>CAJQZJ010032004.1:8343007-8368362 GCA_907164525.1 Lophiomys imhausi
GTTTCTCTGTTTAACAGCTCTGGCTGTCCTGGACTCGCTTTGTAGACCAGGCTGGCCTCGAACTCGCAAAGATCCGCCTGCCTCTGCCTCCCAAGTGCTGGGATTAAAGGCGTGCGCCACCACCGCCCGGCTAAGGGCTCTTATTTTTAAGGACACTAGGCAGACTGTCCTTTCACAAATGTTCTTCAGTATGGAGTGACTACAGAGTGTTCATCGCCTGTTTGAAGTATTTTAGAATATAACATTAACTTCCATTCAGACTCAATGAATTTCATCCTTCTTTTGTTAAATTACATTCAGTGTAGGATTCATGAAATGTATTTATTGAGACAGGTTCATACCAGCCTCCTAGGTAACTAGGATTATAGGCATGCACCACCACACCTGGTTTTGCTTCTGCTAATTTTTTTGTTTTGCTGTGTTTTATGGTGTGTATATGTGGAGTATACATGTGGGGGTGGGGGGTGGGTGCTGGGGAGCCAAGCTCAAGCTCATCATGCTTGTACAGTCAGCTTACTGACTGAATGAACCACCTCTTTATTCTCTGTTAATTTTTTAAGAGAGTGTTTGTACTACATTACCAAGTTTTTCTATATAGGTAAAAATATCCATATTGAGAACATTTCATCTTTGTTTCCCAAAGGGAGATTTTACTTTGAACTTTTTATTTTTTGATGAAACTTTAAGTGACCAGATGATAATTTCAAGTTTGTTATAATGTTCATGTGTGTTGGCTGTTTGAATAGTCTCTTAGAGACAAGGTAGTGATTCCTGGCCTTTTGTTTGTCACAGATCCCAGATTATAGGAATGCAGTCATTGTGGCCAAGTCTCCAGCCTCAGCCAAGAGGTAGGTAGGACTGCATCCCCATTGTCTAGGTTAGGCTGCAGTGGTTCTCCTGATCCCTCTTCCTTTGCTATTACCTTGTCAACTCTACCTGTTACACAGATATTTTAGTTTGCCTTTCTTTTTTTTTCCAATCCCCAGTCTGTAACTGTGAGTCATATTGCTTTTTTTTTTTTTTTTTTTTTGGTTTTTCGAGACAGGGTTTCTCTGTGTATCTCTGGTTGTCCTGGACTTGCTTTGTAGACCAGGCTGGCCTCGAACTCGCAAAGATCTGCCTGCCTCTGCCTCCCAAGTGCTGGGATTAAAGGCGTGCGCCACCACCGCCCGTCTGTGAGTCATATTTCTTAGCCAAAGTCATCCCATCTGAGGAGTACTGACCTAATGCGTCTACTGTTCTTCTCCAGATGTGTTAGTAAAGTCCAGCTTAAGGGATTTGGTAAGATGTCTCAGAGGGCAAAGGTATTTGCTGCTAAGCCTGATACTTGGAACACAGTTTCTCTGTGTGTAGCCCTGGCTGTTCTGGAACTCACTTTGTAGACAGGGCTGGCCTCGAACTCACAGAGATCCACCTGCCTCTGCCTCCCAAGAGCTACAGCAATAAATGTAATTAAAAAAAAAATCCTACTTAACTTATTTTGTTTACTACCTCATGTTTGAAAAACTTAAGGGTAACTGGTAGCTTGGTGATAAACTACTACAAACTGAATTTTGGTTGAAAGGTTTTCCGTATACTAATTACTAGTACTTTTTAGAAAAACCACCACCCCAGAGAGGGAAAGCACAAAATCACATGCAGGATTCAAACTCTTTAAAAATCATTTTCCAGACAGATACCTTGATTCACTGGATCTCTAGGTTATATATTTATAATTCCTAATAGAATGTAATAAATATATTCTTTTTATTAAAACGCAAGAAGCAAAATGGTATGAAGGGGCCAGGGACTGTCAGTATAGAAGGATGGCTTTTTTTCCTATGTAACTTATGCACATCCATCTTTTTGTTGTTGTTTTTGAGATGGGACTCACTATGCAGATCAGGCTGGCCTCAAACTCACAGAGATCTGCATGCCTGCCTATCTGTCTCTCTCTCTTTTTAAGATTTACTTTATTTTATGTATATGAGTATTTTGTCTGCATGTCCACTACCACTGTCATCCATGGAGGCCAGAAGAGGGCATCAGATCCCTTGGAACTGGAGCTGCAGATGACTGTGAGCCTCTGTATGTGCTGACAACTGAAGCTGAATTGTCTGCAAAGGCAACAAGTGCTCTTTATTGCTGAGCCATCTCTCCGGCCCTGCTCCTGTATTCTTAAATCATTTCTAGTTTATATAATTCCTAATACAATATAATAAATAGTCTAGTCCTCTTGCTAAAACAAGGCAAAAAGCAAAATATATTCATATTCAGTATGGAGGCAAGTGATTTTGTGTATGCTTTCAATCTCTGGTAAAAGTCAAATCCATAGTGCAGACACTGAGAGTCTGGAAGGACGGAAGCCTTCATGGTTCATGGCCTTTATAGTGCACTTACCATTATGTACAACTGCCACCTGTCACTGCTTGTAAAACTATCCTCATAGAAAATTACCTTCTGAGCCGGGCGGTGGTGGCGCACGCCTTTAATCCCAGCACTTGGGAGGCAGAGGCAGGCGGATCTTTGTGAGTTCGAGGCCAGCCTGGTCTACAAAGCGAGTCCAGGACAGCCAGAGATATTCAGAGAAACCCTGTCTCGAAAAACCAAAAAAAAAAAAAAAATTACCTTCTGGCCATTAAGTAATCACCCCATTCTTCTCATACTGCCCCTGGGCAGAAGCAGATACACCTATCTGATTTTGTAGATTTTCAGTCACTGGCTAGCTTTCTTCACCCAGCACCATGTCCTGGAGGTTCATCCATGTGTGTTATGTGGCGCCTACCACAGACTGAACTCTTATTCAGGTGTGCCTGCCTGGCCTCTCCAGTAGCTAAGGTGATGTCAGCTTTTTCATTTATTATTGCTGCTATTATTGTGGTGTTGGGAATGGAACTCAGCATCAAACATGGTAAGAAAGTGCTCTGCCACTGAGCCACACCCCAGCCTCCAAACCAAATCATAAATATTAGGGTATTTGTTAAATCTTATTAAAATATTCTTCCTGTTTTGTCCTCATCCCCTTTGCACTGAGCTCAGACAGGCACATGCATAACTTTTTATGTTTAACTGGGTATCCCAGCCCTGTTCCGGTGAAGGCCCTTCATAGTTTTCTTAGAGATGTGAATTCGTTTCTTGGTAGGACAAAGCCAGTAGATGGCTTACTTAGGTGTCCTTGAGAAGTTTTAGTGTCACAGGACAGTTAAGGTGCATGTGTTGTAGTAATGTCACACTTCCTAATGAGAGCCGCATATCTCTATAAAATGTACCTTGACAGCAGTTGAGCATGAGCATAGATTTCCAGAAGCAATCACTATAGCACTACAGCAGCACTTTCTGCACCTGTGGAGCAGGTGGTGATGCTGCACCGGGATATTTCTGCCTGCACCCCTCCCCAGGAAACGGTTTCCTAACCGTATTCTTCATACATCATTTAAGGGTAGTTCCTGTGTCTGAGAGGGTGTTGATGAGTCTCTCCCTTCCCCTTGTTTCTTGTATACTTGTAGATAAAGCCTGTTTTTAATTGTTATTGGTGTTGGAAAAGCAAGACTAGAATTGTTAGGTCCTGTGTCCTTTGTAAGAGGATGGAAGACCCAATGTCCCATACAGGAGTCTGGCCCAGTGGGAAGGATGGACATGCTGTGTGGCCAGGGACCTAGTGAGACAAGGTACACAGCAGTGAGTGGAAGTGGGTAGGATTTGAAGTTAAAAGATAACATGATTATGCTGGGTAATTTTTGTTAATTTGGCATAAACTACAGACAGCTGAGAAGAGGGAACCTCAGTTGAGGAATTGCCTCCATGAAATTGGCTTGTGGGGATGTCTGTGCGGCATTTTCTTGGTTAATGTGGGAGAGTTCGGTCCACTATGGGTGGTGCCACTACTGGGCAGGAGGTCCTCAGTTGTATAAGAAAGCAGCCTGGGGGCTGGAGAGATGGCTCAGTGGTTAAGAGCACTGGCTGCTCCTCTGGAGGTTCTGTGTTCAATTCCCAGAAAGCACATGGTGGCTTACAACCTTCAATAATGAGATCTGGTGCCCTCTTTTGGCATGCAGGCATACACACTTCAGTACAGAACATTGTATACATAATAAATAACCAAATCTTTAAAAAAATAAAATAAACAACCTGAGCAAGGTATGGGAACAAGTCACTAAACAGCATTCCTCTGAGGGCTCTGCCCGAGTTCCTGTCTTGACTTCTCTCAGTGGTGGACTGTGATCAGGAAGTGTAAGCCAAATAAATTTCTCCGTCCTTAACTTAGTTTTGGTCATGGTCCTTATAGCTAGAAAGCTAACTAGGACAGGAACAGCATGGGAAACCGATTGATTCTTTAAAAGAAAGCCGTTCTGACAGATTGGAGCAGTGAACATTCCCAGGAATAAAGACGGTCTTTTCATAATGAGAAAAGGTCACTTCTTCAGGGGAAAGTGCAGTTGTAATCAGTATGAACTACATAGCAGGGTTTCTTTCAAGATATAAAGCTGTGAGGAGAAGTGGATGTCCTCAGAGATGGTCATCCTTCTGTCAGTAAACAGCACAACAGACGGGAAGGCTGCCAAGCACCAGGTCATCCAGGGACTCCACCTAAAGACTGCAAAATGGATGCTTTGTGCTATAAAGTAGATCTTGAGTTTTAAATGATTTAACTTGGAGCTGGAGAGGTGGCTCAGCAGTTAAGAGCACTGGTTGCTTTTCTGGAGAACCTGGGTTTTATTCTCAGCACCCACATGGCAGCTCACAAAAATCCTGTGCTAGCCTCTGTGAGTACCAAGCACACATGTGCATATACATATTGTAAACAAAATGCTTATACATGTAAAATTAAATAAATCTTTTTTAAAATGCAGAAGAGTTGTCTAAGAGTTATCCCTAGCTCCAGTTCCAGGGAACCCAATGCCCTCTTCTGGCCTCCTCAGGCATTGCACATACATGATGTACAGACATGCAGGCAAAATTAAAATTTTTTGTTTAATTTAAATCATATAAACTGTATCCATTCTTTTTTTTTTTTTTTGGACAGGGTCCTTCTCTGTAAACCACACTAGCCTTGAACTTAAAGCATTCCTTCTGCTTCAGCCTCCCAGTGCTAGGTTTGAGCACATAAACCACCACACTCACCTAGGTCCAGATTTTAATAGTGAATTCTGTCACACTTACGAGAGAGCAAATGTTAACTTTATAAAGCTCAGCAGATGCATTCACCTCGTTCTGAGGCCTTCATCACTCTGGTAGCTGATATCCCAGTGAACAAAGAGGTAAAGTTAAAACATCATGTTACCAAACTGAATTAGCAGTGTATAAAAGTTGAACATATCATGCCCTTTGAGTTTATCTCAGGAGCCTGAGATTGATGTAGCGGTTTGTAAAGGTCTGTGAATATCAATCACCATATTAAGGAACAAGAAAGAAGCCACATGATTATCTGACTTAAAGATTTAACAATCTAGTTTAAGCAAACCAGAAATAGAAGGGAACTTTTCCATCAGATAAAGATCTGTAAAAAACTTAGAACTAACTTCCCAGTCGTAAAAGCTAGTGCTGTCTCCAGCTGTAGAACAAGATGGCAGCAGTCTGTCCTTTCCTTGTGTTCAGACAGCACTGAGGTTCTGGATAGTATAGCTAAGAACCATCAGAGTGGATGTGGATGCAAGGATGGCTTGAGCACTTAAACAGGGCACATTCACCTCAGTAAACTTATAAAATAAAAGATCCAGATATTCTAGGTGGACACCTTTAATCTCAGCACTTGGGAAGCAGAGACAGGAAGATCTCTGAGTTTCAAGACAACCTGGTCTACATAGTGAGGCCTTGTCTCAAATGGAGCATCCATGTCAAGCAGCTCTTAACCAAGTACTCACAAGAGGACAGTTCCAGGGATCCCACACCCTCTTCTAACCTCCGTGGACAACTATGCTCAAGTGCATATACCCACAACAGACACATCTGTACCTATATTTAAAAATAAAATGAAATTCTTAATACAAAATTTAAAACAAAGAAACGGAAATAGCTCAGTTTCCCATCAATAAGTAAATAGATACGCAACAATATATTCATGTATTAATAGACTATAATATGGCTGAATCTCCAAAGTATGCTGAGTGGAAAAGGCAGGACACTAAAGGCATATTGTGATCCAGCACGCACAGAGTAAGTTAAGTTAAGCTTATCTCCAGAAGGCAGATCAGTAGTGACCACGATCAAAGGAGAGATTACAAAGGCCACAAAGGTTCTACTCGCCGTTGATAGATAAGTTTATTGTCTTCGCTGATGGTAGTATGGGCATGTATTTACCAGATTAAAAGAAATTATTTGTACAGCACGCATCTGATGAATGTATAAAGATCTCTCAGAGGTTGTGATGTTGTGTGCTTGGAGTATGAACTTTCTTTTCTCATTATGCCTTCAAAAAGCTTTTAAAAAATTAATGCCGGGCGGTGGTGGCGCACGCCTTTAATCCCAGCACTTGGGAGGCAGAGGCAGGCGGATCTTTGTGAGTTCGAGGCCAGCCTGGTCTACAAAGCGAGTCCAGGACAGCCAGAGATATTCGGAGAAACCCTGTCTCGAAAAACCAAAAAAAAAAAAAAAAAATTTAATATGGCCGGATGTGGTGGAGCACGCCTTTAATCCCAGCACTCGGGAGGCAGAGGCAGGTGGATCTCTGTGAGTTCGAGGCCAGCCTGGTCTACAAGGCAAGTCCAGGCAAGTCCAGGACAGCCAGGGCTGTTACACAGAGAGACCCTGTCTCAAAAAACAAAAAAAATTAATATTTATCTAGGCAGTGGAGATGCACACTTTTAATCCCAGCACTCTGGAGGCAGAGGCAGGCGGATCTCTGAGTTTTAGGACAACCTGGTCTACACAGTGAGTTCCAGGACAGCCAGGACTATACAGAGAAACTGTCTCCAAAAAAACCCAAAAAAATAAAAAGGCTGGAGAGATGGCTTATCTGTTAAGAGCACTGATTGCTCTTCCAGAGTACCAGGGTTCAATTCCCAGCACCCACATGGCAGTTCACAACTGTCTGTAACTCCAAGATCTGACCCCCTCACACAGACTACATCCAGGCAAAACACCAATGCATATAAAAGAAATAAACTATAAAAAATTAATATGTAATACTTTAATGAATGCTTAATGAACTTTATTTCATATGGTTGATTCTCAGAGAAGTCTCACAGATAGTATTAGCAGCTGCAAGAAAGAAAACTTCAGGCTGCAAGAAGGTTCCTTAATGCTTAGGTTCTGATTGATGGGAAAAGCTCACTTGTGTGGGTCTACAGTCAGTCTTACTGAGTCTGAAGTGGTCATTCTTTGTTTTTTTATTTTGGTTTATGGGGTGGTTTTTTTGTCGTTGTTGTTTGGTTGGTTGGTTGTTGATTAGTTTTCTGTATAGCCCTGGCTGTCCTGGAACTCAATCTGTAGACCAGGCTAGCTTCAAACTCAGGGATTCACCTGCTTCTACCATTGAAATGCTAGGATTAAATGCATGCCCAACCACCACCAGGTGGTCATTCTCTTTTGTAACTACTCCTTTGGGAGAGGTATTAGCAGGCTGAGGGTCTGTGTGGTATTTGATTTGTCTAATGTTCTTTGCAGGGCACAATCTTTTGCAGAGCGTCTGCGTCTGGGAATCGCAGTGATCCACGGAGAAGCACAGGATGCAGAGTCTGACTTGGTGGATGGCCGGCACTCCCCACCCATGGTCAGGAGTGTAGCCGCCATCCACCCCAGCCTGGAGATCCCAAGTAAGTGTCCACAAGTACCTCTTTGCCACCGTTCTATGAGCTGCTTGAATTTGTAGGGGGAATATTTTGTGGTTTTTTTTTTTTTAGATTTATTTTTGTTTTTATGTGTATGTATGTGTATGGCACATGTGTGCAAGTACTCACAGGAAAGAAGAAAGTGTCAGGTCCTCTAAAGCTGGAGTCTCAGGATATTGTCAACCACCTGATATAGGTGCTGGAACCAAACTCTGGTCCCTTGGAAGAGTGACAAGTATTTGTTTGGTTGGTTGGTTTGGTTTTTCAAGACAGGGTTTCTCTGTTTAGTCTTGGCTGTCTGCTTCCCAAGTGCTGGGATCAAAGGCGTGTGCCACCACTATCTGGCTGTACCAAGTGTTCTTAACCACAGAGCCACTGCTGTAGCCTATGGATTATATTTGGTGTGTGTGTTTCCATACACACTGATACATGTTTCCAGATACACATGCACATGGAAGCCAGAGGTCTATGTTAGGTATTTTTCAGTGCCTTTCATCTTCTTGTTTGTTTGTTTTTGAGACAAGGTCTCTCACTGGCCTGGAGCTCATCTATTATCTAGATTGACTGGACCGAAAGGCCCGGGTTTGTCTTGTCTCAGCCTCTCTAGCCTGGGATTACAAGTACACACCACTAAACTCTGATTTTATTTTTATTTTTTTAGTATAGATACTGGGGACCCAACTTGGTTCTCATGCAGGTACTTTACTCACTGAGCCATCTTCCTAACCTCTCTTTTAACCTTTTGAGTTGGCAAAAACTGATAATATCCTTCCTTATTGAATTATGATAGCTGTTAGCTTTTGAGTGATATGGCCAAAATTTAGAGAAGACTAGGAAAATGCTTAGTTAGCTCTTTGGACTCAGGTGCAGTACCTCAGGGAAGTGCATGTGTCTCAAAGCCTACTGGCTTAAGCAGGAAGCTTCTTTATGCACAGAACTGTTCAGTGTTATGTTAAGCGAATGCAAAGTGCTGGGGAGGTTTTATGTTATTTAGCATAGGATAGGGGCTGGCCAATTAATGTTAAATTTATTTATATTATTTATTATGTTTGGTTTTTTGAGACAGGGTTTCTCTGTGTAGTCTTGGCTGTCCTGGACTCACTCTGTAGACCAGGCTAACCTTGAACTCACAGAGATCCACCTGCCTCTCCCCTTCTGAGTGCTGGGATTAAAGGCATGCACCACTATGCCTGACTGTTAATTTTTTTTTTTTTTTTTTTTTTGGTTTTTTGAGACAGGATTTCTCTGTATAACAGGTCTGGCTGCCCTGGTCTCACTTTGTAGACCAGGCTGGCCTCGAACTCACAGAGATCTGCCTGCCTCTGCCTCCCAAGTGCTGGGATTAAAGGCCTGACTGTTAAATTTACTTCTAAATATTTTATTCTTTTGGATGCATGTCTACACAGCTAAATGTAGCCCTCTAAATACTCAGAGCTGCTTAGAACAAAAGAAAATCTGGAATGTAAATAAATAAAGTCAGAACACACGTATCTGTCTTGCTGACTAGTCTGCTATAATAAGGTGCATTGCTCAAGGCTCAGAAGCTTGAGACCTCCAAGATGAAAGTGCCCTCAGCTGGGAGGGTGATAACCTTCTCTTCACAGATGCAGCCTTCCACAGAGGAAGAGGTCGGAAGGCTCTCTTATGCTTTTACTAGGATACTAGACCCATTCACCCTGTCAGAATCTTGAGATCTTCCTCCTAACGGCCCCAGTGTGGCATTCAGCAAGTGTTTCAGCTGCCAAGCCATATCCCCAGCCTGGGGCTGCTTCTATAATTCACGTTTGGAGTGTTCATTGCTCACCATCAGCAGAAGAAACATCAGGCTCCTGCGTGGATTTATCACTTTTATTGACACTTTGATAAAATACTTGTCGGAGGCAGCTTAAGGGTGGGAAGGTTTGGTTACAGTTTCAGGGATTCCATTGTATCTCTGTAGGGAAGGCATGGTGGTGTGAGTCTTCATCAGTGACATCAGGAGCTTAAGGCAGTGACATTTCACATGGCTGCAGACTGGGAAGCACAAAGTACTAGACTGTAATCAGGGCTGTGTGTGCCTCCATGACCAGCAACACTAACTACTTAAAACCTTTTAAGTCTTTGTTCTACCTTTGAGCATAGGCACTGAGGTGTGTGTTTCATTCTGACCAGTGCTGATTCCTAAAGAAAAGCCCCCAATCACGGTTGTTGGTGATGTCGGAGGAAGGATTGCCATCATCGTGGTATGTAGTTCCCCTCCATTGTTAATACCATCACTCTGTTGACTTTTTTATAACTGTGTACATAGAGAGCATGGGAGTGGTGTGGCCAGGTTAGGCATCATGCTGGTTGGTGCCTTGTGTTATATATTAACTTTGGCCCCAAACAGAAAAATAGTAATGGTTTAAGAAAAAACTAACTGGGTGTGGGGGCACACACCTTTAATCCCAGCAGGCAGAGGCAGGTGGATCTCTGTGAGTTTGAGGCCATCTTGGTCTACAGAGTGAGTCCAGGACAGTCAGTACTGTTACACATAGAAACCCTGTCTCTAAAAACCAAAAAAGAGAGAGAGAGAGAGAGAGAGAGAGAAAGAAAGAAATGAAAGGAAGAAAGAAAGAAAGAAAAGAAAACAAAGTAGTATCTATAAAGTTACCTGAATATGGGCTGGAGAGATGGCTCAGCGGTTAAGAGCACTGTCTGCTCTTCCAGAGGTTCTGAGTTCAATTCCCAGCAACCACATGGTGGCTCATACGTAGTCATCCATAATGAGATCTGGTGCCCAATTCTGGCTGCAGGTGTACATGCAGATAGAGCATTCATATACATTAAATAAATAAATCTTTTTTTAAGTTGCCTGAATATGGTACAGCTGTTTGTTTCTATATTTTGATAACTTGTTTGTTTTTTACGGGGATAGTGAAGAACAAAGTTGATTATAATTTTAAACACAGATTTACACTTAGCGTTGTAGTTCAGTGAGACCTTGGGTTTGGTTCCTAACACCAAAATTCACACACATCATTTCATATACACATGCTAGATGGTACACTGAAGAAGGGGTCAGACACTTGCAGCTCACTGCTCCCTGGGTAGAGAGCATGAGACCAGCGGCCAGGGGTTTCCTAGACTTTCCCTAGTCTCCTCTCTCCCATCAGAGGCTGTCATTAGCTCCATTTATGACATTAATGAACTTTACAGTCTATCAGGAGTGTTGTTCCTAAATGTAAAAGACATTGGCATTGGGGCTGGAGAGGTTGCTCAGTGATTAAAAGCATTTGCTATTCCTACAGAGGACCCAAGTTCAGTTCCCAGCATCCACATGGCAGCTTACAACTATCTATTACTCTAGTCCTAGGAGATCCAATACACACAGATAAAACACTCATACACATTAAAAGAATAAAGACTTGAGTGTTTATATATAGTGTGTCTGTGCATATGTTGACTTTTGGCCCATGCTGAGGTTCATCCACCTAATGGTTCCATGTGCACTTGGTGTGCAGTGAAGACTGTACTGTGGTCTTCACTGCTAGATGGTGTTATGATACCATAAAGCTGATGGATCTGTTCTCCACATTGGATAGTTTTCTTTTTTCTTAATTCTCAATAGTACTGCTTTGAACATTCTTGCCATTTTCTGATGCATCATACAAGAGTTTCTAGGGATAACTGGCGTGTTGTAACAGGCTCTTACACCCCTTTATGAGAGCCTTGTTTTTTCCCTGTTTGGTGATTTTGTTTGTATCCTTTTCAGGGGTCTCCCATGTCATCCCTCAGAATTAAGCTGCCCACTAGTTTATTTCATGGACACTGTAGTGTCAGGAGGTATAGACCCAGCACAGCAGCTGTGGTCTTTTTTCCTCATGTTGGAGCTGTGCTTTGTTTTTCCTCTAGTCCTAAGGGCTAACCAGAGCTCTGTGTGTGCTGGAAGAGTAAGTATCTACCATTGAGTTACCCCCCCACCCCAGCCCTCTTTATTTTTAGAAAGAGTTGCTGAGCTAGTCTTGAACTATTCTCTTCACTTCAGTCAGGACTTCAGCTCACAGTCTTCCTGCCTCAGCCTCTTCAGTGGCTGGGATTGTAAGTCTACTTGTAGCATGAACAAGTAAAAACAAGTTAAAAAACAAAACAAGGAGCAGCCAAGATAGTTCAGCAAGTCAGTGTGCTTGTCACCAAGCCTGATGACCTGAGTCCAATTCCTAGAGCCCATGCAGTTGTTGGTAGAGAGAACTGACTGCCAAGATAGTCCTCTGACCTCCACATGCATGCCATGGCACGTGTACACATGCTCTCACACATGTATATGTGCACACTAACAATAAATAGAATTGTAAAGGGCTAGAAAGAAGGCTCAAAGAGCTAACCTCACAACATGAAGCCCTGAACTTGAATCCCCAGAACCCTCATAAACCAGAGAGTGTGGCTGTGCTCTCTGCCCCTGGGATAAGATGGCAGCAGAGCCGAGTTCCCAGAAGCTCATGAGTCAGCATCTGGCAGCAGCAAACAGAGACCCCGTCTCAGACAAGGTAGACACAAGGAGCGATACCTGAGGGTGTCCTGTGATGAGCACAGAGGCTACCTGCACTCAGACATATGACCACACGCACATACCATACACACAGACCCAAAACTTAAAAACCAGCATTTCATTTTGAAGTACAGGTTCACAAGAAGTATGAGGAACTGTGCAGGCTCTTAGCTGTTTTTCCTCTATATGTTGGTTAGTTTCTATGCCAGCTTGACACAGGCTAGAGTCATTTTGGAAGAGGGACCCTCAGTTGAGAAAGAAAATGCCCCCACTACATTGCCCTATGTGCAAGCCTGTGGTGGATTTTCTTAATTAGTGATTGATATGGGAGGGCCCAGTTCATTGTGGGTGGTGCCATCCTGGGGCTGGTGGTCCTGGGTTCTATAAGAAAGCAGGCTGAATGCCAGGCGGTGGTGGCGCACGCCTTTAATCCCAGCACTTGGGAGGCAGAGGCAGGCGGATCTTTGTGAGTTCGAGGCCAGCCGGGTCTACAAAGCGAGTCCAGGACAGCCAGAGATATTCAGAGAAACCCTGTCTCGAAAAACCAAAAAAAAAAAAAAAAAAAAAGAAAGCAGGCTGAGCAATCCATAAGGAGCAAGGCAGTAAGCAGCACCCTCTGTGGCCTTTGCATCAGCTCCTGCCTCCAGGTTCCTGCCCAGACTCCCTCTGTGATGGACTATGTTGTAGAACTGTAAACTGAACTAAACCCTTTCCTCCCCAAGTTATTTTTGGTCATGGTGTTTTATCACAGTAATAGAAGCCCTCACTAAGGTATTCTGTCTTGCTAAAGTATGGTATGCGTGCATGCTATGGCATGCATACTCATACAGTACACTGATACAGGAATAAACAAACAAAAAAATTTAATAGAAAAGAACTGCTATTATACTTTAATTTTTTTTTTCCTAAAGAGAATCTACATAGTCCTGACTGTCCTGAAACTCACTCTGTAGACCAGGCTGGCCTTCAACATAGAGGTTTGATCTGCCTACCTCTGCTTCTGAGCACTGGAGTTAAAAGTGTACACACCATGCCCATCTTTTATTATACTGTTTTTAACCTCCGACCTCCACACATACGATCTGATACTTCTGTACTTATGCAAATCAATAACTAAATGAATAAATATAATTGAGGCTGGGCGTGGTGGCACACACCTTTAATCTGAGCACTCGGGAGGCAGAGGCAGGTGGATCTCTGTGAATTCAAGGCCAGCCTGGTCTACAAAGTGAGTCCAGGATAGCCAGAGATACACAGAGAAACCCTGTCTCAAAAAACATTATTAATTAATTTATTAGTTTGAGAAGTTTTTCAAAGACATTTCTCAGCCGGGCACAGTGGTGTGTATGTGGTGAGTATGTAGTCCCAGCTACTCAGGAGACTAAGGTGGGAGGATCACTTGAGCCCAGGCATTCAGGACACCTGGACAACATAATACGATCCTGTCTCCAGACAACCCACCATGTCTTACTTTCCCATACAGGAAGTTAGAAAGTGCTTGGGGAAGCCTTATTTCTATTACTCAGAGTTGAAAGCATCTAAAAAGCTTTCCTGTGCATTTCAAAGACCTCCCCAAGACCTTGAGCCTGGTGGGAGCTACCCTGCAAATGTCAGGTGCTGTACAGGTGATGAGAGCTCTGGGCAGGCCATGGAGGTGCGGGGATAGGAACCTGCTACCATGCTGCTCAGGCTGAAGCACAGATGCCATAGTATGCCCTAGCAGTTCCTTCCTTCTTCTGGTTGTCCAGCCTGTCTTTGCAAGTGTTAATGTGCCTTTTGTACTGTCTTGGACTTGACAGGATGACATCATTGATGATGTAGACAGCTTTCTTGCTGCAGCAGAGACTCTGAAGGAAAGAGGCGCATATAAGATCTTTGTGATGGCAACTCATGGCTTGCTATCCTCTGATGCTCCTCGGCTGATTGAAGAGTCCGCCATTGATGAGGTAGTAGGACTGTTTGTAAGGGTGGGCTGCCTGGTTGGTTGCGTCCTTAACAACAGAGCAGAGACAAGTGTAAGCTCATTTTAGTTAGTAGAAAATGCAAGCCAATAGAGTAACCCATGACTTTAATCTCAGCACTGGAGAGGCTGAGACAGGAGGCTTGCTGTGAGTTCAGCATCACTCTGGGCTACAGAGTAAGACCATGACTAAAAAAAAAAAAAAAAGGAGTGAATGAAAAAATGATTGCTTGCATTTCACTGTGTAGCTTTCCATTTGAATGAAGTCTGGCCTCATTCAATTATGACTTGTTTACTATATCATTCAGCCACTGCAAGTGTGTGGTACAGTGATGGTTAGAATACTCCAGTTGTGTTCTGGGTGCCCAGCTGATTTAAGAGAAAACATTCCCTATGAGTCATTAACTACATTCTCCCTCTTAGTCCCTCGTTGCTTATTTCCCTGTGGATTCGCCCATGTGCCCATTTCACAATGTGTGGTTATTTGTGACTGGTTGCAGTAATTTCAAGATACAGTAAATCGCCATGCCTGACAAATACTCTCTAATAGAATGTGCTACTTGTTGTCTCTTCCTTTCTACATGTTGGAACTTGAATTGTTTACATAGTTTAAATTTTATTTTCATCTATTATGTGTGATGTGTGTATGTGAATGCAGGTTCTCATGTAGAGGTCAGAGGGCAACTTTTAGGAGTCAGGTTTCTCTGCAGCTGTGAAGGAGAGACCCAACTCCAGCCCCACCAACAGTGAACAGGTCTTCCAGTTTCTCCGGGTCTTCTTCAGCATTTGTTAGTGTCTTTTGGGCTGTAACTGCTCTAATGGGTGTGAGTTTATCAGATCTTAACACTCGAGAAGCTTTGCCCTTATGGAAACAGAAGCTGAGGGAGACAACAGGCCTCCCATAGGGTGAGCCTCAGAGACTTGAGTCTGCAGTACATTTTTCAGATGAAGCCATGACACTGGTTGCCTTTGTTTCTGTTTTCCAGATTTGACTTTGTTCTCTTCTGGTCTGGTCTATTTGTTTTGTTTACAGTACTGGTCCTAAACCCAGGCCTTCACACACCAAGTGTGTGCTCTAGCATGAGTCACACCCCAGCCCTGAGGCTGCTAGCATCTGATGTTCTTGTTTCTTGTGACGCACAGGTGGTGGTCACTAACACCATCCCACATGAAATCCAGAAGCTGCAGTGCCCCAAGATCAAGACTGTGGACATCAGCATGATCCTCTCAGAAGCCATCCGTCGCATTCACAACGGGGAGTCCATGTCCTACCTTTTCAGAAACATAGGCTTAGATGACTGAACAGTTCTCCTGTGGCAGTTCTCCTGTGCAGTTCTCCACAGGTCAAGTGGGAAGCCCAGCATGTGTGCTGGGAGGGCCCATGCCTGGCCAGGTACATTTGACCCTCTCTCCCCCACATCCTCCTGATTGATTCCTGGGAAGGTACAAGGACCAACTTCTTAATGTCAGTTTAGGGTTTGTGAGTTTGGGGGTAATTTTTATAACAGAAAGACCTCCTCTTAAATAAAATAAGTTAAAACCTGATTGTTTTTAGTGTAACCATTTTTAAAAAATACACTTGAATGAGATTTTTTTAAGCTCAGACTTTTAAAAAAACACTTGCTTGATCCAAGTGTTCAAAAAAGTTAAATAAAATGATCTGCTGTCTACAACCTACAGTTAGAAAACCAGAAAGCTACTGTTGGTTCTAGTACATGACATTTTTAGAAATGATTTTATAGATTATGTGGCTGTATTTATTTTCTGCAACAAAAGAAAGAATAAAACCTCATGTTTGTTTTTTAAACCTCTGTACGTGAATGGTTGTTCTGTAGCTGGAATAGACACTCACTGAAGACCTGAGTTACTTGGCTGCTCATTTCTCTTCAGCTTCTGAGCTATGCATGCAGTGCTGTATCTGGTGAAGCACTCCTTGTTCTTGCAGATGCTCAGAAGTACTTGAGTTCTTGATGCAGAGTTGCTTAGTTGAAGTGGAAGTGGGGCTTGCAGCCGTCATCCTTCTGATTGAGGAGTCTGGCTCTGCTCTCCTGGTAGAGCACAGCCAGTTCTCAGACCCAGATGCAGTAAGCCATGCTGAGTGAGGAGGTTCTTTGGGGCGGCAGCACCACAGAAAGCCAGTAGGGCTAAGGATTGTCTGTCTGACTTTCAAGTTCATATTTCTTTTTATGTATATGAGTACTTTATCTCCATGTATGTCTGCACCACATACATGCCTGGTGTCTGCAGAGGTTAGAAGAGGGCATTGGATCTCCTGAAATTAGAGTTAAAAGTGTTTCTGAGTCACCAAACTCACTGAACCCAGGTCCTCTGCAAGAGCATCAGTGCTCTTAACCACTGAACCATCTCTCCAGCCCCTGAAATTTATACTTCTGTCCATCTTCCTTATAGCACGGAGCAGGCCTAGGCTCAGAGTGCTGATGCCCACATAAGGCCTGCACTGTTGCCAACCTCATCTTACTAAGGAAAAAACAGGCATTCCTGTTAGCATTTAGGCCTGTACTGATGAGCTCAGGAACCACACAGCTCTAAGAGGAGGCTTCCTCACCAGAGATGTTGCGGCTCCCAGGGGAGAGTTTCCTTAACCCCAGCTGAGCTAAGGAGCCCGAGCCTGAGCTCTGCTCCTTCTCCAGTGTCTTCTCTGCTTCTTGGCTTCTTTTCTTCTTTGCTTCTTCCTGATGAAAGAGTCTCAACCGACAGCAAATCTCATAAAAGAGATTCATTGGAGGATGAGGAGGGACAAATCCAGGGTGTGGATGCCCCTGTTCCTGGGAGAAGGCAGCAGGAATGAAGGAGGCTCAGGGCTTATATAGGGGTTTGGGGGGGGCGCGGGGGGGGAGGTGGCTGTCTAAGGCAGGGATTTCTAGAGTGAGGATTAGTGGGCCTTCAAGTCCTGAGCTTGGAGAGCTCAGGGATTGGTGGGTTTTCCTGTGCTGTGATTGGTAGGTTTCTTTTCTTCAGACTTTTCACCTTAAATTAGCATAATCTGGGATAAAGATGATCTTTGTGATAGTTACAGAGTTTGGAAATGTTATGACAGAGAGGTCTCGGGGGCATGAGGGAGGCTGGACTGCTTGAGCTCCTCAGGCTGGGGTCTGGTTGCTTTTTTCCTTTGCCCTGAGGATTTACAAAGTTGCCAGAATTACAAAGGGAGTAGGTGGCAGCTTTCACCACAGCATGAATGAATGAGTGGGAGACTGGAGAGGAGGTGCTGCCTCTGCAGACAGCTCTCTTGACACCAGTAGGCTGAGGCAGGAAAGACGTCATCACCATGGACAGCTCCCATGGAAGGCAGCAGTCTGAGGCAGAACAGCTCCCTTGTAGGCAGCCTGCCATTCTGACAGTTGAGCCAGAAGCCGCCATTTTAACTGCTCCAGCTGCACAGGCTCAGGCGGGGAAGGGACACTGACAGTCCTGGCGGTATGCTTTTGTGGCATGCTGCTCAGGGACTTTACTGACCCTAGGGAGGGAGGGAAGGTGGACCATTTTGATGAATCGCTGCCTCAGCCGCTTTGACAGTGGCTTTGATCATGGCCGCAGCAGCTGCATTAGGACTATAGTGCCATCCTGAGTTTTCAAACCCAGTTTGAAAATATGTCTTTGTGGGGCTGGAGAGATGGCTCAGCGGTTAAGAGCATTGGCTGTTCTTCCAAAGGACCTGGGTTCAATTCCCAGCACCCATACAGCAGCTCACAGCTGTCTGTAACTCCTGTTCCAGAGGATCCAACACCTTCACACAGACATACATGCAGTCAAAACACCAATGTACACAAAAGTAAATAAATGATTTTTAAAAAACAAAAAGAAAATATATCTTTGTATGCTGGAAAGATGACTTAGAGGTTAAGAGCACTGACTGCTCTTCCAGAGGTCCTGAGTTCAATTCCCAGCAACCACATAGTGGCTCATAACCATCTATAGCAAGATCTGGTGCCCTCTTCTGGCCTGCAGGCATACATGCAGACAGAATAATACATAATAATTTGTTTTTAATTAAAAAATAAAAAAGAAAATATATCTTTGCCTTTGTGATCCTGGAAGGAAAGAGACCCAGTCTTTACAAATAGGTAGGGTCAGGACAAGTCTCCCTGACACCTGCTGGAAGAGCTTTGGGAACACAGTGTCCCATGTGAGGAAGCTGGTTTGTGATTGGGAACTCAGTTCTAACCTGTGCTGAAGAAGCTTCGGCTGTAAACGTCCCTCTGTTCTGTGGCTTTTCTCCTGCTCCTTTATAGACATCAGTGGAGGAAGTGACTGGCTTTGCATGTTGAACGAGGATAGCACTACTCTTCCTGGTTATGTAGGTCTCTGCTGGCTCTTTGGCCTTTGCCTTTGTCTGATAAGGGAGGATAGGTCACTACGGGATGTGCTGTTCGAGGGGATATGCTTTCCAGCACTTCAGGTAGGAAGCTTCCTGGGTTGCTGTGGCAACTGAGGCGTCAGCCCTGTGGTCCCTTAGGTGTCATCCACAAGGCAGTAACGTTTACAGAAGAGAAGTGAGCAAAGGAAGATGAATAATGGAACCAGTTGCCTCTGGGTAGAAAACTCACAGATTTCAGCATCTGCTCCAGGGCAGCATGAGCTTGAGGGTCCTGCTGGGAGGAGCCCACAACCTGGGAGGAGGAGAGCCCTGTCTGACTCCAGCTGCCATAGGGCTTATCCGAGAGCCAAGAGCATGAAGAAGCTATCCGAGAGGTATCAGAATAGGGAGGGTATGCAGGTATGCCCACACTCAGGCACATGGCTGTGTGAAGTGCCATGCCTGCTGTTGCTAGAGCAGACAGACTGGTCCTGGAGGGGCCTGTGTTCATGGTTAGTGCCATGGGAGTGGCAGGAAGGAGGACAGACACATCTAGCTCAAGCCCCAACCCACTTACTTCCCTTCTCAGAGTAAACATCTGCAACCAGTTTGAAATTTCAGAGTTTCCCAGACTTTTGCTCAGTGGGAGGCCCTGTAAGCACACTTGCCTTCTCCACTTAGCAGTTGAAGACAGATGTGGACTTGAACGCTGAAATTCCATAACAGAAAAGGCAGTTAGGTTGGGCATGGTGTCACATGGTGCCACATGTAATTTCAGCACCCAAGAGTTTGAGGCAGGAGTGTTGAGAGTTACAAGACAACCTGGGCTACTTAGTGGGATCCAGACCTGCCTAGGATGGGCCAGGGGTGGGGAGGTGATCATAAGGGTGGGAGAAGCGGGCTATTAGTTTCTGATTTATACTAACTGTAATGCCATCTTTTAACAAATATGTTAAAAAATAATGTATTTACAGCATCAAGAACACAGGGTATCACTGAGCACCATGGATGACTAGAGATAAAGCACCAATCCAGCCGTCACCACAGCACCATTTGGCTCTCAGTTTTTTCTTTGCTCCAAGTCCTTACCTCCATGCCCAGTCAAGCAAGTGAGAGGGTGCGGCCCCTCAAGAAACCTGGGTTGGTCTCATGGATGCAGAAGTAACTCCCCAGTTGGCTGCTTGGGCTAGGGAACAGCATAAGGCATGTTGGCTGCTCACTACCTTGGCCCTCCATTTGCTCAGAGAAGATCTCCGTGTTCATCCAAGTCCCACCATAAGACCCAGAAAGGCTTCTGGGCTCCATCCCTTTGAGCCTCTTCCACTCTTAGCAGTTATTTCTTGTGTTCACTCTATTTACACATCTGAATTCCCTTATTCTTAGGTGTGAGACAGTGAACTCAGAACCCACTGACTCAGGTGGCTTTGGTGAGGATTGGTAATCAACACCTTAGCTCACCAATTTACCATTCTTAAAGAGCCCCATTGAGATTTCTGTGGATGTGCTGGGCAGATCCACTTCTCTAAGCCACACTTTCTGTCTCCAGAATTGCTTCCAGGCACCTCACCCTCTCAGCCCATGGCCATACTCACTTACTTCTGCCCTCAGGTGACTGCAGCCTCATCCCAGGGTACATAGCTGGCTGTGATACCCTGTTCTTCCCCTCTGCCCTGGCCGGGCCTTGGAGAACCCACTCGGAGCTGTACTGCTGTTAGGGTAAATAAAGACATGACCCATGAGTAGGACATGCTGTTGTGACTACTCTAGTTCTTGTAGCCCTTCCCCTTTACCGACTCACCTGTTCAGGTCCATCTCAGATCTTTTACCTCCTCAGCCTGGGGATTTTGATTTGTGTCTTGACTTTGATATTTAGCCTATGGATTTTCTAGTTGGTTCACTCTGTCTTCTATGACCTACTGGCTCCTTCTGGCTCCTCCCAGTGCTGGGATTTCTCCCTTCCTAAAAATAGGATAATGCTGGGTGTGGTGGCACACGCTTTTAATCCCAGTACTCGGAAGGCAGAGGCAGGTGGATCTCTGTGTTCGAGGCCAGCCTGGTCTACAAAGCCAGTCCAGGACAGCCAGAGCTGTTACACAGAGAAACCCTGTCTCAAAAAAACCAAAAATACATACATACATACAAATATACATAAGTAAGTGTACATTGTTAAGATGACATCAGTCTTCATCTAATTCCCACCATGAGATCTGTAAAATGCCACTGGCTCTGAATGTTAATTATCTAACACTCTAAGTCCCTAAGACGAGCATACCACAGGTCTGCCTGCTTTGACCACACAAACAGCAGAGCTGGAGCATGCCCAGCAGTTGTCCATTGTCCTCTATCCCATGTGTTGTCGTTTGTGTCCCACCCCCACACCTGCCAACCCCCCCCACACACTCCCCACCAGCCTTACTTTGCTTGCTTGCTTGCCACCTTGATCTGAATCTGAACTTTGTTGAACAGCCAACTGCCTTTGGGTGGTAATTAATATTTATATTTAAAAGTTCAAAACGAGGGCTGGAGAGATGGCTTAGCGGTTAAGAGCACTGGCTGCTCTTCCTGAGGTCATGAGTTCAATTCCCAGCAACCACATGGTGGCTCACAACCATCCATAATGAAATCTGGTGCCCTCTTCTGGCCTGCAGATATACCTGCAGACAGAACACTGTATACATAATAAATAAATCTTTTTTTTTTTTTTTTTTTTTTGGTTTTTCGAGACAGGGTTTCTCTGAATATCTCTGGCTATCCTGGACTCGCTTTGTAGACCAGGCTGGCCTCGAACTCACAAAGATCTGCCTGCCTCTGCCTCCCGAGTGCTGGGATTAAAGGCGTGCGCCACCACCGCCCGGCAATAAATAAATCTTTAAAAAAAAAAAAAGTTCAAAAAGAAAGTTGTTAACGTCTGTGACAATATGAATGGAAAGTACTACCCTTAACTGAACACCATCATATGCCAGGCATTGCCCCATCATTAGACCAATCCCTCTCTGAGGTACAAGGAAACTGCCTCAGAGAAGTGAAGGGCTTGGACATCAAGTATTAACCAAACACCCACGTGCCTCCATCTGCCTGAAAGGAGTACCAAAGCCCTTAGGGTCAGAGCAGGGCAATAGCAGCCCCAACAACTTAGGCTGTGTCCCCCACCTGCAATAGGACAATTAGAAAAAAACAGATATATTCAATATGGCCACTTTGGGAAGAGGAGCCAAGAGATCCAGTGACACCCCCTCCACCCCAGTCCATCTTCAGGGCCCCAGAGGTTCAGATTTAGTAGGCACGCATAGCTCAGCAGTCCTGGTGGAGGTTGTCTCACTTTGTCTCAGCTATCGTCTTTCCTCAAGGTGGTCTGACAAGTTGTACATCTCTCCGGAGGACAACTTCTCCGGCCCAGGCCTCAGTCTTTTCCTTCTTAACATGAGATTGCTGGAGAAATTCCAGTTTCTTGGGGCCCATTGTCTCAATAGTCAGATAGGTATGGGAAACCCCAGGAGGCTCCCAAGCAATACAAGCCCTTGGTTGCCTACCTGAATGTGATAGTAAGATGCTGTTCCTGAAGTCACCAGCCACATGGTTCAGAGCACAGAAACTAATCTGGAATCCAGCTGCAAGCTTCGCCCCTGCCATCTAGCTTTTGTAGTACCAGAAAATGCCACTGAGAAAAGGTAACGGTTCCCAGGGAGGTGTGTCATCTTCTTCAGTGAATAACCTGTCCCCCACACTCCTGCAGGCAGTCCTAGCTAAATTTAGTGGGGCACTAGGGAAAGACATGGGATGTTGGAAGGTTTCTCGGGAAGAATTGCTTCAGGGAAAGAAGGCAATGAGAAAGGGCAGTGGAGGTGGGAATGACTAAACGCCATACATGTGAATGAGAACAGCTCCCATAGACTCATGTATCTAAATGCTTAGTCCCCAGTTAGTGGAACTATTTAGGAATGACTCGAAAAAAGGACCTTGTTGGAGGAAGTATGTACTGGGGAAGTGAAACCGAACTTTTTAGTTATTATTTATTTAACTCTTATTTATTACTAAATTCACTTATAACAAACACCATTAATTTCTTAACTATTAATCCTATAAATTCCTACAACCCCTTTAACCTATCCACTAAACCTATTGATAATCATAACAACTACTTTCATACCCTTTTAGAATGATACAGTCTCTGGGGCAGGTCCTCAGTCGTCAGGAAACCAGTCTCGGGGGTAGACTCTTTAACGCACTTAGCAGTCCTTTTTCTGGAATAGCTCAGACGCAGGTTCGTCAGGGTAAACTGGCTATCGAAGTCTCACTTTAAATAAGGCTTGAGGCTTTCTTCTCTCTGGGAGACCTCAGCCGTCTGTAGGCCAACTTACTTCCTTCGTATCAGCAACTCTGCCGTTCTGCCTCAGTCTTTAAAGCTGGCCACAGTTCCGTTCAGGCCACTGTTCGGACAGGTCAAACCCCTCTAGGCAAAAACTGAGCCACAGGGTTTAGTCCTTGGCCTTTTGCTGTCTTGCTGAGGCTTTCTCTGCTCACCAGCTTCCTTCTGCCTCAGGGAGATCTGGCCATTGGTCTACCAGAACTTTCTCCAGCAGGACTCTCGGAGCTCTCTCATATCGGGGGCCCTTAGCACGCACGCGCCCCTCTGGCGTCATCCACTTGTCCTTAAATAGGATCACTCCTAGTTCCACCTGCTTCAGCTTAATTTGGGCTCTGCCCACTTAGCAGTTGAAAGCAATGCCAGGTCATAAAGTCTTTCCTTCTTTCACCTGGCTTCAACCTTGTTTTTCAGTCCAAAGAGACTCCCCTCATTTCACCTGACTTCATCCATAAGCTGATAAGCTAATTGTTCACAGCAAAGTTGATCTTCATGCCCCGAATTAAGAGACTGTATCAGAAACTTAGGTATTCACTAAATCTAACTTATATTAACCTATCAGCCCCTTCAGGGAAGGGCTTTGAGATTTCAGAAACCCATGCCAGGTCTGGTTAGTGCCCCCACCCCATGCCTATGCCTGTATGTCAGATGCATCATACCTGCCTGCTGCCACACTCCCCACCATGGACTCTAACCTCTGGAACTTGAATCCCAAATTAAATGCTTTCTTTTCTAAGTTGCCTTGCTCATGGTGTTTTCATGACAGTAGAAAACCGAGACAACAGGTATGAAACTCTCAAAAGTAAATACATAAGTAGTTGCTAGTAACTCAATAATCTAAAAAAAAAAAGTATTAACAGAAATAGTGAGGGCTGATCACATGACTCAGTGGGTAAAAGCACTTGCCACTTAAGCCTGACACGGGGTTTTGACCCTGGAACTCATGTAAAGGTAGAAAGAATCAACTGCACAAAGTTGTCCTCTGAGCTCCATATGTATGCTGTGACATGCCCACACCCCCTATCATATATACACATCATAAGTTTTTTTAAAAGGTTTATTTATTATGTATACAGTGTTCTTTCTGCTCTGCCTGCATGTACACCTGCTTGCCAGAAGAAGGCATCAGATTCCATCATAGATGGTTGTGAGCCACCATGTGGTTGCTGGGAATTGAACCTCTGGAAGAGCAGCCAGCACCAGTGCTCTTAACCACTGAGCCATCTCTCCAGCCCCTTCATCATAAGTTCTTGTTTGTTTGTTTAGGTTTTTTGAGACAGGGTTTCTCTGTATATCCTTGACTGTCCTGGACTCACTTTGTAGACCAGGCTGGCCTTGAACTCACAGAGATCTACCTGCCTCTGCTGGGAATAAAGGCATGCGCTACCACGCCCAGCCTCATCATAAGTTTTTAACAAGACTAGCATATCCTCTCAGATATGGACCCCACACAAATAGTTTGTGAGATGACTAAGTAACAAACCCGTCAGCTGCTATAGATGACTTCCAGCCCCTTGCCACCACACGGTCCTCCCACCTCAGCTGGACCAATGTATCTAGTAAACACTCTTGTGCTTTTTTTCTGTCTCCCTGGTAAACTCACTAGAGCACTGCACATCGATCCCCAACCTGCCCTGTAGTCCACACAGCACCTAATGAAACTGTAACATTATTATTTGAAATATCTCCATGAAAAAGGAGTGTTGTCTCCATGCAGCCCTTGCTGGCCTGGAGCTCACTTGTACACCAGGCTAGCCTTGAATTCACCAGATCCTTCTTCCTCTGCCTTCCAACTCACAAATGCTGAGATTAAAGGCAGGCGCCATCATGGATAAATTTTGTTAGCTGTGTTGTGTTGACATTCTTGATTCTGGGGCAGACCTAACAAGCTAGTTATCTTCAGTGGGTCAATTAAACAGACACTCGTGAAAGTAGAGAAAGTATATTTAATAGTATGACCACACTGGGAGGAAGAACAAGAGGCGTTGTGACACTTCCTGGCCCAAGTCCATCTGACAGAAGTTTAGGTTTAAAGAGAAAGCAAGAGATATGTATAACTAATCCTACTCAAGGTGTGGTCATGTTCATCACTGATCCATTGTCTGGGCTATGATGAGTTGTCACAGTGGTGTGGTGTCTCTTTCCTCTTCTGTTTGGCACTAGGATTCTGCCTTTTCCTTACTCAGCATGAGACTCCTTGGGAAATTCCAGGGTTGTAATTCCAGGCATTACAACAGTGTCCTTTGTTCACACCTGCACTGAAAGCCTGTGATGGTCCATAGCAGGCAGTGGAGGGAACTTGGTTGGGTACCTAGTTAGGTCCTTCTCTTTTAGTTACTGTGTGATCCTTAGAAGATTCCTTAATGTCTCTGAGTCTTGGGTAGTGGATGCTGAGGTTTGAATGTGAATTGTTCCCCCACAGGCTCATAGGTTAGCTGGTGGTACCATCTTGAGAGGTTGTA
>CAJQZJ010032004.1:8382045-8400769 GCA_907164525.1 Lophiomys imhausi
CATCGCTCATGCTGGGCTCCACACTGCGCATCGCTCATGCTGGGCTCCACGCACTTCCGTAAACACCAGGCGAGTTTCTGTCCAGGGCCACTGTGCTTGCTGTGTCCCCCCAAATATTCTTCTCTGGGGATGTATGCTGTGCCTTCACCTCTCTGGACTCTCAAATCTCCCCTTTTACCCCTGTCCCTGCAGGTCTAACCCTCTTAGTTTCTTCCTTCCCTTAACATTTTCTAGGATATGAATAATTGTCTTAGAGAGTCATAGCTGAATTCCCGGACATGGTGGCGCACGCCTTTAATCCCAGCACTTGGGAGACAGAGGCAGGTGGATCTCTGTGAGTTCAAGGCCAGCCTGGTCTACAGAGTGAGTTCCAGGACAGCCAGGGCTGTTACACAGAGAAACCCTGTCTCAAAAAATAAAAATTAAAAAAAAAAACCCAAACAAAAAATGGGAAAGGCCCTGGATTGAGCCACTGAATATGTGACACTCAGGATGGTGACTGGCACACAAACAAGTCTCCACTATCAAGGCAGGCCAAATGGTAAGGGCTTCCTGGGGACAACTGGGCTTCAAGAACCAGCTGGATACAAGAGTAGGCAAGGAGCCCTTGCAGAAAGTTGCTGGGGGAAGGGGAGCTGGGTCAGGTGAGTGTGAACTCTCTGCAGTCAGGACCCACTACAGCAGTAGGAGAGGTCTGACTTGCTTCAGACCTGAGAGTGGCCCTTCCTTCAGGACAAGGATGACCAGTGCTGTCCTTTTGGCTATGTCTGGGTTTTGCTCTGGTAGGCAAGTTCCTCCATTCTCTTGGCCTCCATCTCCCCACCTGTTTTGGGGAATTAGGTGAGACTCTGTGGCTTCCCCCAGACCACTAAGGAAAGGAGGCATGAAAGACAGGAAGTCCCAGAGAGGGTCCTCACCTTGTGGCCCTTTAATGCTAGGCTAGTAAGTGGCAGGTGGGGTGAGCTGCAGGGAAGGAAAGCTGAGTGCTTCTGGGTGCTTGCTGGAAACAAGTTTATGCCACACTTGATGACCTCCTTAACAGATAAGGACCACGATGGCCCAGAAGGGAGATGACCTGCTCAAAAGGTACAAGACTGGGCCACATAGGACAACCCTATTAGTACAAGGTTGAAGCCTAGGCTAGGCAGCGGGTATTCAGGCAGGCCTCACCAGTGCCCACTAGGCCTCCCTTGGGACAGTACATGTCCCAAGTAGATGATGTTAGGGCACTACCTCATACCTCAGTGCCATCGGCCTCCCAGACCCTTTCAGCCATTCTGTGGAAGGCAGGGAGGACAACCATACATGAGGTGTGGTATTGTGGGTCAGGATGGGGAGCCTGGAAGATGAGTAGCAGAGAACAGACAGTCCTAGGCCAGGGGCTAGAATCTTGATGCCTAGAGTTAGCACAGTGCTGAAGTGAGTGGCTGGGCATTGGCCAGGAAAGGGACTCCTGAAATAGCTGGCTTTCCAGAGGCCTCTACCCACCCTTACTCCTGGTCAAGTCTCACCTGGCGATGCCAAGTGTAGATATCTGCAAGGGACCTGGCTTTGACCCGGATCCCCCATTCCTGAGCCTCAGCCTCCTCAGTCATACTAAATAGGGTCTTGAAGAGTCCTTTCTTCTCTGAGACCTAGCATTTCTGCTCAAGCTGAAGGCTGTCCTCTCCCTTGTCTTTACCTATACCACCGTGTCCCCCTACACACACACACCCAAGACCAGGAACCCAAATGAAAGTGTGAGTAGTCACCCGAAAGACCAGATTAGTTTCCAGATGGGCAGGTCTCTTAAATGCAGGAAGGAGCCAGCAGAGAGAGGTGTGAGGGGAGACAGGCATAAGAATAAGAAGTTATTTCTATGGCTTACTCATCTCTTGGAGTCTCTGGAGTTCCTCTTGGATGCCCCTTGTCACAGTCCCTTATGGAACTGAGGAGACAGGGCTTTCATATCCCCTGGGTAGGGGTCAAATTCAAGGACAACACTGCTATGTGGTGGGCACTGGCCACTTTGAATTTTATTGTGACAGTAACATCCGCCGTACATCTGAACATGACACACAGCTGTCCACAGCCAGTTCTCTCTCCCTCCTTCAGCCTCCCCACCACATAATGAACAGCTGAGGGGGTGGGTTATCCCTCTTCCCTGGGACACCTACACTCAAAAGATGGCTGAGGCCAGATCACAAAGCCAGTAAGCACAGCCCCGGGACTCTGAGCCCTTTATCTCACTGTGATGTCTGACACCTGCCTAACTCTGCTTTCCCCAGATTGACCTGTATGCAGGAGCCCTGTTTGTCCACATTTGCCTGGGCTGGAACTTCTACCTGTCCACCATCCTCACGCTTGCCATCACAGCCCTGTACACCATCGCAGGTACGGGTCCTGAGAGCCCACCAGGAACAAGGAGCCAGGGAGATGTGTAGGAGAAGCCTTCACAGCACAGGGAGCCCCTGAGAGTGGCCAGTTCACGGGTGACCAGAGGGGTACCTGGGGCCTGGCTAACTACTTAGGTACTTTGGTGAACTTCACCCATCTGCAAGGACAGAGCTCCACCAGCAGCTCTGGCTCAGGGACGGGACACTCACTCCAGCAACCTTGTTCCTGGCAGGAGGCCTGGCCACTGTGATATACACAGATGCTCTGCAGACAGTCATCATGGTGGTGGGAGCTGTCATCCTAGCAGTCAAAGGTGAGGTCTGGGGACTTGGCACGGGTAGGGTAGGCTGTCCCAGCACCCTGAAGCACTCTCAAGGTTAAGCCACAGTGGATCTGCCCAACTGCTGGCCTCCTAGGCTGCTGGACTACACTTCCTCCTGCCTACAGGGTGCAGTGGTGAGGCGCTGACTAGGCTCCCTCAGGGGTAGGCAGGCCCCACAGCAGGGAGCTGTGCAGGCACACAATTAGCAGACCACAAAAGTGCTGAGGTGTTTCCTCCACTGCTTAAAGTCATGTACAAAGCCCTAGGAAGTGATGCTGTCTCCTGCCAGACAAAAGCCTGCAGGGAAGGAGGTATGCTGGACTGGTAACACTAGTTTAGAAACAGACAAGGGAGTTCTACTGATGCCCTGGGAGCGAAACAGCAGGGAGGGGGGGGGGGGGGGAGGAAAGATAGGTCTCAAGGTGGGTGGCTTTAAAGGTGAAGCTTCAGCTCAGGGTCTAGGACCCTGTGTCAGAGGCCACCTGTGGGCCTCCTCACAGAGATTCCTGGTGAAACAGACCCTGGCTTACCTAGGCTCCTGGCACCACACCCTGCTGGGAAAGGGGGCCCTGGGGAGATGCCAGAAACTGCCCTAAACCCAGGTGTGCTCCTCCCAGGGCAACAGCCCCTCTGTCCCTGGAACCTACTGCAGGTGAGGGACCTAATGGCCAAATACAGGCTGGATGAGAGGGCAGTGACCAGACACAGCCAGGCCAGGACTTGGCCTTGCACCACTCAACCCTGAGGTAGACAGGATGCAATCTGGACTCAGAGGAAAGACCCTTGGCCTGAGCTCTACCTGCTAAGCCTACCATGAGGTTCTGAGGAGCCTCGGCCTCCCTTCCATGTGTCTTGCAAGGATGAGGCCACAATGTCAGCAGTGTCTTAGCACTAGCGAAGTCACAGCCTTCAGAAGCTCAGGCCATGGCTTCAATACTAGATGACTCAAATACCAAGAAAACCACTTCCACCTCCTTGAAGAGCCAGTCCAAAGACTGGCAGAGAACCCATGCCTGAGGCCAGCAGGCTTCCAGAAACTCCATGACTCCTGCTGGCCAACAGGACACTGTGGGCCCATGTGCAAAATGCTCATTTAATAGTTATTTTAAATACAAATGAAATACTCTATTTCACCCTTTTTCTTTTTTAAAAACCTCAGCCCTTCCTAGAGCAGGCAAGGTGAGGTAGGGATTCCAGTTTGACATATGAGGTTATCTGTGAGATGAGGGGGTAGTAGGACCCAGTGAATCAGGGCCCCCCCCCCAAAACCAATCCATTCTGTCCGACCCTCCAGCCTTCAACCAGATCGGTGGTTATGAGCAGCTGGAGGCAGCATATGCCCAGGCCATCCCCTCCAGGACCATCCCCAACACCACCTGCCACCTGCCACGAGCAGACGCCATGCATATGTTCCGGGACCCTTCCACAGGAGACCTCCCGTGGACTGGGATGACCTTTGGTCTAACCATCATGGCCACCTGGTACTGGTGCACTGACCAGGTGAGTGCCAACATTGCCTACCCCCCACCTGCTGCCCCCTGGGTGGGGTTAGGGTCCATTTGGGCTGCTAGGGTTCCTTGTGGTCTCGGGCCCTGCGCTTAGAGTCAGATGGGGCCCACTGGCTGCCACCTGCCCTGGCCTTTAGGTGCTTTGACTGGGACAATTTAGAGTATGGGATTCCAAAGGGACTTGGATGTTCCTCAACAGCCCTGAGCTCTCCTCGGAGGCGAGTGTTTCGGGTTGGTCTTGGGCTCCCAGGATCTGGTAGCATTCGGGCTGTTGGGCTACCCTTGGGCTGCCAGTGGTGGGGGCCTGCTGTAGCTGGGCTTGCTTTCTTGGAAGAGCTGTGGGTACCATCAGCAGCAGACTGGTAATGGGGAGGCCCTGGGGTCCTTGAAGTAGTGCCTCCATGTCGGTGGAACTGCTGGCCCTGTAGGAAAAAAGGACAGTGAGGTCTTGGATGGCATGGTGGGAGGGCCAACAGGACCCTTGTTGCATAACCCACACAGAGCCTGGTTTGCCTCTGCCACTCAGCAGAGGGTTAAACCACTTAGAGCCTCAGTTCCCTCGTCTGTAATATGGAATGATTCTCCTCTTTGTGGCTTGTGCATCTGCAAATAGGGTTAGATGTGGATGAAGGGACCACAGCGGGTTGCACTGCTTCCATCTGGATGTCTGATGAGAATTGAGGTAATTCTGACCTCTCCTGATCATGAGCCCTCCAAATGACCTCAGACAAGCCATTTCCCTTCTCTGGGCATAATGGATCCATGCCTGCACACCCTGTCCTGAAGGCTGTAGACAGCCCTGGAGAAGTGGAGAAACATTTCACATGGATTTCCAGCATCAGGAGGTGATGGGAACTAGAAGGCTGGGCTTCATTTCCCCATGCTCATCTATGGCTCTCAGGCAGGGCCACTCTCCCTCTGGGACCTCAGATACCTGAGGTTCCCATCTGGCCTTTACCTCCTGCCCAGGCTTTTCAGGTGGCTTGTAGCAGGCCTTTTCCTTTGAGAATTGAGGGCCAACCCAGGAGGGTGAAAGGTAGCCTGGAGGGCCTGCTAGGGGAGTAGATGGGCCCATAATCCCTGCCACCCCTTGTTTCCTCCCACTGGGCAGGGCCAGCCTAGCCCCACACCTCTGGGTAAAATGTCATTCGAAGCATTTCCCATGAAGTCCAATGAGTCAGCATCTGTTCTGCCCTCATGAAACCCAAAGGCCTAGACAGGGTCACCAAGGATACAAAGGATGGTCCCTGCTGACCCTAGGTGGTTACAGCACCAGTCCTGACTCCTTGGCCTCACCTTGGGCTGAGTCTGCTACAGGATGCCAGGCCTTGATATTAAGACACAGACCCTGGGCCCAGATGGCTCTCACTGGCACCTGAGGGTCTGACTGAACTCTACCTTGCATGCTGAACTTCATGCCTTCTTCTAGCTACAGGCTCACCCACAGTAGGTAAGTGACCATTTTGTCACCAGAAAGCTAATAGTAGGCTCAGCGTGGTAGTGCATGCCTTTAATCTCTTGGGAGACAGAGACAGGCAGATCTCTGTGAGTTCAAGGCCAGTCTGGTGAACACAGAGAGTTCTAGGTCAACCAGGATGATATAGTGAGACCCTGTCTTTTTAAAAACAAAAAACAAAAACAAGCCAATAGCAAGTAAAGCACAGGGATGGGGCTGTGTCACCACCCTTCCTAGGCCTCATTGTCCCTGGGTATAAAGCAGAAGGGGGTGACCAGAGGGGAATGCCTCCTGTAAGTGAGGGAGGTTCCTGGATTTCTGTGCCAGCTGATGTGTGTGACAGAAGTTGGACTGTCTCCCTGTTGGTCAGCAACATCCTCTCCCACAGCCGTGACTCGAGAGCAGCTGAGAACTGTGTGGCAGCCCAGGGCCCTGAAGAGCCAGGTCCAGCTGTTCCTACACCAAAGCGGCCAGCCTCATCCCTGAAGCCATACTTGGTTGGGTGACAGTAACCCATGTTCAGATGAGGAGACACAGGCCTGGAAGATGAAGTGGTCAAACCAGGGATGGGAGTACAGACCTCTTCAGAAGGGACAAGGGAGCTGGGTAGTGGGGAACACCCCTGTGTTGTTCTCATTTCACATACTCTGAGCCACCTGGGGCAACAGCATCTATCAGAGGGCCAGCTGCTCAGGGCCAGTGTTAGCAGCCCCATGTGAAGGAAGTGGACATACTTCACTTGTCAGGTGGTGAAAATAAATGGAATAGCACAGGAACAACACACTTCAGAGTTACACTTGTATAACCCATGAAGAAGCTAAGCCATCAAAACATCTGATCTATGCAGTGACCAACAGTCTCTGCTGGCTGGACCACAAGGCTGCTGGGAACCCTTGTGAAGCAAAGTGCTACTACAGAGAAACACCCCCAACCTCCCACTTTCTCCAGAATTAAATCTAGATGTGGTGACCTATACCTTAAATCCCATTTGGGAGACTGAGGCAGAGGGATTGTTATGAGTTCAAGGCCAGCATAGGCTACACAATTAAGTTCCAAGCCATCCTGGGCTATAGAGTAAGAGCCTGTATCAAAAACAGAAGGAAAAGTTCAAACTAGCAACAGAATCAAATATCAGATCTCGGAGGGATCTCAAGTGCCACCTATTCGTGTGCCCACCCCCATCCTGCAGATCTGGAAACTGAGGCCATCAGGATCTACCTAAAGTCCTCAAAAGAGCTAGTGCTCTCAGGCAGCATCTAGCAACCATCACTACTACTGAGGTGTAAGCTTCCCTGAGCCTGGCTAGGGTTTAGGGCTCTGCCTGTCATATAGCCAGGATCATCCTCTGCTCCCAGGATTTATGGGAGTGTGTGTGGGGGTCTGGGAATCCAACACACCCGGGCTCCCTTTGGCTCTAACAAAACCAGGGAACCCATGCTTCCCTGTTGGATGGACTGGAGACTGCTTCTCTGGGGTAAGTGTAGTGGAAGGGCTAAGAACTCTGGAGGGATGTCAGCCATGCTGGCCATCTGTGAGTCTAGGGATAAGAACACTGTGTCTCCCTTGTGTCACTTTATGAGGCCCACTAAGGAGATGCTGATGCAGGTATCCCCAAGGCTGAGCCTCATTTCTTTCCCCCTGTATCCCAGGTCATCGTGCAGCGGTCCCTGTCTGCCCGGAACCTGAACCATGCCAAGGCGGGCTCCATTCTAGCCAGCTACCTGAAGATGCTGCCCATGGGCCTGATGATCATGCCAGGCATGATCAGCCGAGCACTGTTCCCAGGTAGGATGGGCTCTGCAGCCACACCTGCAGTAGCAGGGCATCCACAGCTCTAAAGATTTAGTCTACAAAAGCCACTAGATGACAAAGGAGGGATCTGCTGTTGCCCAACATGGAAGAGGGAGGGACTGTCCTCAGGAGCACAAAGGGATCTACAGGGAGGTGTCTTAGCATGAAGTCCAGACAAGGTACTTACAACCTTGTGACCCTGTGGGTGTAAAGGGGCATCTCTGTGTCCACCCAGTAAGCCCTGTCTGCAAACTAGGGTCTGTACCTTCTGTCTGGTAGCATGTACCAGACCCTATAACTCTGGGTATGTGGGATCTGGGGGTTTGTGAACATGTGTGCTTTTTCAGGGTCTTTTGGAGACCTCATCTCTGTCTGTAACAAGGGCATCACTGGAACGAGGGACACAATGGCCCAGGACATGGGCATTTTGGGCTCTTGGGGTGATTGCAGAACACCTGGGGATGAGGGACCAGACTCACCTGAGCCTGCATCCTTGATGTATCCACATCTTCTCTGCCCCGACCTTGGGCCCACAGGTGGCCACTCAGGGGACCACTAAAGGTTCCTCGGGTTATGTGAGGGGCGCTCAGCTGCCGTCGGGGTGGGTGGCTTGGTCCATTGGCCATCTGCTCTGAGTGGCGTCTCTGGAGAGGTACTGACCGCTCCCTCACCTCAAAGTACTCGTCTGACATGGATGAGGCCACCGAGGGTCGCCGGCGGCCAGGGGCAGGGCCAGAGCTGCCTGAGAGGCTGTCCTGGTCACTGAGGGTCACATAGTCATCATCATCATCATCCTCTTCTCCATCCAGCCCATTGGGAAGTCCTGTCTCCAGGCCATCAGGGTCATCTTGGGTCACAGATAACTGTCGCTGTAGTGGGGCCTGGCTTTGGCTAGTTGTACTGGGTTGCCTGGGGTCTAACCCGTTTGGAGGTGTCTCCTTTTCTGGGGTGTCCAGGGCCCAGCCAATATTGCTACCATCCTGGTCAAGTACACTTGCCACAGGGATTGTCCGGGGCTTAGGCACAGGGGCCTGTGGTTCAGAGTTCCCCTGGGGAAAGCCATTTTCAGCTGGGACCACATCCTGGGAGTCACTGGGTGCTGGGGGAAGACAAGATTCTGGGCAGGGACGGGCCCCCTGACTCTGCTTCCATAGCTGGTGCTGGGTGCTGGCGTGGGCTGTGTCACGGATCTTGATGCGGTTCATCTGGTTGGGCTGAGGGTTCCAGATGTTGGGATCAATGATATTGATGTAGCCCAGGATGTCACTGCCAGGCTCTGGATCTGGCTCCACCCATGTGGGCAAGTACTCAAACATGTTAGCCCTCTCCAGGTTGAGCAGCCCTGGGTGGACAGGTGGTAGCAGCTCAGAGAAGTCCCTTGGGCGCTCAGCCACTGCAGGGCCCCGCAGTCCTGGGGGCCTTGCAACCTCCTGTTTCTCAGAGGAAGTCTTGGCAATCTCATCCACACTCTTGGCCTTGACCAGTGCATACTTGGGGTTGACAAGTTTCTTGGCCATGGTGCCCGATGGTGCCAGGGGCACCACAGATGGTAACATAATGGGCTCTGGCTCTGGCTCCTTCTCCATGGGGATATCCTTGAGGCTGACGCTCTGGGACATGAGGTACAGCTCCTGGAACTGCCGATCGAACATCTCTACCACCTGACCAGACAGCACAGAGATCACATTCCGGTCCGTCCTTGCAGCTGACCACGTGAAGCTACAACACAAAGGCAAGATAAGAGATCAGGTACAGGGCACATGTGCCTCCCTGATTTAGCGAGTGTCCCTGGCCCCTGAGGCAGTGAGTATCTATGGTGCGTACTCCAGCTGGGGTTTGTCAGACTGGCCACTGTGCCCTAGGATAAAAACGTAGGTGACACTGGGGTGGGGCACAGCTAGGGCTGTCAACCCTGAACCTGGGAGTTTACGTCTAGCTCTTCCCCAGCAAAGCCCTGGGCTCTACTGGACTCATGAAGGCAGCATGAGGATCCACTGCAGCCTTGGGCACCAGGAACCACCTAGCACAGTCACTGTCACTGGTGTCTTTCTGTCATCAGTCTCAGAGTGACTGTGGCAAATCTGCCCTGCCCTGTGATGGTGTAGAGCTGGCTCTGGCCCTGGAGATGGCTCTTAGAGTGACTTCCCAGAGGTCTTGAGCAAATTCACCGTGACCTAGCCCATCCTTCCCCTGGGCCAGTGACTTTTGGGACAGAACAACAGCCTGCTTGGACAAAAGTCTTCCTTGCCTACCTCCAAAGGCAGTGGGTGGACCCCATCCTGCACACAGTTCAGCAGTTTTGGAAGCGATGAACTGGAATAACCAGCGTGTCACATGCAGGGATTAAGAGCAGAAACCAGCTAAGAACCAGAGGCAACTCCTCCCCGGGGCCCAGAGGAGAATCACCTGTAGGAGCCACACATAGCCCGATCTCCATCCACAAACATGAACTTCTGGGCCAGGACACCCTTGAACTTGGTGGCTGACCGTGTGAAGAACTCAGTTCCCCCGCTGCTGCGTACCCTGAGATTCTGTGTTGGGAGACAGGGAGGCAGAATTAGACAACTACAGGCACTGATTTCACAGACAAAGGCAGTAGACTGCCCAGAGACAGTGGGTAGGGAGTAAGGACAAGGAGTGAGGTGCAAGGTGGAGAAGGGTAGCATATCTGGACTGCTGGGCCAGGCAAGAGGGAATGGAACTTGGGTCTCATACTCTGACACACCCAGGGTCTTCCAGGATGACTGAGAAGAGGCCTCTCCCAACTCTTGACATCGCGTGTCACAGACCCAGCTGAGCAGGCTTCCTTGAAGGCACTTAAGGAAAACTTTGTCTGGAGATAGGACACAATCTGGCTCCAGGGATGGTTTCATAAATGGTCAACTTCAGTTCCTACCACATGGCCTGGCTTAGAGCCAACAGGGGAAAGCCCTCAGAGCCCAGAAGAGTTCACAGAGGCCGAGAGAAGAAGAGGTCCTGGTCAAAGAGAAAGTGGAGCCGTAGCCTGCTGGCCTTTCTTTGGTCCTGAACATATAAAGGGCCTTTCTTTTCAGTGCAGTGCCTCCAGAACCATCCAGGGCCTGGGTACTACAGAGGTCAATGCTCAGTGAGGTGACTCAGGGGTGAAGAAAACCAGTCTGAGCATAAAGGGACTGCTGAGGCTCACAAAGTAGAATACATGTAGGGCTTAAGTCTCAGCAGAGCTTCCTGACTGGTCTACTTACATGTCCCCTATGGTGGAGTCTCACTCCTGTCACAGCTCTGGATTCAGATGCTGGTTGGTGACACACTCTTTGTCAGAATGAACTGTGACGTGCCTATCTCTTCCATCACCCACTCAGTGGTTCCAGTTTATTAACTGCCCACATGTTCATTTGTTTGCTGACCCCTGCTGAGGCCCCCAGTGGCAGACAAAGACGACAGTGACAAGGACGCTACTGTGAGTGAGGTGGATGAGTCAAAGCAACAACCTGCCCAGAGTGCCCAGAGGCAGAGGAGTGCATGAAGGCGGGTCTGGAAGGGTCCCAGGAAAGGGTGACGTGGGCCAGGTAGGAGGGCAAGCACCCTAAGGGATGCAGAGGCTGGGCAGCGGAAGAGCAGGCTGTCTGCACAGCTGGACTGGACTCTGGTGAAAGAGGCCCCACTTGCTTCATCTGTGGGCAGCAGGAGCCATGGAGGGTTGAAGAGAGCACAGACTAGACCTGAATACAGAAAGCAGTGCGGACATGTGGGGAGGACGCATGGAGGGATGGGCACACAGGAGGCAGAGACGGGGAAGCCGGGGCATGCGAGGGAGGTGGCTGAGGGAGAGTGCCACCCATGCAGTCTGCTACCCAGTGCTTCCTATTCCCAGACTCCCCTGGTGGCCACAAAAGTTGACAGGGGTGGCCCTTGGGTGGGTCCCCACATGATATCCACCCAGCTATGGGGTGCACAATTGTCTTGTTGTTGGCCCCAGCCTAGAAGGCAGATAAGCTGTTTCTAGGGCCAAGCTCACTCTGGCCCCGCCTGCCCACAGCCAGCTCAGCAGGAAGCTGGCCGGGGCCCAGGACAATTAGCACCCGTGACTTTGTACCTAACACACTGCATGCTCAGGGACCAGAGGCTGGAACAAAGATCTCAGAGACCTTCCCTGTCACCTGTGCCAACCACAGCCCAGCTCTGTGCCATCCCGTGGTCTTACCATCCAACTCTCTGTGTGGCCGGGGCCATGTGCCCCCACCTAGGCAACCAGTTGCACACTTCTTTCATTGGTGTCCGTCTCTACTCACCCCAAACTTTGTCTTTCTTTACGAAGGGCTCAGAAAGCCTTACTCTCACCTTGGCATAACTTAGCCATGTGAGAGGCAGGGTGTGTTATGCCACTGCCTACTGTGTGGTTCTAACCAAGCCCTGGCCTTCTCTAGGCTGTAGTTTCCCTGTCTGCAGAATAGGGACTGGCACGGAACCCATCAGCTCATCCTTCACTGGGGCTAGGCAGCAGGCAGGGGCTTGCATCAGGCCCCCCACCCTCTGCCTCCTCTTCCTGGTAGCCTCACCCCATGGGCCTGGCCCAGATGAGGTAATGTCTCAGGTGTCTGAGCTCGCGTGAGCAGAAGTGTAGGATCCCACAAAGCTGCATTGTCTCAGGTCTTAGGTGCCCCTAGTTGGGGATGGGCAGGCAGGTAGGGGTCTTTAGACTTTCAGACCTCCATAAGGCACATTGTAGCTGGGTGGGGCAAGGCAAGAAGTAGAGGTGAGTCAGCCTGCTCTGGCCCTAAGTGCTTGTATAGCTGGGGTACACTCTGCTGGTCTCAATCAGGCTGGCCTGGATTCTGGAACTCTGGACTATATGATTCCAGACATGGTGCCAGACTCTGGATGGGCCTCTCCTCACCTCAGCCTCCTTAACTGCGGCATGCACTTGTCTACCTGGGCCACCTGCAGTGTGAGGGCTGAATGACTGGCACAGAGTTGTAGAAGGGATTGAGTTCTCACTGGGGACACACTGGGATACAAACTTTGCAGCGCATCTGGGATAGCCTGGAATGCTAAGGGAAACAGAACTGGCAGCCACACTTGGTGGCCAGCCTAGAGGACTTAGCAAGGGAGACGATGAGTCTTAGTCTCTCAATGGGATGTAGCAGATATCCTCAACTTGGCAGGGTGAAGGCTTCAGTCAGTCATGCCTGGACCACAGGAAGTACAAGGAGATGAGCTGGGGTGGGAGGCAGAGCTGTAGTTCACCCTGCACCTCTCACCCTGACTCAAGGACAGACATGATACTCAACGGGAAGTCCCTTGTGATCTGGGGCTTAGGCACGTGTGAGCCTACCCAGCTCCAAGCTCTGGTGTTAGTACTCCTGGCTCTTCCCCTAGGATGACTGACATGGTGGGCTAGGTCACTGTCAGACCGTACTGACACTGTGATGCTTAATAACAGCCCTGCCTCTACCTACTTGATACCAATAGTACCCTGATTCATTACCCAGTCCCGTGAGGTGAGCCCTCTGCCCTCAGATACAAGCCTCTGGCATATACCCTTACCCATCAGTGGCCCAGGCCTAACACAGAAGACAGGGCATGACTTTACTCAGGAAGAGACAGGGGCTGGAATCTAACCCACCTCTTCCTCTACTCTCCCCAACAATCCCAGCTGGAGCCTGGCAAGGCTCCGCTTTAGCCTCTCCTCCCATTCTTTGGCCCAGGGGACCCAGACCTGGCCAGTTAGTTATCCTCACCATGTGCCTTCCCACGGCTGGCTGTTGGATGTTGGTGTTTCCTTGCTTGTAGGCTGTGCAGTCAACTCAGGTGGCTGCTGGTTTTTCCAGTTTGCTTGCACAGGCCAAGGAGCTTTTCACATTAATGGGTCTTTCACAGCTCTGGCCTGGCTCCCACTGGCTCACAGGGACCTCTTAGCACTAGGGTCACCCCTATATATGACCTAGTCACTCCCCTAGCCTGTAACCATGGGAAGGGATAAAGTCAAAAGGCTAGTACTCTTTTTTTTTTTTTTTTTTTTGGTTTTTTGAGACAGGGTTTCTCTGTGTAGCCCTGGCTTTCCTGGACTCACTTTGTAGACCAAGCTGGCCTTGAACTCACAGAGATTCGCCTGCCTCTACCTCCTGAGTCCTGGGATTAAAAGCGTGCACCACCATGCCCAGAGGGCTAGTTCTCTTTTCAGGGCCTATTGCTCATTTGTAATGTTGGGGATTCATTTCCTTACTGCCTTCAGGGCCAGCTGACTGAGGGACCCACACAGTGGAAGAGGCCATTTATGTCAGCCCCCTCCATGTGGGGACTGGGACAGGGTCAGCCCTGGCATTAACATAACTGCTAGCAAGAGTGGATAGCTCCTACCACATTATTATTTTGAGAAGACTGGAAGCAACTTGGCACTCAGAACAAAGCTAGGGTATGTTAGGAGTGTTGTCCCTAACCACACAGGGCCAAAGGAACCTCTATCTCACCCATGGCCACCACAGTCTCCTGTGCTCTGCACAGCAGCCCTGCTAGGGGCTGGAGAGATGGTTCAGCGGTTAAGTCCACTGACTGCTCTTCCAGAAGACCTGGGTTCAATTCCCAGAATCCACATGGTTGCTCACAGCTGTCTGTAACTCCAGTTCCAGGGGACCTGACACCCTCACACAAACATACATGCAGACAGAACACCAATGTACATAAAGTAAAAATAAATTATTTTTAAAAATAGCCCTGCCACAGAGGGAAGGCATGGAGATGGGCCCATTTTCTACAAGAACAATGGAGGCTCAGAGCCATTACCTACAGAGTGATGGCAGAGCACTTGGTATCTTCCCAGCCTGGTCCCTGATACTCCATTGTCACAAATGTGACCCTGCCAGGGCTACCTATAACTTGGACCCACAGGCTCTGGGGAAGGTTTGAGCAGGGTTGGGACAGGGCAGTGGGTGGCTGAGAGCAGCCCATGGTTTTTTGTTTTTTTTTTTTTTTTTTTTGGTTTTTCGAGACAGGGTTTCTCTGAATATCTCTGGCTGTCCTGGACTCGCTTTGTAGACCAGGCTGGCCTCGAACTCACAAAGATCCGCCTGCCTCTGCCTCCCAAGTGCTGGGATTAAAGGCATGCGCCACCACCGCCCGGCAGCAGCCCATGGTTTACCAGCATGAGAAGTGCTCCAAAAAAACAGGCCCAGAACCAGCCATCCCATAGCAGGGAAGTTGGCCAGGCAGACTCTCCATACAGTGACATCTGGCAGAGTTGTGCCCACAAGAACCTCTGACCACTTGCCTGGGGCTATGGTGAGGCTGATCCACATGAGAATTAAGAAGCTGGGGTCACTTCTTGCCCATGAGGGTGTCTGGCTTCTAGAATCATGGCCTTGAGACCTGGTCACCTTCCCAGAGAGGAAGGCAATAGGGTGGGACAAGTCAGGCTACGGAATCCAGCAAGCTACCCTTGTGGCCTGATGGTGCTGGGACAGTTGAAGGCTAATAGTGGGATAGAGCGAGCCTCCCATAGCCCCTGTCTTAATTCCAGGCTGGCAGCTGCAGCCTTAGTGTGTGCACAGCTACTATCCTGTAGTTTCACCCACAAGCAACTCTAGGAGCCAAGTCCCACAGTGGTCAATGGGCAGGGAACCCATGTGGGCAGCACCAGAGAATTCTGAGAGACAGGTCTGCACTCTCTTTGTCAAGCCAATTTCTTACTGGCTCTTAGGCACAAGTTTTACCTTCCTCTAGACCTCAGTTTCCCTATTTTCCTTGTGGGAGCCTAGTCTGAACAGCTACAAGTGTCTTGGCTCAGACACCCCTAAAGCCACAAGGCAGAGAGCCTTATGATTACAGGGCCAAGTCCTACTGCTTCCCTAGTTTTGAAGGTCAGAAAACCCCAGACTGAGGAGCCACCAAGAATTCTCTACTGAAAAGGGCTCTCAGACACTGTGGGGTCAGGGCCTCCCAGTAACCAACCTGGCTGAGGATGTCCCTTGGCACCTCTGGTCCCAGCTCTTGTCTGCCTCTCTTATGAGGGTGATAGAAAGAGTGGCATACATGTTAAGCACCACAACCGTGTGGCAAATGCATCGAGTGGGGACCTTCCTGGAGCTCTTGGAGCTGCCCCTGGCCCCCACAGTAGCCAAGTCCCAAGTCACTTCTTGGGACTTCTAGAGAATGGCTCTTTCTGACATGAGCTGTCTGCCACCCCAGAGCCATCTGTAAGTGCTAATTACATGCCAGGCAGATGTGAGGCTTGGGGTTAACTTACTGGATACCACATGAAGAAGTCCTTGAAATTAGAGACTGGTAGCACAGCAGAGAACTCACACCCACTTGAAAGGCTCCGCAGGAGGGCTTGACAAATGCTGACAAATTATAGGTTCCAAGCCCTGCCACTGTCACCAATCCTGTGTGATGATCATCTGGAATTTATGCTCCAATCTCAGGCCTCCAGCCTGGGGCACTTGGCCCCCATCTCTAGTTTATTGGCAGTGACACCTGGCACCTGCTTCTACTGCTTCATCTTCAAAATGGGAATGACAGACCCATGCCACTCAGGCTCCCAGGGATTTAAATGAGTTTAACTGCGGAAAGTGCCTTGAGCAGTCACATGCTGTAAAAACATGCTTCTCCATATAGAGGAGTCCTCTATACTCAGGGACATGTGCTGTACACAGGTGCTGAACACCAGCTGAGAAAGCCACCAAATGCTAGGGGTCTTTGTGGACGAGCCCAGCCACACCAATTCTGCCCATTAGACCCATGAAATCTTGGAGCCTAGAGCAGTAGGCAACAAGATCTCAGACAGAGCGAAGTGAAGTTGAGCATCCAGTCATTGGCTCTCTCTTCTCCAGCTCTGTTCCATTGTGCCTCCTTGCCCCAAAGATCTAACCTACATGTTAGGTATCTCAAGTCCATTTCAACCCTGACCTTAGCATAAGGGTGTTTCCTGTGTCTGAACCAGATCCTAACACCAGCCAGTGGAACTGATGAGATAAATTGGGCTTAAGCCAATGAAGGACTTCTTGGGGGTCAGAACTCTCCAGGTGAGGTACAAGCTACCTGCGGAGGAACACACCTGTTACCAGAGGTATGCAGGCAGACAGGAAACCTATGTGGCATGGATAACACAATACCTGGCAGGCACTCTGGCACCTGGTTAAAGGCATTAGATCTGTGTTTATCTTATCTGCCTGTTTGGAGGTAGTAAATATCTTATCCCTCAGGACATTCAAGTTGTGTGACCACCTGGCAGAAAGTTCCAGGATGATTGAACTCTGTTATAAGGCACTGTCTACAAGGTGATGTTTGTTGACTGACTGAATGACTCCTACCCTCTACCTGCCCAAGCAAGGGAAGACAGCTCACCTTGAGGTGCCCCAGGTGCATGCGGGCCCGCTCACACATGTGCAAGAAGTACTTGACATTACTCTCATCCACAATGATGTACACAGCTACCTTCCTCTTGAAGCCAGCATCCAGCAGGTCCTTGAAGATGTCCACATCAGTGAACATGTCCATGACCACAGCTATCACCTGGGAACAGGAAAAGACTGGTAGTTTACAAGCACAGCAAGAAGGACAGCACCCTTGCTGCTCTCAAGACAGAAGTCTGTAAAAAGCCTAGCTCCAGTAGTCCTCAAGGCAGAAAGTGTAGGGAGGAATGCAGACATGTCAGGAGGGTGCGGGAAGGTTGATGAACCAAGATCAAGGTCAAGGTCTATGTCACAGTTCCACGTGTTCAGCTGATCCTCACGGCCTCCTTCCTCAACCAGGTTGGAATTCACTGACTGGTACTGCCACCAGGAAGGTCCAGTGAGGACCTGAGCACAGCCAAGGGCTCAGCCCAGGAAACTGCATCTGTGCCCTCCTGGGCCAGGTTCAAGACCAGCTACTCATGCCCCTTCTGGACTCCTGGAGATGCTGAGACAACCCACATGTGGCCAGAAGATGGCATGGCCACCAACTTGGGACCTTTCTTGAGTACTGGGCTGCTGTGAACTTCAGCAGGATGCCTTTCTGGACCAGACAGTACACACATCATCATGTGTTCTTCTTGTCACTTGCCAACATCTATGCCCACCACAGGTGACTTCCACACTCCTGAACTTGACTAAGGGTGGGGTTCCAGAGGTCAAAGGGTATTTATCCACACCCAGCCCACCCAGGTAACCAACAGCCTCAGTCCTCTGTCAACAAGAGGATAGGAGCAGGACTCCCTGGACCTGGCCCCCAGAGAACACAGTAATAGACCAGCTGGATGGCACCCAACTCAGGTGTCAGCTCCCTGTGCTGCCCCTTCCCTCACATTTGCTGACAGTGGCTAAGGACATTTATAGAGAGAGGGCCCACAAGTCCCTGAAGAGCTGTGACAGTGGAATTGGAACCCACCAAGGCCAATCAGGGAGCTAAGCTCATGAGTGTCACTTAGCATCTTCCTTCAATGAGTTCTGTACACACAGGGCAACAAGAGGCTACCTGGAGACATGTCTGCACACCCACAGTAAGCTCACTAGGCTAGTCCCTGCAGGCCCATCTGGGCTCCTACTAAGCCTCTGGCTCCTGTTGATACCTGCTGCTCATCTGGCACAAAAGTCCAAACTCCTAAGTAGGAAGAGGCTCTAGGCCTGCCCTGCAATGAACTTGCTGTGTGACCCTAAGTTAAACCCTTAAATAACTCTGGCCTCTTGTTTTCTCAGCAGCAAAATAGGCTCCATTCATGAGAAGCAAGCACACTCAGGGCAGTGCACATCAAGGACCCCAACCCAAGGGGGTCCTCAGGGATGCCCACATGCTGCCCTCTCCCCAGGCAGCCTCCACTCCAACCTCTCACAAGCAGCAAGGTGAAATCTCAGCATACAGCTGGGAAAACTGAGGCTGAAGTCATGAAGCAAGTTGAAGCAGAGTAAATACTCCCCACTACCAGCTGTGTGGGGCTGCTGTCTGGTCCTCCTTTGACCCTGTGGTCTTCAGGGCCTGGTGGTGCTAATCTACTCAGAATGAAGGGGAGGAGGTTGAGCCCTAGGGATCCCTGAGTCTTCAGAGTACAGCTACTCACCACCTCTTAGAGGCTGCCTGGTGGTAGAGTGGGCACAGGGCTGATCCTGGCAGTGGTGAACACTAGATGAGGAAGCACTTTCCATTGGAGAGGTGAGCTGAAATGGAGGAGGACCCAAGAACGTCCCACCCAGTCAGTATATGCTAGGCAAAAGCCAGAGACTGCTGGAGACCCAATGAGACAATGGAAGAGACTGCAGGCAGGCGGGCTCCTGATGACCTTGGAAGACTGACAGGCTGGGGGGGGGGGGGGGGGGGGGG
>CAJQZJ010032004.1:8400869-8440774 GCA_907164525.1 Lophiomys imhausi
GTGTGTGTGTGTGTGTGTGTGTGTGTGTGTGTGTGTGTGTGTGTGTGTGTGTGTTACCTGCTCCAGGGATCTCCTTGCCTGGGATTTCACAGGCTGAAAGCTACTCTACCCACAATGTCCCCTTAGTCAGGCCACTCCTGAGCAGGCCAACAGCCCTGGAAAGAGGCCTGACCTGGCTGGCACACTGCTCCTGGAGGTTCTCCAGCCCACTGCACCCCAGATCCATCACAGATGATTCCAAGCTGTGGGCACCATGGCAGACTGAGATGTGCCCCACAGGACAGGGGATCTGATCCAGAAATCACAGGTTGCCAAGATGGACTTGTTGGGACCTATGCCCCAAGTTGGATCCCTGACAGGGTCCTATGGCTGACTCTGGCTCTCTAGGTGTTGAATTCTATCCCTGAGATGGTGAAAGGAAGACTAAACAGCTATCAGCTAATACTTGAAGGGAGGAGGACTATCTAGTGTTCCTGGGATCTGCGGTGATGCTGGAGGGGAGGACTGCCTGGTGCTCCTAGAGTCTGAGATGATGTTAGAAATGGAGGTGCTCATGGTGCTCTGGTGTGTAAGGTAATGCTGGGAGGTTTCCCGTCACTGCCCAGCACCTCACATCTTGGCCTGTCCATGGTCAGGTCACAGAGTATCCTTGAGAGCTCTTAGTACATGTTAGGTTATATTGGCTTTGTAGATGGCAATGTGGAGGCAGTCAGTGGAAGAGACGGAAACAAGCCTGCCCCTGCCTTGCATGGCTCTCTCAGCCTGGGCTATCTAGGGTTCACAGCTCCTAACATCAAAGCCATTACCTCTAGATCCTCACAAATGCTGCAACCAGCAGTTTTCTCTCCATCTCACAAGAGAGGACCCTGAAGCAACATGCCCATGACCACCTAACTCATTTGGGACACTGTGAGCTCATCAAGAAGTGTTCTGACTAGACAGTTCTCAGGGAATTCCCATCTATCAGTGAGCCCCAGAGCTCCTGCAGTGTTCAAGGCCTGGTACTAGTCACCTCCTATCTTAGGCCCCTCAGTTTCCACACCTATGACATCGGGTAGTGGAAAAACTGTTCTTTCTGATGTCCTTGCTGAAGCACCTGCCTTTATGCACCCTAGAGTTCTGCTCACAGCCCAGTGGGGCCTGTATGAGCTGGCTGGAGCATCCTGCCATGTCTGTGAAAGGACAGTTGAAGCTGTTTCTCAAAGAGGCTGATAGGTTTAAGCCTTGCCAGATGCTGACACCAGCCCATGTCTCCCAACACCCAGAGCAGCGTCTTCTAGGCCCTTTGGGCCTCCAAACTTCACTTAGAGCAAAGCATCCTCATGGACAGTGGATGGACAGGTTTCATCACAAGTGCCAGAGAGGAGGGCGGGTGAGGCAGACAGCTGGTCTGAACATAGTTGAAAACTATTGGGGTACTGGCCCAGCCTCTGACACACCTCTCCTGAGAATCCTGACCCCACTGGTTCCTTTCCCCAAAATCCTGCCTTGAGCGTTCCATACAGGCTGTCTCCAAGGCCATTTGCTGATTCTGCCCATCTCTGGAGAGCTGTTCTGGCCCCTCAAGCAATCAACTGGCATCTGGGTAGCTCACTCATGGAAGGAAATAATCCAAGGCTAGGAGAAGCCCCAAAAGGGGCAGCTAAAGCAACAGATGGTCCTTATACAGGAGCACAGAAGGCACATATCTTCCTAGCTAGGCAGAAGCCATCCTGACACATAGGGCCTGTGGACAGTCTGCCAAAGGATCCTGTCTAGGTAGTGGGCAAGGAAGTCCTGAACCAAGTATAGGCAAACCCCTGCAAAGGGCCACATGTAAACAGCTTAGGATCCCTATTTCAAATGGTCGACAGATAAGTGGCATGGTTGGCAGGGAATGTGTCTGTATTCCAGAACTGGTGAAGCAGTTGTAGGGCTTGGTGTGGCCAGTGGGCCATTCCTATCCCAGAGCCTCATCTGCTCCTTCCTAATAATGGTTGTTAAGAGCAAGACTTTACAGGGTTCAGCCAGGGCCTGGTATAGCAGTGACAGAGGCTTATCTGGCACACTGAGGACCTGTGTTCCATCCACAGCCTACACCCCACCCCCCAAAACCATGTTGCCAAGAAACTTCACTGCATTCTACAACAAAGCTCTAACATATTTAAAAGGACAAACACACACCAGCAGCCTACAACACAAAATCTACTGTTTCTCATACTCAATAAAGAAGAATTACTATACAGACAAAGAAATGGGAAAATAAGATTCACTGAAGGGGCAGGGCCAGGTGGCACATGCCTTTAATTCCAGCACTCAGGAAGCAGAGGCAGGCAGATCTCTGTGAGTTCAAGGACAGCCTAGTCTACAAAGTGAGTTCCAGGACAGCCAAGGCTATGTAGAGAGATCCTGAAAAAAAAAATAAAGGTATGGAAGAAAAAAGAGCTAACATGAAATGAAAATCTATACTAGGTGACATGATTAGTTGGTTAAACATCAGCTGAAGACATGGCAGCACCAAGTATCTGAATATCATACAGAGAGAAAGAGACTGAAGGAAGAACCACAGCAAGCAATCAGCACCCATGGTAAGCTTCAAGAAGTCTAACAGAGGAAAGCTGGAGTCTCAGCTAACTGCAGAAGACAGTGTGAAAGAGAAATTAGAAACACATCACTAAATAACCACTGAACTTCACTTCTTCACTTGATAAGAATGGAAGTGTGCAGACTCAGTGACACCCACAGAAGAGATGGGGAGGTTGGAGTGTAAAGCATAGAGAACCAAATCACTCAAAAATCATCAAATTAGACTCTTGAGAACAGCCAGAAGTAAAGCAGACCATTGCATATGGAGGAACTGAGCCTAGCCGACATCTTACCAGAGTCAGTGAGAGAAGAGACAGTAAGCAACATCTTTCAAGCACTACGTGAAAACAAACTGTCCACCTAGGAGTAGACGATGAGGGAAAATAACTTTCAAAACCTAAGATGAAATAAAAACTGAGACATAAAGCTGTAAGAACCCATTCCTGGCAGGCTGTATAGGTGAAGAAACTGAGGCTAGGGGACTCAAGTCAGCTCCATGGTGGGGGCCCAGATGTTTCCCTTTTTCAGTCAAGGTATAGAATGCAGACAGAAGAATGAGTTTCCTGCCTAGCTTATGTTCTAGTAGTGGGGCAGGGAGTCTTACTTCTCAGGGGTTTGACCCAAGCCACAGGAAGACTAGCAGGCCACCAACATTCACATGTAGGTAACCAGAGAGTGTTGCAGAAGTGTCACAGTCCAGGGCTGTACACTTCTCCCATTGCCAGGATCCTGTATCTTTCCTAGCTCTGATTCCATGCCACCATCTCCTAGAGTCCACCTTGTCCTGAAATAGACCTGCCTCAGCCCGTCCATCCCTGCCTTACCCTGCCTTCCTGGGTCACTTTCCCACTCACTCCAACACCCAGTTTCTGTACTTGCTATGATGGTATGGAGATAGGGTGAACCTCCAAGTACCTCTTTCTCCAGTCCGAAACCCAGCTGCCGCTTGGCAACACACCACCTATTAAAAGGAAGCCTCATTAAGCCAATTAGAGGATGGCTGCAGCCAGCAAGTCACGGACAAGAAGCCATGCTGATCACTCCATAGGCCCGGAACAGAGCTCAGGGGTGTGGGTGCTGTTCTGAGATTCCCTACACCGCAGGAACACCAGCCTTCTCTCCTTCCCTAGGGCTCAGTGAAGCTGAAAACAGGGTTGTAGAGTCATGGAGGGTGTTGGTGACAGGGACAGGACTGCCCTGTGTGACTCCTGGTGACTATGAAGATGGAGGGAGTAAGGGAGGAGACTGATATTCACTGGACGCAGCTTGGTACCACTTACCATGAGACCACATAACATGCTGAGGGACAACTCATGCTCTCTTATGGTCATTTTTTTTTTTTTAAGATTTATTTATTGTGTATACGGTGTTCTGTCTGCAGGTATATCTACAGGCCAGAAGAGGGCACCAGATTTCATTATGGATAGTTGTGAGCCACCATGTGGTTGCTGGGAATTGAACTCATGACCTCTGGAAGAGCAGCCAGTGCTCTTAACCACTGAGCCATCTCTCCAGCCCTCTTATGGTCATTTAAATCTCACCTGGACTTTGACAAGCAGGCATCAGTCTTAGTGAGGTTGGCCCAGTACAGAAGTGAGGAATTCTCAGGAGTTGCCAGAGACAAGACAGAACTGGGCTTGGATCTGAGTCTGCCTGACATTGAAGCTGGTCCTTCTCACACCCCACATGGAGTGTACCCCGGAAGGTGCCAGCCTATCTGGGGGTCTATCAAGTGGGTGTCAACTGTGAACCCTGGTAGTGGACAAGTGGCATGCAATCTAGGGCCTCTCTCAATCCAAAGGATGACCTTCCAAACTACCATGCCCAAGAACTCCATGGAACCCAGTCCACACCCAGCCACACCAAAGACCCAAAGGTCCATCCCATTCTATGCTTTGATCTCATTGATGATGTGAGCAGGCAATGGGGTATGCTCCTGGAATAGCAGAAGGGCTCCTTCCAAGCAGGGCACATCTCAACTCTCCATTAAGATGCAGGAGCTTGCCATGGGGTGGGGAGCCTTGGAGAAGTCTGGAGCCAACACCTGGGATTATGCTATCTGATGGCTCCCATCCCAACAGGCGCGGCCTGGCCCAAGGCAGGAGCTGCTGGCCCACAGGAACCTTTATGTTGGGGGCTATTTTGGTGCAGTCATGTGCCTCTGAATAAAAAGGACACAGCCTGAGGCATACCCTGCTAGATGTTGTCTCCAGACAACAGTGTGCTCACAAACTTGGACAACAACATCACTACTAGACAGCACACATGCCCTTTACAGTACTGTAGAAGGCATGCAGGCCAGTGTTAACCAAACCTTCAAGATGTGGTGTGTGGCTAGCCTGCTGTACTGAGGGATATGGTCCCCAGGGGGACTGGGCATAGCTGTGGCTCCCCATCCCAGGCCCAGCATGGTCAGCTTTCCTCCACCACTGGCAGCCCAGTGTCTAGGGGCCCAGGAGCCTATGAACATGCTTTTACTGCCCTGAGCTAAGCAGGCAGGAAGCAAGACCTAATGGGCCCATTATGGGATGTGGTTGTACAGAGCCTGCAGCCTGGATCCTCCTGTTCTCAGTTCTGAGGCTTTGGGCAAGTTGTTTGCCCTCTCTGGGCCCAACCAAACCTTGGATTCCTTCTGTGGACAATAGAGGCAACACCTACTTTATGGAGCTGTAGCAAGGATTACACAGAGCAGGTAAAGTGCCTCTTCAGCACTTGACATATAATTGGTATTTAATAAATGCCTCATTAAGTGTCTTTATTCTCCTGGAGCCAAGCGCCAGGCCAGGACTCCAGAGTGTGAAGGTGGGGATCTGACAAGAAAGATGTGGGGGCCAATCGGACATCATGAAACTTGGCTCTTTCTTCCTGCTGTGTGGCCCTGGGCAACAAACAAACCTTCTCTGGGTCTCCTTAATAAGCCCTGGCCAGAAGACATAAATTTGGTGTAGTTGAGGGCCAGCACCTGACACCTTAGCTTCCTTCGTATCCTCCACAGTAACTTGGGGAAGGTATGACACATGGATGCCTGTGAGGCTGGTAAGGGGTTAGTCCTTGTCAGGGTGGGCACTGGGATCTGCTGGAAGATCCTCTGACTGAGGCCCAACCCCACCCAGCCTCACCCTCTGGAGGCCACACTTGCTCTCTTCCCTCCCAGGCGTGATGCTACAGGTCTCTGGTATGTGGCTGGAGCCCAGGGGAGGTTCCTCCCAGCCTAGGGCTGGGGGAGGGGTGGGAGAGGGCAGGCAGGGGCTGCCTCAGAAGGACGTTCACTGAGACTGGACGGCAGTGCCGACAGCATAAGCTCAGGGTCACACAACCAAGAGAGTAAGATGTGGGACCCACTGCCCTGTTTCAGATGAATGTAGGATCAAGGCAGCAGGTGGCAGAACCAAGAGGACACTTCACAGTCCTCAATGCCTATGCCCACTCCACAGACAGAATGGCCAGGGCTTAGTTAGGGAGTAGCCAGGGCTGGTCCAATCCTACAGTGGAGGCAGCACCAGCACTGGCTCCCACACTCCTGTCTCTTCCTAGTCAGACCATTTCGGTTTTCAGGGAAGGGAGGATGCAGCAGGATAATCCTGACAGGAACATGGCCACCAGGGGTGGCTGAGGTGGCGTGAGCTGAGTGTGTGCTGTGTCATTTCCTTGCCCCAGGGTCTGTCAGTTGTGCTGACTACTGGGAGAGTGACTCAATCCCAGCAGCCATGCTGCAGAAGCCCCCATGGAAAAGGGCTAGTCAGCAAACCCCCCATCCCAACCCTAGGAGGCTGGGGTTCCCCTAGCACTGGCATAGGGTGAAAAGGGGAGGTCGGCAAGAGGGGCAAGAGGTGACTCATAGTGAGAGATAAAACAGAAGAACTCCTACAGGGAGGAGCAAGGAGAGGGCAGGCAAAGCACTCTGTCAGCGTCCATTGGCGTCTGGGCCTGTCCCAGGAGGCTGGGAAGCAGCAGTAAGGAGTGAAGACTCAGGCCACCTAGGTCAACTGCCCCTCCCAGGTCCTGCTTGTCACTGCCCTGCTACCAGGTACATCATACCAGGGCAGGTCCTGGAATGCAACAGGCCTAAGTGACCTTGGGCCAGAACGACTAATGAGTCTGGCCTCAGTTTCTACCTGTGAAAAAAGAGGAAGATAACACTACCTGAGATTATAAAGTCCTCATACTCCACTGAAGCTATTATTACAGCCTTCCCACATCTTGTGTGGGCCACAAGACAAAGATGGGAGAACAGGGACTCACACGGGTCCACAGAGGAGGAGCCTGGCCCAAGACAGCACAGTATGGGGTGTGAACAAACCCTTGATCTCTGAGATGGGCATGGCCTCTGTCACCTCTGAGGCCCCTCTAGGATTCCCTGCTGTGGGGAACAGACTCCAAGTATAGGAAGCAGAGGGCAATGCCTCTCCATAATAAGCAGTAGGAAGTCACCCACTATCATGCCACATAGACAGATAGGGTTCGACAGGTGCCATCAATAATCTTGGAGGACTGGGACTGGGTACATATGAAGCTATAGGTCTGCAGGGAGTGGATGCATCTCAGCTGTGATCACAAGGATGTGGCTAGGAAGCCCGAAAGGTACAAGTTGGCCCCAGGGACCCCTATCTGTCCCTATCACTGACTGGCCCTATGTCATTGTGTCTGCAGAAGATTAGAGCCTGTGGCTGTTCCCAGGCCATGTTGGAAAGTGGAAGCTGCCTTCCTCCTGCTGTGAGAGTGCTGGCTCAGCAGGTCAGGCCCCATTCAGGGTCTTTATTCCTCCTCTCAAGGGACTGGGCACAAGTGAGAGTCACCCCAGGCCCTTTTAGGAGCAACAGATTTCTAACTATTGTCAGGTGTCCAGAGAATTATCAGTCCTTCCTCCTTCCTGCTACCCAATATTCTATCATCACAATGGCCAGAGATGCCACTTGTACCTACAGACCAGAAACCCTCAGCTATGACTAGCCCTGTGGACACAGCCTCCACTCTGCTGGAGACCTGAGCCAACCCACCTTCTTCTGGTCTCTCTGCCCAAGAGCTCCCCAGGCCCTGTTAGCCAGGACAGTCCCCAGGGGGAACATCTGGGCTTGTAGACTGACTGCCCCATTCTGGACCTGCATAGTGGAGGGGGCAGACCCAGCTAGGGACACTCTCACTACCACCTGAGGCCAGACCTGCTGCAGACATACACAGCTTGCTGGGCTACCCTGCCTGTCAAATCAGGCACATCTCTACTTGCAGTCATGACCTTCCAGTTATGGTTTGGCTGTCTGTACAAGCATTGTACACTGCTTCTCAAGATGTGGGTCAGTATGTCAGTGTGGCGCAGTCACCCACAGCCAGGGCACTGGACAGCCCAGTAGGTGTCAGGTAAGGGATCCACACAAGGCCTGTGAAGCCTCTGAATGGCAAACCACAACCCAAGTAGACACCCTCTCCTCTTCCACCGGTGAGAACTCTCAACAGGTGGTAACCGGGCTCATCCAGACACCCCAGCCTGGACAGCGACGCTACTGTAGCACTCAGAGAGGGGCTCAGAGAAGCTGAGCAGCGCACTGCCGGCCACTCAGCACAGCTTGGAAGCACGCAGATTTTCTCAGGGCTCCAGACCAGCCTCCATGCCTCTCCCTCAGACCCCACCAGCAAACTCATGTATGTGTGCGAGCTTCTGTCTGCTAGTGGATCTGAGGCAAGGCAAGGGAGAGTGGGTGAGAGAAAGCTCAGATTCCTCCCACATGGCTCATGCACTGCATTCCGGGAAGCTCAGAAACACTCCAATGAGACACAGGAGCCCTTTGACCCTGTACACCTGCTAGAGGAGGTGGGCATTCGATTGCCGCCTGCTGAAGGAGGCAACCGAGAGGCCAGTCAGAGGTCCGGGGCCGCCTGGGTCCCCATGCCTGCTGGGGGAATGGGGTCCCGTCGTGGCGCCTCACCTTCTGCGCCTGGCTGACCATCTTGCGCACCACCTCCTTGATGTGCGGCTGCCCGTCGATGGGAGGCTGCATGTAGACGCTAGCCCGGGTCACACCTCGATAGGCGATGGTGTCAGGCCAGCCCAGGTCCAGCTGCGGGATGGAGCGGTCTGACTTCTGGGGCCAGTACTCCAGCGAGGGCAGCGGCTCGGCCGTGACTGGGGGCCCGCCCGCCGCGCTGGCATCCTCGCTGGCCTCTGCGCCTCCGTTCTCCTGGAGCTCGGGTCGGCGGCTCGAGCCCCGCGGGTCCTCAGAGCCAGGGTCGTACACCTCGATGGCCTCCACGATACGGGAGAGCTCCAGCTCCGACAGAAAGTCGCGGATGTTCTCGCGCTTCAGCACCTCGTAGAAGGCGTCGCGACCCCGGGCCACCAGGGCCTCCAGGGCCAGCCGCTGCTCCTCGCTGTAGAAGAACTCAGGCTTCGACTCGCTGGAACGCCAGTTCACGTGGTTGTCGTCCAGACATTGCAACTGGGAGAAGGCCATGGTAGCCCTCACTGTGGGAACGCGGCCCGACGGGCCCCGCGCTCTCGGGTTCCGGGGCCTTGGCGCCTCTGCGAGCCGCACCAGAGGGAACTAGCAGAAGACTGCGGTTCGGGTCAGAGGGCGGGCGGGGGCGGGGCCAGGGAAAGGGGCGGGGCAGGCGAAGGAAAGGAGCGGGGCGGGGTGCGGGAGCCGGACCGGTCCAGGGCCGGGGTTGGTCCCTGCGGGGGATCCGCCTGAGGTTCGCGGAGTCCTGGGAATGAGCTGGGGCTGTCAGGGAACCTCGGCCCAGTCTGGAGTAAGAGCCAGGGCGCAAGCCCGGGTCGGGCTCGCAAACCCGGAGGTCTGCCGGGAGGAGGGACTTGCTTACGGGGCTGGTGGCGCCGTGCAGAGCGGACTACCAGGGAACCTCGGGCGTTGGTGGTGGCGGCGGGCGGGACCGCCAGTGACTAAGGGCGGTCCCACCCACCCCTCCGCCCTCACCTGGGGTCACGTGCGGCCCCGAGGGCGGGGCCGGAAGCTGATTCATCTCCTTCAGACCGTGCAAAGCTGGACTGTTTGATGCCACAAGCCGCACAGAAGCCTTCCTCCGCCCCCAGTTCTGGCTGGCGACACTGGTCCAGCTCTAAACCAGTTCTGTCCCGCAAGTGGGATGTTCAGCTGTCCAGGTGTAGAAGGAAGGTTGGGTCATGGGCTGAGGCCCGGCTCCACCCCCAGTTGCTTCCACACTCTCGCTCTCGGTGTGCACAGAGCCGGCACAGATCAGTCCCGAGCACTGCTGCCTGTTAGGATGCCACCTGTCATGACCTGGTGCACACCACATGCCTGAGCACTTCGTCAGAGAAAGATGGAGAGGACCAAGCTGTGCTCAGACTCAGTTCTTGACTAGGTGTCCCCCAGTAATGGAGAGCGTTGAGTCCACATCTGAGGGTAGTATGTCAGGTGAAGGTTGGCAAAACCCACTAAGTCCTGCAGACAAACGGCTCCTTCCTGAAGCTTGTTCCTCTACAGCACCAAACCAATCCTGCACTGTCTTCCCAGCCCAGCTACCAGTTCTGGGCCAGATGGAGCTGGTTTGAGTCCCAGTGGACCCTGCCTGACCTTACCCTACTGCAGACTGGCTCATGGCATCCTTTTACCCCTCCAGACACATTACTACTGTCCATTTTCCTGAGAGGCCTCCTCGCTCTGCACCCACTACTTCCCAAGCCTAGTTACACCCTTGGGGTCCTCACCTTTGATCCCTAGGCCCAAGCCCTTCACCCCCAGCCTTTAGGCCCTCATCCACATCAGGCCTTACACCATGTGAACACAGTGGCTCCATACCTGCTCCTGCTTGGCTCCCACCCCCACCCCCCCAGCCACCTGAATCACCTCCTCACGTCCTATTCCCAAGGAGCAGAGAGGAACAGTGGTGTAAGTCGTGAACCCCCAGCAAAACTGTACTGGCCCTCAGTTTATCCTCTTGTTCTTTTTTTTTTTTTTTTTTTTGGTTTTTTTCGAGACAAGGTTTCTCTGTGTAGCCCTGGCTGTCCTGGACTCACTTTATAGACCAGGCTGGCCTCGAACTCACAAAGATCCACCTGCCTCTGCCTCCCAAGTGCTGGGATTAAAGGCGTGCGCCACCACCGCCCGGCTATCCTCTTGTTCTTACCACTGCAGAGTTCCTGGCTTCTTTTAGGAACCTGGCCCTCTGGCTGGAAAGCTCTTTATCTGCCCCACTCTTGGAACAGGGAAGCTATTAGTACCTTTGGCCAGTTTCCCCCAGTGATATATCATCTAATATAACTGTCTTGGCCAGAAAACACTTTGATGCCATCCACAGAGCTATATCAGATCTTACCATACTTAAGTGTGTGTGTGCTGGGGGTGGGGGGGTAGGGTACACAGCCTTACCATGTCTATATATTTGTGTAACAACCATCACCATCAAGATGTGCACACTTGTCATTCCAGGAGTTGGAATGCTGAGACAGGAGGATTACAGGATTGCAGACTTGAGGCCAACCAAGGATAGCAGAATTGTGACACTGTGGAGACCTTACTAGAACTAAGCAGCCAGGTTTCCACCCCAACTCTGGCTGCCATCTATCTCCTGGTCCTGTGGAAACAGCAGTGTCATTAGCAAACTTCCAGAGTGCAGTGTAGAGCTCTGGTCCACCTTGTAGCCACACCAACAATGTGAATATCTTCCATCTGGCCAACACATGCTCGTCATCATTTGCATAATTGTATAGGATCTTATTGTGGTTATTTACTTATTTATTTTGCAGTGCCAGGGATGGAGCTTAGCCTTTTAAAAAGGTAGACAAGTACTCTATACTCTAGTAATCTTATGTGCTGTACACTGTACTCTTGATGGCTTTTGTTGTTGTCTTAGTTAGGGTTTTTATTGCTCTGATGAAACACCACCATGACCAATAGCAAAGAAAGGGTTTATTTTCCTTATACTTCCAGGTAACAATCCATCCTCTAGGAAAATCAACATAGAAACTCAAGGCAAGAACCCAGAAGCAGGAATTGAAGCAGAGGCCGTAGAAAAGTGTTGTGTATTGTCTTGCTCTTCATAGCTTTCTTAGCCTGCTCTCTTATAGAACCCAAGACCACCACCCCAAGAGGGGCACCACCCACAATAGGCTGAGCCCTCCCACATCAGTCACTATTTAAGTAAATGCCCCGCAGGCTTACCTACAGCCTGATCTTATGGAGACATTTTTTCAATTGATGTTTCCTCTTCTCACATGATTCTAGCTTGTGTCAAGTTGACGCAAAACTAACCAGGACAGTCATTGAACATCTCAGGTGTTCGCTTGCCTTCTGTATGTCCTCTTCAGTGAGGCTCTGTTTGTAGCTTTGCCCATTTCTTGAGGGCTTCCTTTCTGTTGCTGAGTTTCTAGCACTCTTTGTATATTATAGATACGGAGTTTTTATTTGGCATGTGGAGGGTGTGTGGCTTCTCCCAGGCTGCAGCATGTCTCCTCATCCTCTTTGTAGGTATCACATTGAGCAAAGGCTGTGCTTTTTGATGGTGTCACTTCATGAGTTTTACTCGTCACAGATCATGCTTTTGGTCTAGTGTCAAAGAACTTCTGATCTAGCCCCAAAAGTTTGATCAGTTGTTAATATTTCACATTAAAATCTGTGATCAAGCCGGGCGGTGGTGGCGCATGCCTTTAATCCCAGCACTTGGGAGGCAGAGGCAGGCGGATCACTGTGAGTTCGAGGCCAGCCTGGTCTACAAAGCGAGTCCAGGACAGCCAGAGCTGTTAAAAAGAGAAACCCTGTCTCGAAAAACCAAAAAAAAAAAAAAAAATCTGTGATCAATTTTGCAGAACTAAGTTTTCAGAAGGTTTGATAGTTGAGGTTAAGTTTTTTGTCCTATATAGGCTGAAACAGCCTTCAAGACATTAAAGGATCACTCAGCATCATACAGCAAGGGTTTGGAGAAAACGATTTCCAGCTGGAGCCAATGTACCTTTTTCCAGCACCTACTAGCCAAACAGCATCTGGGCTAGTTCCCTGAGATGGGCTAGGATGTACCAGGTGAAATGTAGTGGGGAATCTTGATTACCCTTTAAGGCAGTGTGTCTGGTGGCTCCCCTAGAAAAGGGTCATTCAGTTGGTCAAGAAACTTAGGCAGCATTTGCCATATGTTGGCTGTGCTAGGAATGGCTGAAACCCAGGATTCTCCCAGAGACTCCTTAGCCTCAGAGTGATGGGGAGCAGAACTGATAGAAGTTTTAAGATTATTGGTGCCAAGGAGGATATTGCTACCAGACCTGGAGAAGCCAGACAGACATCTGTGAGTTCAAAGGACTGAGTTCCTTGGGTGTATGAGGAGGGAAGGGTGATCCTAGGAAAGAGAACAGTGGCTGCAGAGATGCCCACAAAAGCCTGGGTGCTGCCTGCTGTGGAGAAAAGAAGACGTTCAAGGGGTCAAGGCTTGGCACAGTCCCAGCCTTGTGACCCCCTGTGGAGTATGGGGGAACCTCCCAGGATGATGATCAGGACTCATGGGCAAGCTGATAGATAGAAGGGGCAGTGAGGAGATGACATCCTATCCCCAGGAACCAAGCTAGACTTGTACTGGCCACAGGCAAGGAAGATGTGGGGGCTAGTTCTAGACTCTGGCATGGCACTTTGGAGGATGGACAGGTAAAGCCAGAGCCTGCCAGAAACCCCCTGGCTGCAGAAGCCAGAACCCTTGCTGACTCCAACTGCCCCAAAGCCAGCATTCTGGGGATCTATCTGCCTCTGCTGCTGTCTAGCCCCAGCTATCCAGAGGCAAAACTCATGTGAGGAGTCTGGGTCAGGCGCAGTGAACTTGGAGGATCCCCTCACCTGGCTTTAAGAGTCATTATGTGCTGGGATGCTGTCCCTTCCTCTCAGGAGGGTTGGGTCCACTAGTGGCAGAACCGGCAAGGCTGGGCCAGGATGCAAATCTGTCTGTGAGTCCCAGGCCCATGAGGTCTCAGGAGCCTTCCACAGAGTCCCAGGCTCTGTTCTGGGTCTGTCTGTCTGTGTGTCTCAGGCAATCATGTCCTCTTCAGCTGTAAAACTCCCTAGGAAGTGGGAGAAAGTACCTGAACTGTGCAGGATTCTTCCTGGGAGCCTTTTCCCCTTCCTCCCTCCTCCCTCCTCTCACTTACTCATTCTTTCATTCAGCAAAAGTTCAGACTGTCTCCTTTGGGCCCAGCCCTGGGCTGGGCAATGCCTGGAACTTGGGATGATTCAAATTGGTGTCCTGCCCTTGGGTTGCTCCAGAGCTGGTGAGGAGCATAGTAAACAAACAAATCATCCCAGAGCTGGTGAGGAGCATAATAAACACACAAATCAGGGAACGGATCCTGGGCCTCAGGAACTCTGGGCAGGTGGACAGGTGGTGGCAGTCAGGAGTCTCAGAGAAGGAGCAGGAGATAAGCAAAGGTGGCCATGGGTGTGATTGGGACAGTGGTACACAGGGAGGAGGGCATGAGTCTGCAGAGATATGGAGGCATTTGAGTGCAGGGCGTGTACAAAAAAGCATAAACACGGAAGATGGTCCTGGGAGCTGGGGTGCTAGACAGGTTATGTATGGGTGACATGCTGCTGAGTGGGCATGATGGTCAGGTGCAGGCCTCCTCTCTCTTGCTCACACTTCCCACCTCAAGGAGGGTGGTTGAGACTGGCGATGGGTGGTCAGGTGTAGAAGGGACAAGCACCTGCACAGGGTCACACTCAAGGCACCACATCAGTAACCTCTCTCTGGCTTGGAGCTGGGAACAGGGAACAAGATGAATGCCAGTGATAGAGGCGGCAGCAGGGAAAATAACCAGGGGCCAGAGCCCCAGGGGCTAGCTCTGGGAAACTGAGGTAGGGAGTCAGAGCAGCCACCGAGCCAGCAGTTCAGGCTAGTCTGATGTATGCGTGTCTGTGTGATGCACAGGTATTGTTTCTCACAGATGATGTGGGCTGTGTGGTGCCGTCCGAGTGTCTGCGGGCCTGTGGGGTTGAGATTGGCTGCTCCAACATCGCCTACCCGAAGCTGGTCATGGAGCTGATGCCAATAGGTGAGTCCCCTATGTCATATACAGGTGAAAGGTCCTGGTGAGTGAGGGTTGAAGTTGTGGGGTCTGCTCTGGACCCTGTATGAGTCCTTGTGCAATCCAATTGGCCAGATAGAAGTAACCAAAGGTAAAAACCCAGGCTTCCCACATGTCAGCTCTCTCTTCTTCAGACTCCTCAGCTGGGCTCACCTTCATTTAAAGATGGTGAACTTGAGGCTAGAAGGATGGTTTGGTGGTTAAGAAGAGCCCTTGCAGCCCTTGCAGAGGATCTGGGTTTGGTTTCCAGTACCCATACAGAGCTCACCTGTAACTCCAGTTCCAGTGGATCTGACCCTCTCTTCTGGCCTCTGAGGGCTCCTGCACATATATGTGATACACATAAATCCATGAAAGACACACAAAACCAATCAATCTTTAAAAAAAAAAAAAGAAAGACTTAGATAGGTAAGGTGACCTTGTAAAGTCCCACTATATAGGTAAGGTGACCTTGTAAAGTCTCACGCATGTCAGCTGCTAGAGACCTGACCGTGCATGCTACCTCTGGAGAAAGGCTACCTACTGCTTTGTCTTGGCTTTTTCACTAATACTTTCTCATATGGGGAAACTGAGGTCCACTGCCAACTCCTTTGAGATCAGGAGTCCAGCACCCTTAGCACCCTTAGTTACAAGAAGGAGCGCCCCAAAGACTACTGTTGCCCTTAAGAGAGCCATAGGGGGGCAGGTTTTGGCTTTCCACATGGTTCTTGTGTAGCCCTGCTACTCCAGTGTTGAGTAGTAGGCCCCCAGCCAAGGAGGTATGCAAGCAGAAGTGATTGTCTAGGGCTGGGAGAAGTCTCACCCTAACCCCAGCTCTCTAAGCCCTACAGTCTTGACTCATCTGGATGCTGAGGCTCTTCCCTGCCTCCTTCCTTCCCTGCCTCCTTCCTTCCCTGCCTCCTTCCCTGCCTGCCTCCTTCCTTCCCTGCCTCCTTCCCTGCCTGCCTCCTTCCTTCCCTGCCTCCTTCCTTCCCTGCCTCCTTCCTTCCATAGGGCCAAACCCAGATGCAGGTATGCATAATTGGGACTAGGCCTTGGCTCTGCTGTCTGCCAGTGGAGTTATTCAGTGTACATCACTTCTCCTCTTGGAGCCTGATGTCCTCATGTGTAAATTGGGGATAATGAGTCTACCCACCCTGGGAGTTGATGCCAAGATTAAGCCTAATGACACAGGGACACTACCTGGCACAGAGCCTGACCACACTGGACTCCCACGGGAGGCTGTGCCTCTCCTTTTTTTTCTTTTTCTTTTTTTTTTCTTTTTGATTTTTTGAGATAGGGCTTCTCTGTGTACTCCTGGCTATCCTGGAACTCACTCTGTAGACGAGGATAGCCTTGAACTCACAGAGATCTGTTTGCCTCTGCCTCCCAAGTGCTGGGATTAAAGGCATGTGCCACCACACCTGGCTTGTGCCTCCCCTTCCTTACTGAACCAAGGACTCAGCCTAGCACTGACACACTTGTTGGGCCTCGAGTCCTTTCTAGGCCCTGAGCTCCCTGTCTGAGAAATGGGTACTATAAGCACCAAGTGAATCCACTTCCCAAACACCAAGGAGAGTAAATGAATGTTTGGGGGAACCATGGCTTAGCTCACTTTCCTTTGGGAGCAGGACATGGGATGCCTAGAGTGCACATCACAGGACTGCGGCCAGGCTGTATCATAACCCTTTCTAGGACTGGCAGGTAGAGAGAGGCAAGGAGTCTGTCTGCTAAAGAGGAGCATGAGGTCAAAAGGTGATCGGACTGAGCACCACAACATTGAGTCCTTTGGGCCCTTTGGAGCCCCTAACTCCCAAAATGCTGCCTTGCCTGCCTAGGGTCATTTCACTCACAGGAAATAGTAGAGTGGATTTCTTATGCCCTCACCTCCACCAAAGCTCTTTCCCAGAGACAACAAGAAGGGATCTGCCATGGCTGCTGGGTCTTGCTGTGTACAGGAAGTGGTATGACAGGAAGTTCCAGAGAGTAGGCCATTATCTGTCCAGGTGTGACTCCCTGCAAAGGGTCCCATGCTTGCTTCTCCTGCCCCCCGCCGTTCTGGTTCTGTCCCTGAAGCTGTCTAGGGTTCCTCTCCAGCAGGTTGGATCCTCCCTCCAGGAAAGTCAGGGCAGGAAAAATGCCTTGTCAGCTAAGGCTCTGCAGGAGGTAGACACCAGGGCTGAGAGCAGCCCTGCTATTGGGTAATTACTTCCGGGCTCCAGGCTTCACAGCCCTTTCAGAAGTCTCCCCAAGCCCCAGCCATAGGCTGCCCTTTGAGTCTTGCTCACTTCCAGTGCCCTCAGTCTGTCTCCCTCCCAGCAGGACCAGGTCACAGTGGGGGCCCCTGTTCTGCCCTCAGGTCTTCGAGGGCTGATGATAGCCGTGATGATGGCTGCACTCATGTCTTCGCTGACCTCCATCTTTAACAGCAGCAGCACACTCTTCACCATGGACATCTGGAGGCGGTTGCGGCCCTGTGCAGGAGAGCGGGAGCTGCTGCTGGTGGGACGGTATAGGAGGGGCGGGGAGAGGCTTCTGCCACACCACCAGCTGCCTGTGGAGTCCTCACCAGATTTGGATTTTGAAGGATGCATAGGAATTTGCTAAGCTGAGAAACAAGGGAAGAGGCCAGAGTATCTGCGGTACCTTGCCATCCTAAGCTAACTCCTATAACTGGGGTCAGCTCTAGTTCCCCAGCTACAGATCTTTCTGAGCCTTCTGGTTTGCCCCAGCTAGCCTGAATGGATCCCATAGCTAATCCTCAAACTGGCCACACCCAGGCCACAACGGTGCCCCTAGCCTCAGGCCGCCAACACCCTGGGCTGTCTGCAATCAACTGTCTTCTCAGGGCCAGCTTGTCCTTTCCTCACACAGCCCAGCACTCAGCCTCATCTGTGGCCTTTGCTAAGAGTCCTGTCCTCTGCAGAGTGAGCGTGCTCCACTGTGCCCCAGGCCACCACCCCTCACACCACGAAGGGCCATGGAATGTCCAAATGAGCCGCCAGGCAGGGCCCTTCTGCTACCCCTGTGCTTGGCTGTGTGCCCAGGAGGGACTGGCCAGGGCAACAGAGAGTGGTCTCCTTGTGTGCCTGCTCCCATTCCACTAGCCATGGCCAACTGCAGCCTTCCTCCTGGAGCCCAGCTGCCAGGCCTGGGGTAGGGGCTCTCCCGGCAGTTGTCCTGCCCACTTCTGTGAGAAGAGCCCTGTTGGGACCTGCCTGGCAGCCGGGGTGTCATGAGCTCATCTGCAGGCAGTGAGCGTCTGGCCTCTGTAGCAATTCAGGTTCTTATCTACCAGACCTGGTCACATGACTCCTGACCACCTGTTTTCTCCTGCTCTGCTCTCTGCAGCTGCTGTGTGACCAGAGGCTAGTAGTCCCTCTGAGACAGCTTTTTCCTTGAGAGAATCTCCTTCAGACTCCCACCTCCTAGGCCCTGGATCTGGACACCTTCCTGCCCCTCAGTGGGTGCCTGTTCTCTGGCCTGGGACTTTAGTAGCCCTAGCAGGCTAGCCCTGTGGCCCTCATGCCTCCTGCCTCCCTTGCCTCCCAGAATTAGTGTCTTCATAGCTGTTCTCACTGTCCGCCAGAGAGCTGTTGCAGGCTGTTGGGAATTGACAGTGATTCCTCTCTTCTTTACTTCCCTCCCTGCTTACCCCATTCTGTCTCCTGCCTTGGTTTTATGTCCAGTTGGGCAATATGGAGGACCCAGAGCCTCCTGCTCCCCAGTCACCCAGGAGAGATTGGATGTGTGTGCGCTCCCTGGAGACTGTTTTAGGAAGAGGCAGCTGCCTCCTCATGCAGGGGTCTGGCTTGAATTGAAGGCTCGCAGTGAGAAGACCAGGCCGGAGAGCTGCTAGGCCCTCTGGCTGGAGGGTGGGTGGAGGGCTTGTCGGTGGAGGCCGGCTGTCTCTGAAGAGGCCGCGCCCAGCTGTGCGCCAGTATAAGGGTTAATTAGCCTCAATCAAAGCAGCACCTCCTCCTGTGCCACCCTGTGCCCCAGCCTGGTCAGGAGCAAAGTGGGAAGACCGGGAAGGACCCACCCACCCGCGCACAGTCCCTAAGTCTTGCATGGCGCCGGGCCACAGGCTTCCCTCACTATACTTCTGGGTGGGGGTGGGGAGAACTCAGCCAGGTGGGATTCCTGCCCTAGCAGAGTGGCTCAACCTTTGAGGTCTCGGGGTGCCCCCTGGAGCCCCTAGATTCACACTGCCCCTGGGTTCCCTCAAGGGTGGGACGGGTGGCTGTTTCCAAGGCCAGCCCCTGAGCACTGCGAGCCTCCAGCAAGACCTTTGGAGGAGCGAAAGCACCGGTGGGCCGTTAGCGCGTAGGATGGGGTCACCGGCCAAGAGCTGAGGGCTTAGAGTCAAGGTATACTGGCTGGAATGGTGCGGTTTCTGCCAGGAAATCAGAAGATCCGTGAGTGTTCTAAGTCCTACTAGGCTGGCCCAGATACGAGGACCACTGTCATTCACCGACCCTAAGTGCCCGGCGAGCTCAGGAAAACACTGCAGGACTCAAGCACCTGCGTGCTTGCAGATGTGCACCCAGAGCTGAGAAGGCAGGCGCAAAGCTGAGTGACTGGCAGGGGAGGGAGCAAGAACTCCTGGTTCCTGGTGGCCTGTGCTGAGATGGGCATAGGGAACCAGAGGCGGGTCCAAAGGGGCGGGTGAGGGAGGTGCCGAGCTGAGGCAGGGCTGGCCACTGCCGCCCGCAGGCTGGTCATCGTGGTGCTCGTGGGTGTGAGCGTGGCCTGGATCCCCGTCCTGCAGGGCTCCAACAGCGGACAGCTCTTCATCTACATGCAGTCAGTGACCAGCTCGCTGGCGCCCCCTGTCACCGCCGTCTTTCTCCTAGGCATCTTCTGGCGGAGAGCCAATGAGCAGGTGGGTGACACGGATAGGTCCGAGGGAGTTCCCTTGAGGGTGCCCTGCGAGTCCTTTGAGGTCTTCCTCTGTCTCTCCTTTCCCCAGGGGGCCTTCTGGGGCCTGATGGCCGGGCTGCTGGTGGGCGCACTGAGGCTGGTCCTGGAATTCCTGCACCCGGAGCCCCACTGCGGCCAAATAGACCCTCGGCCAGCCCCGCTCCGCAGTGTACACTACTTGCATTTCGCCATTGCCCTCTTCCTCCTCACCTGTGCTGTAGTGGCCGCTGGGAGCCTACTGAGCCCGCCCCCACAGCAAAGACAGGTGAGGCAGTCCTGTCTCCTGACTCCAGTCACCACAGGCCCCATTCCTGACCTGTCTCTGATTCCTGACTCCGCTCACATCCAGGTCCCTGTCCCTCTGAGTCCAGATGTTCCCACGGTTGACTCCTAACCTTCCTGGTCCAGACCTCTGTCTTTGAAATAAGCTTCTTTCTTTAACTGACCGGCATCCTCTCTCTGGGGCCACTCTGTACAGCCACATCTCTTGCACCTCTCCCCTGCAGATTGAAAACCTCACCTGGTGGACTCTGGCTCCGAACCAGTCCTTAGGAGCCAAAGCAGGTAAGTGGATAACCTGGCATTGCTCCTCATCCCACCCCCAGACTGGGGCTGGAGGCATGGGCACCCAAGTATAGCCTGCATCCCTCACTGTCCTACCTCATTCCTCTAGGTGATAGCCAAACACCCCAAAAACGTGCTTTCTGGACCCGAGTGTGTAATTTCAACGCCATCTTCCTCATGTGTGTCAACATCTTCTTCTATGCTTATTTTGCCTGATGCTGCTGCCCTAGTGGAAAGGTGGGAGCTTCAAGTGCTCAGGGCCACCTTCCTTCCGAGGTTGGACATAGAGGCCCAAGGAAACAGAATTTGCCCTACAGCTAGTACCGAGTGTCTGGCTAAGCCAGCAGACCGGAAGCTCTGAAAATATAGTAGAGAATCGTTTTGAATTGATTAAAGAAGTCAGATATGGGGAGAAAGATTTTGTCGGACGCCCACTGGTAAATGTTTTATTATGAGTATGCAGTCACAGGTTGGAAGCATAGGGTGTGTCAGGCTCACAGCTTGAAAGGTTTTGGGCCAGCCCTGGACTCAAGGAGAACCACAGGTGCCTGCAACCTGGGCTCTTCAAGGGACTAAAGACAACCACAGAGGTTCTCTCTGTGTCTCCATCTGTCTGTCTCCCCCAAGGCCCTTTACCATGCCAGGCCGTGACAAGTCTGACTCAGTTTTCCCAATATGAAGGTGCTCTGACTCTGGGCAGAGGCAGCTTAGGGTCCCTCCATGGCCAGGCACCACCCCCGTGGACTTCATGTACACTCAATGCTGGCCATAGGCTAACTGTTCCTCCTGAACCTGTGTAGCCCAGGCCTCCAAGCTGGTCTCTGCCTGTAGCCAACAGGAGGGGACTCACTGCATTGCCTTTGTCCCTGCCGGGCCTCTTCCAGTGGGATGCAACTCTATATAACCTCATTCCAGTGCTGGTGGGGTAAGGCCAGGAGGCCCCAAGTTGTTAGAGTAGGAAGAACTACCCTGAACTCTTCCGGAAATCGAGGTTGTCCAGGGTTAAGCCACGTTCCCAGCAACTTGCACAACCTGAAGGGCCTTTGGAAGATGGGCAGCAGGGTGGCTGCTCAAGGGCAGCACTCTCTGAGCTGGGCCCTAAACATTAGCAGTTGGTCCTCAAGTCTAGAGAGGATGGGCCTTGTCAGTGGCGGGTGACGTCACGAACCCAGAGACCAATGGGAAGTGGCTATGCTGGAAGTTTGCCCTCCCAGCCTGGTGGTGACCAACATCCGTCCTGGTTAAGTGTGAAGAAGCTGAGCCCTGAGCATCGCTCCTCTGGTTTTGTGGGGTCACAGGTGTACTGGTTGTACGTAGCTCCGTGGGAAGAAGCCCAGGCGCCCGCCAGCCCGGCCCCGCCACCAGTGCGGATCCTCACGCTCCACGACTTCTACGATGTCACCTCTGCGGAGGCTGAGCTGAGATGGGTCCTGTGCTGAGAAGTCAAACTGGGCCTGGGCAAAGCAGGCCCGGGGTGGCTGTGGAGGAGTAGGAGGCAGAATAGTCAAACCTTTGGAGGCAGCGCGCTGTCTCCCCAGAAGCCCCATAGCAGAAGTGACCATCAGCTGGGGGACATAGTGCGTAGTGCATGGAACTTAAGGCCTGGGCCTCAGGTGGGACTTGGTTAGGACCCTGATTCTCTCTGGCTCCTATTCCCTACCTTTGAGCCCACATAAACAAGGTAACTGTTGCCAGGCATGGAAGTGCTTGATGGCTTGGAAACCACTAAGGAGCATTTTCCGCCATGGTCCCCTCTGGCTTGGGGGAGTGGGAACCCTGCTCCTATCTGCTCTCACATCTCGGTCCTGGGTGTGGCTGTGGCTCATCTCTGGCTCCTTAGCCTCAGTGTCTTCCCTACTGCCCTTGCCAGGCACCTGCTGAGCCCTCTCCTCTGCCTCTGATGAGCCTGCAGAACTTCAAAACATGATAGGATCAGTGGGCTCTGCCCAGGAAGGAAGAGGCTCACCCTGCCCCCAGCCAATGGGTGATCCCAGGCCTCTGGCAGAGCAGGTACAGGAGAGTGCAGGTCAGCCCCTCCCTTCTATCAGGCAGGGCCCAGGTTTGGAACACTGAGCAGGAGGTTTGAGCAGGAGGGGCCCAGGTTTGGAACACTGGGCACCACTGGGGTCTCTGAAGTCACAGTGGATCTCTCCTGGTAAAGCAAACCCCTCAGCTCATCCTATTGAACAGAAGGGAAACTGAGGCCCAGCTAAGGGATGAAATAGCCCCCAGGGTATGAGGGAAGAGGAGAAACACACAAGGAGAAAAGCCTGACTGGGTGAAGTTGGGAAGCCTTCCCCAAGCCTTGGCTGGAGTCACAGTCCCTCCCTCTCTGCAGAGCTCAAGTTCAAATATGCCCAGGCCTTGATTTGTCCCAGCCTCTAAGCAAAACACCATGCTGCACTACTAATAACCCAGTCGTCTGTGTAGTCATCCTAATGAGAGTGAGAACTGCTCCTGGCTCCTTGATGAAAGGGCTGGCTGCTGGCAAATTGCTGTTATTGTGAAGACAAGGGGTAGGCGGTTCTCCCTACACTCTGGGCCTAGCTAGATCTTGTCCCTAAGAGGGTCACACTGCCCACACCCTGCCCAAGCTCAGCTCCCCCTTGAGGAGCCGAGACTGGGAGGGGCCTCTCATGAACTGGCTCACTCTCAGCCTCAGTTTCCTCATCTGTGTAACGGGAACTGCTCATCTGGGCACTTGCAAGGCTGAGGTAGGAGGATCACTGTGAGATTTTTAAGGCCAGTGTGTCCTACATAGGACATTTCAGGCCAGCCAGGGCTAAGACCTTGCCTCAAAACAAACAAAAATCTTGAAATCAAAACCCAAATCAGGCCGGGCGGTGGTGGTGCACGCCTTTAATCCCAGCACTTGGGAGGCAGAGGCAGGCGGATCTCTGAGTTCAAGGCCAGCCTGGTCTACTAAAGTGAGTCCAGGACAGCCAGAGCTGTTACATAGAGAAACCCAGTCTCAAAAAAGCAAAAAAAAAAAAAAAAAAATCAGAGTGCACAGAGCGGTTCCCTGTGTGTGAGGCCCAGCAGGTGTCCATACATTCATCAACAAGCATTTATTGAGCACCTACTGCACACACCAACTGATTTCAGTTCGTGTTAGCAAGGCAGAGTTTCTGTGCTATCCTCACCTTCTCCCCTCTCCCCTCTCCCTTCTTCCTTGCCCTGCCTCATCCTTGCTTAACTTCTGTAGGGACCACACTCATGCCACTTTGGGGACCTGGGCTTCTGGGGAAAGCAAAGAGGTGCGCCCCAGACTCGGGGCTCCTCGTCCATCCTGTCTTTACCTTGAACAGTGGCTGCTCATCACACAGGAAGATCTGCCGCCTCTTGGCAATGGTAGTGGTTCGGTAGAAGTCGACCAGCTCGTTGAGGGAGTTGAACTTCTCTTCCCACAGGAAGTACTTCCCTGAGGGCTCTCGAAGCACCTTGAAGTGCTGCACCTGGTCACCATAACTAGAGGGAAGATCCAATACCTCAGACCTGCCCCCATTCCAGAGCCAGTTCCTGCTCTGGAGAGATCTGGAGTCAAAGGAGGCCAAGATACTGAGAGCCATCCTGACAGCAGAATATAGGATTCAGAGTGTGGGCTCTAGACAAGGCTGCTTCCTAGCTGGGTGACTTTAGGCAAGCCACTTAACTTCTCTGAACCTCAGCTGTCTTATAGGGATAACACTTCGTTAGGATAAGAAAGCTGAAAAATGTTGACTGGCTTATTGGCATCGTCTCTGGGCACCTCTGAGTGGATCTCTTTCACACTTCATCCTCTCAGAGCTTTGGCCTCCTTCTTCTCCTGCCTCTCCCACATCCAGACCTCACAGTACTCTGGGGAGTAAGTCCCAAGATCATCCTGACTCCCACCAGAATCTGTGCCTCTTGGCAATGGTAGTGGTTCGGTAGAAGTCGACCAGCTCGTTGAGGGAGTTGAACTTCTCTTCCCACAGGTGAGAGGTACTCGGATGTCGTTGAGTGATTATTCCACTTCCTTTCTCTGTCCTCGAGAGCCTTCCATGGCTACCATTGTCCTGATAAGCCCAACTCTTCAGATTTGAGAGCTGGCTTCTTGTCATTGCTGGCCTCTCTGACACCAAATGCACCTATCTTTCTTTTTTTTTTTTTTTTTTTTTTGGTTTTTCGAGACAGAGTTTCTCTGTTTAACAGCTCTGGCTGTCCTGGACTCGCTTTGTAGACCAGGCTGGCCTCGAACTCGCAAAGATCCGCCTGCCTCTGCCTCCCAAGTGCTGGGATTAAAGGCGTGCGCCACCACCGCCCGGCGCACCTATCTTTCTAATTCTTTGTTCAGCTTTCTGTTAATGCCACCAAAGTGGACAAAGTCTGTCCCAGTCCCGCTAAAGCCTACCATCCTGTTAGTGAACTGCCTGGAACTGGCCCACAACCTGCCACACACCAAAACAACCTGCCAGCCTGAGTGAGCGGGCACAGTGGCAGCTGTAAAATCTGGGACCCCTTTCCTGCCACAGGGCAGCTGGTCCTTCCTCCTGGTCCAATGCATACTAGGGAAACTGAGGCCTGAGTGCAGCTGCAACCCGTTCAGAAACCCATAGAAAGACTGGGTGGGTCCACCTTTCATCACAAACAGAGGAGCTCCCGTTGGGACATTATGTCCCAGATATTATTCCAAATGCGACCTGCTCCCTGGGCTGCACCTTCCAGAGAGACCAACACCCTCCTGAGCTCTGTAGCCTCACCTGGCCCTCCACTGCTCTTTCTCTCATCAGCCCCAGGGCCAGACTGCTTCATATTAAGAGTGGAGATTTAGGATGAAGATAGCGCCAGAAATCCCAGGACGCTCCCTGCCCAGCCCAGTCTAAAGTCTGGAGAGGGTGTTGGTTCACACCTGTAACCCCAGAGTACAGTTTAAGACCAGCCTGGACTATATAAACAAACCTCCTTCTTGGGCTTGGTCTTCCAGTAGGAAAGAATTCTTGCATTCTTACTCCTCTTCAAGTCCCTGAGAAGTTGTGCCCTCTGGAGAGCTTATCTCAACACTCCTCATCAGGGTGAGGGCTCAATTTGGGTCCCTGTGTCCTATACAGGCACCAGAATGAGGTGATAGCGCTGGCCTGAGGGTCCCTGCAGCCCTCTATGCCTTCAGCCCTCATCACAAAAGCTTTGCTGAGGGCTTTTCCATGGGGACTGTTGTCATCAGGTGACCTTGCCACAACCCAACCCTGCCAGCAGTTACAGCACTGCTATATGCCTTTGGAAGGGCTAGTTTCTCGAAGAGGAGGCTTCTGCTGGGGTGCCACAACCCCCAAGACTCAGACAAAACTGCTTATGAGTCAACCACATAGTGTTCGAAGTAACTAAGCTGTGGATGCTGCGGGTGGGCAGGAGACAGTGGGTCTACTTCTCTGGCCTCAGGTATAGTTGTATGGGGAGGGGTCATTGTGAATAGCAGAGTGTGGCTAAGGGTGAAGAGACCCAGGAAGACAAGATGGGGTAGAGCAAGGCAGGCTCCAGACTCCTAAATCCTGCTTCCTCCACAAGCAGCTCAGAGTCTGAGACTTGGAGAATTTTGCAGAGGAATGCTCTTGGATCTCATGGGAGAACTGGGGGACAGGGCACAGGGCCAGGAATTCTAGAACTTTCCAACCTGTCAGCTGGGAAATCTTCAGGGCTGGGCAGTGTGACAATCAGGACTACATGTGGCATGTCTTGTCCTTTCTGCTACCTGCCCATAGCTGCCTCTGTTTCCCAGCTGAGGACAGCTAAGCTGTCTGGGAGGAGGTTGGTCCCTCTATGTCACCACCGCACTCTGCTCATCAGGACCCTACCCTTCCCCCAGCCCTAGAGCTGGATTCTAGAGAAGAGGCAGCATGGACTGGACCCCTGGGGTGTGTTGGGAGGGGTCTGCAGTATGCCCTGGCACAGTGTCTTTACCTACCTCTCTTCGGAGGTGACTGCCTGTACCCCTTGCTGGGTAGTAGTACCTTATGACCCTGACCCCAATCCCCAGGGGGGACTGTGCTGGGCCTGATCCCTGGTTCAACAAGCTCAAGGTTTTAGTCAGGCCAGTCCAGCTCAGCAAGTTTTTCCTGCCTAGTCACAGCAGCAGCAGCAAAAAGGAGAACCAAGGTCAGGTGGACAGGAGCCCATGGGGCTCACCTGGGCCAGGCCTGGGCACTCGCTGCTCTGTCCACGGGGAACAAGGGAGAGTCAAGTCTCCACTGCAGTACACAGGGAGAAGAGAGATGACGCTGAAAGGAACGTCCCCTGCCAGCTCTTTGTGTCTCAGGAAACGGTCTGTCAGGACACTCAGTAGCAATTTCTCACCCCTGCCAGTGTTGGTTTCTTTCCCTGCTTACTGGGATCCTGAAGCCACAGCCCTTCTTCATTTTCCCCGGGGCACCATTATTTGCTGCTCATCTGCTCTTCAGCACTCTAGCAGCACTCAGGAGCTTTGTCCTATTTTGTGTGGCCCCAGGGACATGGTAGGTCCTCAGTGTGCCACCAGTCTGGTGGTATAGACAAGTGTGCACTAACTCCAAGGCACCCATGGCCAGAAAGGAAGTAAGACACCTTAACTGGTGACTACCTGTCATTAGCCAAGATAGAAGAGTCTTCTGTGGGCTGGGTAGGACTATGTGGGGAAAGTTATGCAGACAGGTGCTAGCCAATGGGCTCAAGGGGTCAGCTCTCTGAACCCTGCCCAACGATCTGACTGTGCCCACAGCACTGCCCAGCAGCTAAGGCACAGAAAGTCCCCTATGACAGCTTTATGTGACAGCATGAACTTGAGGGAGACCCATGCTAAGGAGGGTGGAGAATCCCTCCACTGCAGGCTGTTGGGTTGACCTCAGGGTCACAGGTCACATGATCACCAAGAGAGGACCAGAGCCTGCCTTAAGTTATACATCAGTCCCAGGCAAAGCTAGGAGGAGACCAGGGCTCCCAGTACTCTCAACCAGCTTGTCTTCCAGAGAGCCCTGGGCAAGAGCAAGGTGTCCCCCCACCCAGGTCCACCTTGGGCCATAGCTGTATAGTGTGCATCCAGAGCTTAGCTCTGTTCATACCAATGTCTATGGCTGGAGAAACTGAGGATTCTAGGGTAACCTGCCTGGCTTTCAGGGTTAGGAGGTGTCAGAGCCAGGAACTGTTCCCATTCTGGGATCCTAACTACATTTCAGTCGGCTTCAGGATCCTTAGCCCAACCTAGGAGGAAGCAAGGGTGGAGACAGCCACCTGGTGGCCCGATGTGTAATCGCAGCCCCAAGATGGGGAACCCCTGGCCGGGTCTCACACAGGACTTCTTGCAAGGGGACAGGTGGGTGTGCGTCAGGTTTTCTTTGAGCACCACACATTGGCCAAGCTCTCCTACTGTCCCCAAGCACTGCCACATCTCCTTCCACCCAGGCTTGTTACCATCTAAACAGACTTGACTGAACAACCTCTAGATAGTCGCACATACTTTCCTGTGCCTGGCACTCCCAGCCCCCAACAGAGCCCACATGTGTGCTTCAGGCCTGGCTCTGCTGCCCCTTCCCCTCTGGGAATGTGTATTCCTGGTTTTGGACTTCCTTCTGCACCTGCTCATGGAGGAACCTCTGGATCTATGTGTATCCCCATCATGTTTCCTGGCTTCTGCCCCTGTCCCAGGGTGGCTAGACAAGGCCACCTTCCAAGAGCTCCAAGGCAGCCTGGGTCTGTGGGGTGCTCAGGAGGAATGTGGTAGAACAGTTTCCTCTCTGTCCCTACTCTGGGTCTGATCTGTGCTGGGTGCCCTTGTTTGGTTAGGTGAACTTGGGACTTGGGGATGCTTCCAGGAGTTACTGAGGCTGTGCTATCCATCAGGTGGGTGTCATTCTTAGGAGCCACTTCCTGCTGTAGGGAGTCAAGGGGGTAGAGATGTATAGGCCAGCCTCAGGACCTTCCTATACAAACAGTGCCAGATAGGCAAGAAAGCTGGAGAAGGTATGGGGGACATCCCTGGAGTAGCCAGCGTCAGCGGCACAGTTGAGGTGGCTCTGAGCAGCTGCAGGAGGCAGGACATGTGACACACTGGACTGTGTCCCCAGAGCGGTAGCTCCATCCTGCTGTGGGCTTTGCAGCTCCACGGGCAATCAGAGCAGAAAGAAGGGACTGCAGTCCCCAGGAGCCACAAGGTCTTCACACCCTGCCCTGATCCTCTGAACGCTTGTTGTGGAAAGACACCGGCCAGAGGTCAAGCCTGCCCTGGGAGCAGCTGTCCTTGAAGAGCTACATACAGGTAGTACAGTAGCATGTCTCATTCTAGTGCTCTAGGCACAGCGGATGCTGTTGGTAGGCCTGATTGTTCTAAATCATGTCATCAGGCCCTGACACAACTCTCCTTCGCTTTCACTCTAAGTCTTATCTGCCTACTTCCTGCTGCCTTACCCCACCAAATCCTTCCTTCTCACAGCCACCAGGGAGGCCTGCTACCAACAGAACTTCATCATCCCCTTTCCTACTCAAAACTCCTCATGGCTCCCTATTGCTCTGAGAGAAAACTCAAGCTGTGTGCCAGGCTCTCTGCCATGTGCCCCCCCTGGCTCTGAGTATGAGCCAAACTCTGCCCCTTGTTCCTGTGGCTCCCACCACATGCCGTGGAGGTTCTTGCACAAGACATCCAGGGCATTCCATCTTGGGGCTTTGCACCGCAGCTCCCTCTGCCTGGAAGTCTCCCTTGGGCACCAGGCAGATTTCCTCCCAGCTCAGAGACCCCCAGCAGCCTTCCCTGATTACCCTTCTGATGCACATGTTTCCTTGTGTTCTGTCTCCACATTGCAGCCACTTTTGTCCCTTTTACTGTTGTTTCCCCAGCTTCCAGCCAGCCTGGCCCAACTTAGAAGCCAATAACCTGGCAGGGTTGGCAGCCAGGGACCAACCCTGCTGCCCTCAGTCCTATTCTGCTATACCAGACTAGGAACTACCGTGTTCACCTTAATAAGTTGAATAGTCCCCAGTCCAGCAACCCTGATTTGGCTTTTGTTGCCAGGTACTATCCTATAAGGTGTGTGTTCCTCCCTGTGGAGTAAATACAACACTCTGGTTTAGGTATACTGACTCATTCTTGCAACGACCTATTTTACCTATGAGGAAACAGGCTCAGCAAGGTTCAGTAACTGGTCCTGCATCACACAGCCACAATGCCACAGCATCAGAATTAGAACTGGCTGGCCTCGGGGTCTATCATCGGGTAGACCCTGTCAGCAGCACTTTCTGGGCACTAGTCTGGGGCCCCATTGGGCGTCCTCATGCCCCCTAGCCAAGAAGCCTCCAGAGCTTGTTTGCTGATCAGGCAAGGAAGTCTGGCCCTCTTAGACAGAGGCGGCACCCGGTCTGCTCTCAGCACATCCCTGGCTTCTCAGGGCTCAGACCACCGCTTGCTTCTGCCCCCTTTACCCAGGCAGCAGCCCTCCCGGACTTGACCCCCTCCTGCACCCACCCACCCTCACCCTGGAGCTTACTTCACGGAGACGGAGAACTCGCCAGGGGAGCTCTCGCTCTCTCGGATCAGGAAGGCTCCTAAGTGGTTGCGCTTCATCAGAGTCTCCTCAGCCAGCTGCCGGGAAATCCTGCCCGAGTACCACCTGTGGGGAGAGGATACAGTGTCTGCAGGTATCTGTCAGTTTTGGTGGCAGGGCTGGCCCTCATTCTTGGCATCATTGTGCCCATTTTATCCATGGGGAAATTGAGAAATGGGGAAGAAAGTCAAGGTCACACAACAGAGCCAAACAAGATCTGAGGCAATCTGTCCCTGCTGTTTCCTACCAGGCCAGGCAAACAACCCACACCTGGGGACAGAAAAACTAGACTCCCGTCCTCTACCAGCCTCCATGCCTCAGTCTGACTTGTAGAGGGAGAATTTTCTTTCTTCTTTAAGATTTATTTTTATGGCCAGGCAGTGATGGCGCACACCTTTAATCCCAGCACTCAGGAGGCAGAGGCAGGTGGATCTCTGAGTTCGAGGCCAGCCTGGTTTACAGAATGAGTTCCAGGACATCCAAGGCTACACAGAGAAACCCTGTCTTGAAAAAAAAATTTATGTTTATTATTTTTAAAATTATATGTATTATATGGGTGTAGGGGGTGGTATGTGCATGTGAGTCCAGAAGAGAGTGTCAGATCCCTGAGAGCTGGAGTTATTGGTGGTTGCGAGCTGCCTGATGTGGGTGCTAGGAACCAAACATGAGTCCCCTGCAAGAGGAGTATGCACTATTAACCACTCAGCTAGCTTTGATTTTTTTTTTTTTTTTTTTTTTGGTTTTTCGAGACAGGGTTTCTCTGTATAACAGCTCTGGCTGTCCTGGACTCGCTTTTGTAGACCAGGCTGGCCTCAAACTCACAGAGATCCGCCTGCCTCTGCCTCCCAAGTGCTGGGATTAAAGGCGTGCGTCACCACCGCCCAGCTGATTTTTTTTTAATAAACATTAAAATGATTTGTTTATTTCTGTGTGGGCACATACATGTGCAGGAATGTACAGACTACATATACATAGGGCAGAGGACAACCTCCCAATTCTCCCCTTCCATCATTTGAGTCTGGGGACTGAACTCAAACCATCAGCTTGGCAACAAATGCCTTTAACCACAGAGCCATCTTACTGGCCCAGGACAGATTTTAAAAAGTTTAAAAGGGCAAAATTGTGCTCGGATGTGGGTCAGTGATGGAGTACTGGCCTAGTGTGTGTGAGGCTCCATGTTTGTCCTCAGCACCACAGCTAAATACGGATGTCATCATTACTAGTGGTCTCCCTTTCCTGTGGCCCTCCCAGGTAGGAGGGGACTTGGTACAGAAGTCCACTGAAAAGTCTTGTTGCAAGGCAGGAGCAGCCAGTCCTTGGGTCCTTCCTGTCTGCTGGGCTAGCTGGCCCCTGCATCGGAGCCTCGAGGGCCTTCCCAGCCAGTAGCTCTCAGCTTACTGACTCCAGGACATTGCATAGAATCCTAGGCTACAGTGCTAGACCTAGAGGGGGTTCCCTGGGAGATGAGGGGTCGGTCCTGAGGAATAGGAGACTGCCTGCCATGCCTGGATGTGACTCCAAAATCCATATATTAGAACTTGGTCTCTGTGGGGGCTCTTCTTGGTTGTCAGCTCAACTACATCTGGAATTAACTAAAACCCCCAACTAGAGGGCACACCTGTGAGAGATTTTTGTTTATTTCAATGTCAGAAGATCTACCTCTGATCCAGATCTCTGAGGTAGGAAGACACACCTTTAACCCAGATCTTTGAGCTGGGAAAACCCACCTCTAATCCTGGCCATGCCTCCTGCCGGAATCTTATATAAGGATATGGAAAAGGGAAGTTTTGCTCTCTGTTTGCCCTCATGTTGTTAGCAAGTCCATTCCTTCACTGGCATTGGAACCTGCTTCTTCAGGATTTCAGCACATACTGAAGACCAGTTGAGGCTTTGTGAACTGAACAACTACTAGATTCTCGGACTTTCTGTTCACAGCTAACCATTGTTAGAATAACTGGACAGAGAGATTCATTCTATAAATTTTGTTACTCTAGAGAACCCTAATACAGTCTCCACGCAGCAGATGTGAGAGGTGGTACCACTGGGGTGACAAGGTCATGGGAGATGGCTCTAGTGGGCTATGAGTTATGGAAGAAGGGGTTCACTTGCTTGAAGGACAGAGGACGGAAGTTCTAATAGTCAATTTTCATCCCTCCATCTTTGACTACATCATGTTGATTCTTGTACTGGGGTGGAAACTGAAGCCCAGGGATGTCTGGGGTCCCCTGAGAGGCTGCATAACAAGTCTGAGGTTCACCCACACACACAACTGCCCTCACTGCTAGTTCATGAGGGGCCTCCACCACAGAACTGCAACCCCAGCCTACCTCTTGCAGGCTAAGGTATCCTGAACAAGATACCAAATCTCTCTGTGTCTCTGCTGGCCTATAAAATGATTTTTCATTGTTTTATTTTTTTGAGACAGAGTCTCAAAGTCATGCGCCACTACTAGCCTGGCCTATAAGATGATGTTAATAGTTCCCTCCTAGGTGAGCAGTTGAACAGCTACCTAGAGGTGTTTCTGCATGCAACTAAGACAGCATCTTTCATACCCCACCTCCCACACACCCCTGAGCCTGTCTCTGTCATTCCTGGCAAACTTCTATTCTAACCTTCAGGCCCAGGGGCCCATGATTTTCCTGAGGAACCCTCTTTGGCCCTACGGTCGCCTCACTACCTTCCAACTCCACTGAGAATATGGGGTCAGCCTCTCCAGGTCTAGAGACAGAGGCCACCCTGGGGCGAGTGGGCCTGGCATAGGCAGAAACCTTCTAGGATTACAGTCCCCTCTCTCCCCACCCCAACATTCAGAGCCTTCACATCCAAGAGCAGATGTCCCCCACAGCTGTTTTGGGCCAGGGTAGGGCCTAAGATTGCCAAACGGGGCCAGCTACTCACCAGGCCCCCGAAGATCTGGCTAGCACCTGGTCATGACTCTGTTTAGTCCAACCACAGGTGGTCAGAACTGCTCTGCAGGCACCAAGGGCTTGGGTTCCCTGACTCTGGGCACCCCACCGACCCTCCTTCCTCCTGGCCTCCATGACAGCCTGACTTAGGTCTTCATTCCTTGCAATCCTTCTCCTGGCCTTGGGTCAGGGCTGCTTAGCAGGTTGGACTCTACACCCTTCCCTGAGGCCACCCAGGTGACCGCAGCCTTAGCTGATGCGCGCCCCAGACCTCGCCTGGCTAGCATTCAGGTTGTATGCTATGCTTTTCTCTCTTCCACTGTGTCCTCCTTCTATGTCTCTGGGTGGGGGTGTTCTTGGAGGGAAAGCCAGCAGAGTGGTTGGGGATGGGGACCCTGAACAGGGTCGTGGTCGGCACAGGAAGCTGGAGGTGGCAGTGAGGTGGCGGCAGCTTTGGAAACAAGCAGAAAAAGACAAAGAGGAAATACCCTTTGGGCTCCACCCTGTACCTCCTTCCCTTCCACCCTGCCACACAGCACAACTCCCACCTGCTGACTGAGCTCCACCCTCAGCCCAGCAACCCCTTGGCTCAGCACCCAGGCTCTCCCTGACTGTCTCCTGTACCAAAACTCTCCTTGGCTCATTCTGGCTTCCTCCCACTTTCCACCTTCCACTGAAAATGGCACAAACCATTGGCTTGTCAATGCAGCCAACTCTTATACATCCCTCAGTAGCTCACTAATTCTGATGCTGCCTGCCTTTCCACATACCCTTTCTATGCCCTATGTATCCCACTGTTCTGATCCCCCTGTCTCTGTTTCTGGGTCCTCGGAACCAGACCAGTGTCCCAGATGCCACTTAAGGTATACCCAGTAGGTGTTCAAGAATTGTTTAGCTGCCCAGATGTTGTGAAAGCAACACTTACTGCCACCTGCTAAGATCCTGACCTAGGTCCCCAAGCCTGAGACATCTGGGCCAAGCTATACCTCCTAGTCTACCCAAGTCCCAGACTGGTCAGCCAGTATCCATCTCCATGGGGTGTGTTGTATCCAGGGCCATCCCAAGCACCCTGGCTCTGGCAAGACAAGGTTGGGTTGCATAGCCTCCAGGTAAAGGGGAGCAGTGGTGACTACTCACGGGTGTGGCTTTACACGGATGTAGTTCTTGGGAACAAAACCCTCGGCTCCTCGGAGCTCAGCCTTGTACCAGTTCTGGTCATCTTCCATGTTCAGGATCTGGAGACAGAAGCAATATGGCCACTTAGTGGCCTGCTGAGGTCCTGCTGCCTGCAGTGGGCAGAGCCGTGGATGAAGACCTGTTGCACCTCTCAAGCCAAGACTGCCTACCAGCAGGTGGACATCTACAGGAGGTCTGTGCCTCCTGGTGAGACAACCAAACCCAGACAGGTTTGGAGTTAAGGCATGGGGAATTTCAACCTCTATACTCTCCCATCCAGACCCCAGGGTACCCCAAGGGCCTCAGGGAAAAGGAGTAGACTGTGCTCCTTGGCTCTTGACAGCTATGTTTGCACAAGTCCAGAGCAGCCAAGCAATGACCACTGAGAAGTGACACGAAGTTGGAGGCCCCCACAGGTGTCTACCTTGAGTCACATGTATTTAGTGTTTGGGGTGACAGTGAGGGTCAGGAATAGGGAACAGACAAAAAAGCCCATGTTCCCAGGTTCTGGCTCAGATGTTTGGGCTCCACAGACACCCTCCATGCCTGCATGGCCCTGTCACCCCAGGTGGACTAGCCAGAACTGGGTAGAGAGAGTCACTGGGTAAGCCACTGAAGAGTGGAGAGCAGGCTGAGGGAGGGGACAGCACCTTCCATCCCATGGGTACTTTTGTCCTGTGTCACTCCAATTCCCAAGCAACCTGAAGAAACTGGTGTCACCAAGTGCTGTTTCACAGACAGGCTCAGAGAAGGCGAGAACCTGGTGAAGCAACATAGCACAGACCCCTACAGTTGGTATAGAAGTTTGGCAACGCAATGCTGGTCTTAGGGGCCTTGGCCCACTGGCTTTCACCCCACTCTACTGCTTTGTCCCTGGAGCCAAGCCTGAGACCCCTTCCAGGTTAGAAGCAGCTGCAGAGCTGGCTTCCCCTCTCTGCTGGGGTGATAGAAATGGGAAAATAAACATGTCTAAGTATGATCCGCACGTGAGAAGCAGCCAAAAGGCTGGGGTTGTGCCTCAGCCCAGTCCTGAGTCCCCCACACCCTCTCTGGGAGGCCCTGAAACCAGGCTGAGCTCTTCCTTCCTTCCTTCCTTCCTTCCTGGCCTGAAAGAGGTCAGCAGCCCTGGACAGACAGACACGGGCAGCTTGCTCAGGACCACTTCCACTCCACATGAAACAAAATTTCCCTGACGGGGTCACAGCTTGAGAAAGAAGTCCTAGACAGTGTGCTTGAGCTCTGAGTACTTCTGCAGTCTCTAGGGATTTGGCTCCAGCGTCCTTGTCTGTTAAATGGGCACAGCTGTGGCCAGCCATGCCCTTCTCATGCTATACTATCATGTGGCCCTTAACCCCTGCCATTTTCTGTCCTGCTTCCACCCATCTCTTTGTGGAGACCAGGCATTCTTCTATGCTCACCTTGCTGAATTCTTACTGTTGATGGAGCCCCGGACCTTTGAGGCTGCAGGAACCACCACCAGAGAACACACTTCAGGGTAGTAATGTGTCCCAAGTCAAACTCAGAGCCTGTCTGCCCCACTCCTGGCCCTACCCACTGCTGGCCTTCCTACTGTCACCAGATGCAGTCACTGACAACTATTTACTGAGCACCTACTGGTTGTAGACAGCAAAAGGAATCCTGGAGATCCAGTGAGTGGTAGGAGCCTGTGCCCCAGGAATGCCTTGAGACAAACAGCAGCATCAAGCAGTGAGGAGATCTGGGCATGGTGGCGCACGCCTTTAATCCCAGCAGAGGCAGGAGGCAGAGGCAGGAGGATCTCTGTGTGTTTGAGGCCAGCCTGGTCTACAAAGTGAGTCCAGGACAGCCAGGGATACAAAGAGGAACCCTGTTCTGAAAAAAAAAAAAAAAAGCACCTTCCTGCCAAAGAGGACCTTCATCCCTGGTAAGAGTCACTCAGAGACACATGTCCTAAGAATGCCTATGGGCCACGGGATTTCCACCTAGATTTTCTGAGCAGCACCTGGAGAGGAAGTTGTGTCCCACCTGTAAGCTGGCACCACTTGGCATGACATGGTGACACCCAGTGGAGCCCAGCAGGGGAGGGGCTTGACACTAGCACACAGTGTAGCCCTGGCCAGAGAGGAAGTGGGACTGCAGTGCACATGGCTGTAATGTTTCTAAGTTACAGACAGCAGGGAGAGACTACAGTGAGGCGGGGAAGCACGCTAGGGTCAAATTCAAAACAATGCCAAAAACCTCAAAATGAAGATACCGAATGATATTTAACACAATAGGTTAGCAAATGAAATGAGCAGGAAGTCTGGATGTGTGGTAGTCAGTACTGGTATCAGTCCAGTTCATCATAACCGTGGTAGCTGCTGGCAGCTGGCTGCAATGTTGGGGACGCCTCCTTTTATCTGCTGGTCTAAAAACAGGTCTCAAGCATAGCCAGTTAAAAGCACCACAGAAGGCGTTGCGGCAACAGCCAGTGCAACAAGCCAGGACCTTGATGTGGAACCTAAAGGCAGAGTGTTTGCCTCATATGCACAAGGTCCTGCCTTCATCCTAGCACTGCAAGAAGGGGGCAGGGCTGTAGTCTACAACCCTCTCTATTCCAGCACCGAGGAGGTGAGGCAGGAGGATCACTGCAGGTTTGAGGCTAGCCTGGGCTACAAAGTGAATTCAGGGCCAGCCTGGGCTTCACAGGGAGATGGCTCAGCAGACAAAGGCCCTTACCACCAAGCTTGATGACCTGGGTTCCATCCCTGGGACTCACACAGTGGCAGGAGGGAACCAACTTCCACAAGTTGTTCTCCGACCTCTGCAAGTGCATTGTGACACCTACCCTCCCCCCTCCACAATAAACAAATAAGTATAATTTTACAAAAAGGAAGAAAACATGCAAATAAAAAAAGAATGTGACTTTGCATTTGGAAGGTCCTGACAACTCCTCATCTTTACCGATTTCAGGTGCTATGGGATGGGGAGGATGGTTTTGGCCTCACCCCCAACCGGCTGGTGCTGAGTTCTCCCACAGAGTGGTAAGGCTACATCCTCAGCCTCCCAGGGCTGGGATCACTGGCTGTACCACCCGCCCACTCAGGTTCACTTCTGTATCTAATTTCCGCTATGCCCACCACCAGAACACTAGCAACCTGAAACCGGAAAGCCTGTCTATCTGTCTGTCTGCTTTCTGATAATTAGCTGGAGTCTAGACCCGGACCTAGGATCTGCTAGGTGTTCCAGAGTCCTGGTTGGTGGAAGAAAAGTCAATTTGGTTATGAAGAGAGTTTCTGGGCTATACAACAGGTTGTTTTATTTTTCATTTATTCATTTTGAGACAGGATTTTCAATGCTGTCCAGGAAAGCTCCTAGGCTCAAGCAATCCTCAGGCTTCAACATCAGGAGTTTCTGGGACTACAGGGATGTGCCACCTGGCCTAATCCAAAACTTTTTTCTTTTGTTATTTTTGTTTTTGTTTTGAGACACAGTTTCTCTATGTGTAGCTCTGGCTGTCATAGAACTTGCTCTGTAGACCAGGCTGGACTCAAACTCATAGAGACCTGCCTGCCTCTGCCTCCCAAATACTGGGATTAAAGTTATGTGCCACTGCCATCTGGCTCCTGGTGCAAAAGTTTAAAGCTTTTTATGTTTCCAAAGTATCCATATAGATCAGTGGTTCTTAACCTGTAGGGAGTTGAAAAACCCTTTTAGAGTATCCCCTAGCAAAGTCAGAAAACATATATTTACATTACAAACCACAATAGTAACAAAATTACAGTAATGAAGTTGCAATGAAAAAACTATGGTTGGGGTCACTGCAGCTTGAAGAGCTGTATTAGGAGGGCTGAGAGCCACCGCTCTAGAGGATCAGTAACTTCACCCTCCCACCACCCCACAGAGGAGGCACACACGGCTCCATGCTCTCAGCAACCTTAGAGGTTTTGCTTGTTTTGTTCTTTTTTTTTTTCAAAAACAAGTTGTTTTTAAAAGTTAAATGGTGCTGGGCAAGGTGGCAGTGAACATGCTTAGTTACAGCACTCAGGAGGAAGAGGCAGAGGAAGGCAGATCTCTGTGTGTTCCAGGCCAGCCAGGGCTACATAGTGAGAGTCTGTCTCAAAATAATAGATTAATTAAAATAAAATAATATGAAGTGGAGTCCGCAGAGTGGGCGGCGGATATCAGTCACACAGTGTCCGTTATTGATGCATCTGAACAGCTACCTGCTTACACTGTTTCTCTGGCAAGTCTCTGTTAGTGTCCCTTGTCTGTCTTCATTTCTCTCTCTCTCTCTCTCTCTCTATATATATATATATATATATATATATATATATATACACATATATGTGTGTATGTATGTATGTAAAACTTCTAGGAGCCTTTAAGGCCAGGAATAGCGGCACACACCTTTAATCCCAGCACTTGGGAGGCAGAGGCAGGTGGATCTCTGAGATCAAGATCAGCCTGATCTACATTTTGACTTCCAGGACAGCCAGGGCTACACAGAGAAACCCTGCCTACAAAAACCAAATCAAAACAAGACAAAAAGAGCTCTTTACATATTATTGTCATTTTGGTCAAGAAGTTTTTCTTAGTCTGAGCTACCTTTTGAATCTCTTCTGCTCACTTAACAAGCCAGGACCCCTCCCTTACCTCTCATGATTTTGTCAAACTCTTCAAACAGGTCAAGGTCCTGCCTCGGGGCCTTTGGGAGAGTGGTTTCTGGGCTGGGTGCTCCCAGGTTCTTTGCGTAGCCAGTTCTTTCTGTGCTCAGGTTTTCCCTCCCAACCCCAGCCTCCTCCCTACCTGCCCATGCCCTTGCATGAAGCTTGGCTAACTAGCCCAGGGCCTGCCAAATGAGTAAAGGGGGAGCAGCTTCCCAGGGTCGGCCAGCTACGAGTAGCTCCCTGGTCTTGATGAGAGCCTCTTGTGCCTTCCTTCCACCCTCTCACTGCAAGCCGACTGTGCAAGCTGCTCCTGCCTTGTGCTTCCAGGTTCCCATTCTCGTGGGCTTCTGATGGGTAGATAGACTCCCTCCCCTTTCTCAGTGGACTCTTAGCAAAGTGAATCCCTGCTTGCCTTTGTAGTCTGTGAAGGAGGAGACTGTCATTCTTCACAGCAGTTACCCCAGGACCCAGGGACTTCATTGGTCCCTCTGAGCCCAGGCTAGGTTGTTTTTTGTTTGTTTTTTAGATTTTTCAAGACAGGTTTTCTCTATATAACAGCCCTGGCTGTCTTGGACTCACTTTGTAGACCAGGCCAGCCTTGAACTCACAGAGATCCACCTGCCTCTGCCTCCAGAGTGCTGGGATTAAAGGTATGCACCACCACGCCTGGCCAGGCTAGGTTCTTTTACACAACATTCCTACTTCCTGTGGGCCAACTATCCTCCAGCCTCAAGTGTGTGTGAATATACCCTAGGCTGATCTCCAGAGCAGCTGAGGCCTCTAAAACTAAACTTGTATCCCCACAGAGTCTCCAGCCCCAGGCCCTTCCCAGCCCAAAGTGGTTGAGTGTGCACAGGACCCAGAGCCAACAGCTTAGGTAGACACAAGTGCCAGCACCCTGGCTCGAAAAAGGGGACACACAAAGGTATGTGGATGCTTTAGACTCATACTAACCTTTGAACCCCAGTTTACAGAATTAGACACCCAGGGGACTGAACAAATAAGGCCCAAGACTTAAAACAACAGAGGTTGGTTCATGCTACGCTACACACATACAGACACCTCCGCAAGCCTTGCTCATCACGGCCAGGCAATGGTCTTTCACACTGAGCCTGGGACCCAGGCACAGGATGGCTTCAAAGAGTGTGTCTCCATGCTTGTATCTTGGGACCAGGACTCAGGGCAGTAACCACCTAGCCTTGTGCCTGTTGCTCTCGTGGGTCACTGGAAAGGCAGTGGAGGGCACAGCATGGGCTATTAGCTTTCCAGTGCTCATGATCCAGCCCGGCCGCTCCCCAAACCTTTGACTGTGGCCCCTGGGCTCTCCTGTCGTATACAAACTTGTAAGTAAGGGCATTCTCAGTAGAGATTTCACACACTCGTCTGTCTAAGACTTGGAAGGCCACCATTTCCACTCAGAGGGGCCCAGGTGAGAGCAAATGAAGTATAATCTATTTCCCCTTTCTCTTCATTACTGCTGGACACTTAAATCCCAGCTATGTTAGCCCATAAGTTAGGGGATCTGCTTATTCTAGACCACTTCTCCCACACACACATGGCCTCTTTCACACACACACACTCTCTGTGTTCACACTCACACATGGCCTCTTTCACACAC
>CAJQZJ010032004.1:8441092-8460563 GCA_907164525.1 Lophiomys imhausi
GTGTTCACACTCACACATGGCCTCTTTCACACACACTCTCTCTCTCTCTGTGTTCACACTCACACATGGCCTCTTTCACACACACACACTCTCTCTCTCTCTGTGTTCACACTCACACATGGTCTCTTTCACACACACACTCTCTGTCTTCACACTCACACATGGCCTCTTTCACACACACTCTCTGTGTTCACACTCACACACAGCCTCTTTCACACACACTCTCTCTGTTCACACTCACACACACACACACACACACTCTCTCTCTCTCTCTCTCTCTCTCTCTCTCTGTAGCTCTCATTCTGTTACTCATCTCAAAGCTTGTCTTTAAACTTATTTTGAAAAAGAACTAGAAGCCGGGCGGTGGTGGCGCACGCCTTTAATCCCAGCACTTGGGAGGCAGAGGCAGGCGGATCTTTGTGAGTTCAAGGCCAGCCTGGTCTACAAAGCGAGTCCAGGACAGCCAGAGATATTCAGAGAAACCCTGTCTCGAAAAACCAAAAAAAAAAAAAAAAAGAAAAAGAAAAAGAACTAGAAAATTGCAGGATTGAAGCAACTCCTGCCAGGCATTGTGGCAACTGCCTGAAACTCTCACAATGGCCCCAAAGGAAAGATTACTAATAGGTAGTATTCCCATTTCCTAGATGAGGAAACTGAGGCAGAGCAGAGGTGACTAAATTGAGCCTGTCCCTCACAGCCCAGACTACCAAGGCTACCCTGAGCCCCGGTTCCAACCCTACCACCCCTGTTGGCACACTCAGCCCAGCTCCAACCTTCCGTACCTTGAGCGTGTCCCCCTTGTTGAAGGCCAGCTCATCGCTCTCGGTGGCCTGGAAGCTGTACAGGGCCACGGACTCCATCCTACTGTCCCTGGGTTTCAGCCTAGGACTCAGTAGCTACAGCTTCCTGCTTCCTGCAGTTGAGGACCACTTCCTTTGTTTGAGTGTTTGTTCTTTTGAAGCTGGTGCCGGAAACTGCCCTTGATGGGGGAGAAACAGGAAGCAGAGACATGTCACCCATGTCACAGCTCAGGGAGGGTGTGCTCACATACCCACTCTGGCTGTGGGGGAGTCCCAGTGTCCTGTGGATGGTGCAAAGCCATCTCGTGAGCTTGGCCTCTGTCTCATAGTATCCACACTTCTTACTTGTCTTATACAGGGTTTCTATTGTGATAAACACCAAGACCAAAAGGGTTTGTTTGGCTTACAGGTTCTAGTCTATCAGGAAAGCTGAGGCAGAAACCTGGAGGCAGGAACTGAAGCAGAGACTACGGAGAAACTGCTTACTGGCTTGCTCCCCATGACTTGCTCAGCCTGCTTTCTTATACACTCAGGACCACCTGCCCAGGTGTGGAACTACCCACAGTAAACTGTAGGGAGTTAGATTAATATAAATTAGATTTAGTAAATATCTAGGTTTCTGATACAGTCTCTTAATCCGGGGCATGAAGATCAACTTGGCTGTGAGCAATTAGCTTATCAGTTTATGAATGAAGTCAGGTGAAATGAGGGGAGTCTCTATGGACTGAAAAACAAGATTGAAGCCAGGTGAAACAAGGAAAGACTTTATGACCTGGCATTTTTTTCAACTGCTAAGTGGGCAGAGCCCAAATTAAGCTGAAGCAGGTGGAACAAGGAGCGATCCTATTTAAGGACAAGTGGATGGAGTCAAGGGGGCTCCATACTAGAGAGCTCTGAGAGTCCTGCTGGAGAAAGTGCTGGTGAACTGATGGCCAGATCTCCCTGAGGCAGAAAGAAGCTGGTGAACATCGAAAGCCTCAGCAAGACAACAAAAGGCCAAGGACTAAACCCTGTGGCTCAGCTTTTGCCTAGAGGGAGTTTGACCTGTCCGAACAGTGGTCTAAATGAAACTGTGGCCTGCTTTAAAGATTGAGGCAGAACGGCAGAGTTGCTGATTGATACAAAGGAAGTAAGTTGGCCTACAGATGGCTGAGGTCTCCCAGAGAGAAGAAAGCCTCAAGCCTTATTTAAGGTGAAACTGCCATAGCCAATTTACCCTGACGAATCTATGTCTGAGATATTCCAGAAGAAAGATTGCTAAGTGCATTAAAGGGTCTACCCCAGAGACTGTGTTCCTGATGACTGAGGACCTGCCCAAGAAACTGTATCCTTCTAAAAGGTTATGAATATAGTTGTAATAGTTATCAATTGGTTTAGTGGTTAGGTCTTAGGGTTTGAAGGAATTTATAGGAATAGTAGTTAAGTGAGTGTATTTGTTATAAGTGAATATAGTTATTAATAAGTGTTGAATAATTAAAAAGTACGATTTCAGTGAACTAGACTCTCCTGTACCAATCATTAATCAACAAAATGTCTCCTCAGACTTGTCTAGAGGCCAAGTCTCAACTGAAGTTACCTCTTCTCAGATGACCCTGGCTTGTGTCAAGTTGAAAAAAAAAAAATCTAGTTGGGCATGGTGGTGCATGCCTTTAGTTCCAGCATTCAGGAAGCAGAGGCAGGCAGATCTCTGTGAGGTCATGGCTAGACTGGTCTACAGAGTGAGTTGAGGATAGCCAGTACCGTTACACAGAGAAACCCTGTCTTGAAAAACCAAAAAAAAAAAAAAAAAGAAAAGAAAAGAAAAGAAAAAAAAAAACCAAAACAAAACAAAACTAACCAGGACAGTACTGACACTTTTAAAGATTCCTAAGCACTTGCCACATCAACCCCAAATTCCAGCCTATGGTCAAGACCTTTCCAACCATTTCTCACCACAGAGCTCCAGTACTCTCTTAGTTCCTTCACTGCAAGCAAACTCCAGGCTCTCACCACTGTGGTGGGCACACCACCCTTTCCTACTTGCCACCCCTTGTTCTCCTTGTCCCAGGAAACTCCTAGTCACCTATCAAAAGCTCACTTATAAGTCCCCTGTTCTGCTTTAAACATTGGGTACCACCTGAGCTATGTGTAGTTTATGGTCTGCAGGAATTACAACTAACCCTCTTCCATGAGTTAGTTCTTAAGGACTAAGACATTGGTGCAGACAGCAGTTTTGTGAGTATTGGAGGATAAAGTACAACATGGAGAAACACAGCTATACATTTGGAACCAGAGTTCTCCACCGGGAACCACAGAGACCGAATAACCTCCAAACACTCAGGGACGGCAACAGAGAAGCCAGGCTGTGGGAGGAGAAACAGATGGATCCTGATGATGCCAGATTTTTTTTAATGATGTCTTCCTAGAGGATGGAGAGATGGGGAGTTTCTCTGTGTAACTAGGCTGGCCTTGAACTCAGAGATTTGTGTGCCTTTGCCTTCTAAACGCTGGGATTAAAGCTATGTGCCACCACTACCCAGTGAGAGAGGTGTTTTCCTAATTTGGCACAGTAGCACTCAGGATACAGAGGCAAGAAGACCTTGAGACCTGGGCCAGCCTGGGCTACACAGCAAGATCCTATCTAAAAAGAAGTTCTCCTCGAATCTTGGCTCTATGTTCCCATCAGTGATTATAATCATTACTGTCGCCTGGCGTGGTACACCTTTAATCCCAGCACTCGTGAGGCAGAGGGAGGTGGATCTCTGTTAGTTCAAGGTCAACCTGGTCTACAGAGTGAGTCCAGAACAGCCAGGGATACACAAAGAAACCCTGTCTCAAAAAAACAAAACAAAAAAAACAACATTATTGTCAGTATCTATGTGGTATTCCACTTGGCCCTCATTTGGACAACAGTGGGAGTCCCATTCAAGCTGGCTCCTCATCCCATGTCCTCATAGTTCTGTGAACATATCTTGGCTTCCTGGCCAATCATCAGTGTTTTAGCAGGGAGAAAAGGTGTATGCGTGTGTGTGTGTGTGTGTGTGTGTGTGTGTGTGTGTGAGAGAGAGAGAGAGAGAGAGATTTGTTTTTTAGAGACAGGGCTTCTTTATGTAACAACCCTGGCTGTCCTAGAACTCTCTCTTTGTAGACCAGGTGGGCCTCAAATTCACAGAGATCCACCTCCCTTTGCCTCTCATGTACTGGGATCAAATGTGTGTGCCACCAAGCCCTGCCAAAGTTTTTCTATATATCCCTGGCTGGCCTAGAACTCACTGTATGAACCAGTCTGGGCTAGAACTCACAGAGATCCTCTGCCTCTAGAATGCTGGGATTAAAGCTGTGCTCCATCCAGCCATTGTTTTATATTTTTAATTTTTTTTATTTTATTTATTTATTTATTTATTTTTGGTTTTTCCAGACAGGGTTTCTCTGTTTAACAGCTCTGGCTGTCCTGGACTCGCTTTGTAGACCAGGCTGGCCTTGAACTCACAGAGATCCGCCTGCCTCTGCCTCCCAAGTGCTGGGATTAAAGGCGTGCGCCACCACCGCCCGGCTTTGTTTTATATTTTTAAAGGACACTTCTGAAATTTAATTTTTTTCAACCAGAAGAAGGTATCATCGTGACACTGTTGAGGAAAGTGTGTTATAGATCATTCTCCTCCCCCCACCTTCTGCTCTCATGTCACATGTGTTCCTTGCACTCAACTACCCCCCTCTTCCTCAGAACCTCTTTTAACTCTTTTAGGCTCCTTTCTATTGTCTTAGGGTTTACCCACATTTTCCCTCATTTGCACACGTGGGTACATTACAAGCTATGATCCACATATGAGAAAAAACTTGAAGGTTTCTCTTTCTGAGAAAAAGTATTATATTAAACAAAGTATTATATTATATAAAAATATATATTATACAAAGTATTACATTATATATTGTATACTATATATTATATAAACAAAAGTTTTATATTGTTTAATATAACACTTCCTAACTCCTTCCGCTTTCCTGAAATTTTCGGAGTTTTTTTGTAGCTAAACAGATTCCCACTGCTTATGCACCGTATTGTCATGAAGGCATCAGTAGTTGATGGACAGTTAGGCTGGTTCTGCTTGTTAGCTACTGTGTAAGAGCAGCAATGAACGCGCATGTGTCTCTGTAGGCTACAGTCCTTTAGGTACCTGAGTGTTATAGCTGGTTCACTCAGTTGTTCTAATCTTAGCGTTTCCTTAGTGGCCACACCAGTTCATAATCCCACTAGCGATGAATAAGGATTCCCCTTTCCCACATCTGTGCCAGCATTTGCTGTCGGGTTCCTTGGTGATGACCATTCTGAATAGGGTGAGGTAGGATAGCAAAGTAGTTTTAGAATTCATTTCCATGATGGCTAGAGGTAGTGAACAATTTTTTGTTTTGTTTTGTTTTGTTTTTTTCTAGACAGGGTCTTCTCATGTAGCTCTGGCTGTCCTGGAATTTATTCACTCTGTAGACCAGACTAGCCTCAAACTCAAGAGATCCGCCTGCCTCTAATTTTTAAAAATATTTATTGACCATTTGTGTGTCTTCTTTGAGAATGTCTGCACTGCATTAGTCCATTTGTTGATTGTAAGTTTGGGGTTTTATGATATTTAATTTTTCACAGTTCTTTGTATGATAGGATGAGCTAATAAGGGGCTGGAGAGATGGCTTAGCAGTTAGGAACACTGACTGCTCTTCCAGAGGACCCAGGGCTCAATTCCCAGCACCCATATGGCAGCTCACAACTGTCTGGAACTCCAAGATCTGACATCCTTACACAGTCACTCATGCAGGCAAAACACCAATGCACATAAGATAAAAATAATAAATAGATAAATTTAAAAAGATGGACTAAAAACCATCCTTATGGCTAGAGATGGGAACTAACTCCCCCACTCCTCCCCATCCCACCAGAAGCCAGCAGCACAGATCCCCTCACAGAGGAAGGCGGTCACCCTGGCAGCACTCATCAGTTCTTTTTTTGTTTTTTTGAAACAAGGTTTCTCTGTGTAGCCCTGACTGTCCTGGAACTCACTCTGTAGACCAGGCTGGCCTTGAACTCAGAGATCCACCTGCCTCTGCTTCCAGAGTGCTGGGATTAAAGGCATGTACCACCATGCCCAGTCACTTATCCAGTTCTTAATTGTATCTAGTCTTCCTCAGAAGTTTTTGGTGTTTCAGGGTTTTTTTGTTTTGTTTTTTGTCTTTTTGGGGTTTTTTGTGGGGGAGGGGGTTGAAGGCAGGGTTTTCTCTATGTAGAGCTGGCCGTTCTAGAGCTCACTCTGTAGATCAGTTTGGCCGCGAACTCATACAGATCTGACTGCCTGGGATTAAAGGCATACAGTGGTTGACAGGTTTTTTTTGTTTTGTTTTGTTTTGGGGTTTTTTTGTTTGTTTGTTTTTTTAGGTTTTTCGAGACAGGGTTTCTCTGTGTATCCCTGGCTGTCCTAGACTCAATTTGTAGACCAGGCTGGCCTCAAAAAAAGGGATCCTTAGCCGGGCGGTGGCGGCGCACACCTTTAATCCCAGCACTTGGGAGGCAGAGGCAGGTGGATCTTTGTGAGTTCGAGGCCAGCCTGGTCTACAAAGCGAGTCCAGGACAGCCAGAGATATTCAGAGAAACCCTGTCTCGAAAAACCAAAAAAAAAAAAAAAAAAGGGATCCGCCTGCCTCTGCCTCCCAGTGCTTCAATTTTTAAATCAAGATCTTTTTACCAATTTAAGTTGCTCTTGTGTGGAGTGAAATATATGGATCTTATTTTGTTCTGAAGGTGGACATCTAGTTTTGCCAGCATTATTTGTTGAACAGACTGTTTTGCACATGGTTTCTGTATTCATTTCTGTCTGACAGCATAACTCCACATGATAGTTGGAAAGCCACAAATGCAACCAGTGGGCACTGGTGAACAAGTGAAGGAGGCTCATTCTTACAGCTCATATTCTGAAGGTTTATGAAAATGTGAGATATTTGGCAAACTACACTTATCACACACACAGAGGACATATGGGGGAGAGAACAGTTGAGGGGAGAGTAGAGAAGGGAAACAGCATGGAGTGGCGGCCTGCTCTTGAGGCCCAAGTGACCCATCCAGGCCTCCTCAGGACCTCTGCTCCCTGCCCTTGCCCACCTGCCACAGACTCTGGAGGCACGAGTCTCTTTCCGCTTCAGTGTCAGCCTTCTAGACTCAGAACAGTGTGGCTGGGGGTTCATACACTCCACAATCTGTATGGCAATCACAAGGCCACAGGACAGACTCCCCAGAGGAGGGCGGTTACCCACCATGAATGACCATCCCCTTGAACAATAAAGATGCCGTGGACTACTTGGCAGAACCAGAGCTGAGCTGATGAACCAAAGTGTCCTTGACTGGGAGTGCATAATTAAACATGGGTTTTGTTTTGTTTCCTGTCCCCTTGTTTCCTCTGTTTAGCCATGGCCACTGGACTTTTTATGTCCTTTTCCAAACATGACTACAGTGAATAAGTCTCTGTATTTCACTGTGGTCCCCCACTGTTGTATTAGGACCAGGTGGCCAAGCCTGACTTATTCAGGCTGCCTGGAGTCCCAGGTTTTTACCTGAAACCTGCGTCACCGCCTTCCATGACATAGTGGGTTTAAGTTTGCCTCTCACGGATTCCATGACCAAGGTCCTCACAAAGTTGACTAGGGCCTGTTCCTTAAAGACAAAATGTTTAACTTACCCTTCAAGAAATGCCCCAGAATCCACTGCAGAATAATCTGACTTCAGCTTACTGAGAATGGATTTGTGCAGAAGCCAAATGTGGCCCTGTGATGTCACAACTCAAAACCCCATTCCCAGAACATAACAAAAGGGCATGTGACAATCAAGAACCCCCAAAACACATGTATACCTGCACAAGAGAGCCCTAAGACTACACTCTGCTTGCCAGGCAACTAACAAGCAAGTACTTTCTCCTCTTCTTGTAGCACCTCCCCCTGACCCACCCTGCTCCCCAAGACCACCCCTAAGAGCCAGAAAAATGGAGCTAGAACTGACAGCTTGCTTACTGGAACCATGAAATAAAGCACCCATGACACACGAGCTTGGCTAGACAAGCAGCTGGAAGGTGATGTAACCGCAAAGCTGGCGAAGGCCCACATGGCCTCTGGCTGCTGACTGACTGCCTTTTGCCTCATTTTAATACCATCCCTGTGTCTCTAGCCTTGCAAAATCACCTGCCCACCATCACCACACCCTGGGATGAGCATTCAGGAGGCTGAAGCAAGAGGATCATCACTATGAGTTCAAGGGCTGCCTGAGACTACAAAGTGTCTCAACAAACACTAACCTAAAAAAACAAACAGGCACTATGGCACATGCCTGTAATCCCAAGAGTAGGAGGTGGCAGCTTCAGGGAGACCAGGAGTTCAAGGCCAATCTTAGCTATACAGCAGGTTCAAGGTTAGCCTAAGCTATTTGAAACCCTGCTTTCAAAAGAACAGAGTAAAACAGCAAAAACCCCCTGCTTCTAACACACATATTACCCATGAAACATCTGGAAAACCCCATGTAAGAATAGAAAGGGGGAGCACACCCCACTGGGGAAAACCCTACCCATTCTTGGAGTTCCCCACCTTAAATCATGCATAATCATCCCTCCATTAAAGTTTATTTATAATATGAGCTATCTAGGATCCCAAGAGGCCTCTTGACCCTGGGAAGACTGCACGCCCCTTATGGGTATGTACCTCGTCTCTATAATAAACTTCCTTTGAGTTCCTTATTTTGCTTGTCTCTGAATTATTTCCCTCTCCACCACCAACCCCCAAGACAGGATTTCTCTATGTAGCTCTGGCCATCCTGGAACTCAGTCTGTCTCTGTGGCCTCGAACTCACAAAGATTTGCCTGCCTTTGCCTCCCGAGGAGTGCTGGGATCAAAGGTGTGCACACCACCTCCTGGTGTCTCTGAATTCTTTTACTTCCTTTTTTGTTTGTTTTTTGAGACAGCGTTTCTCTGTGCATCTTTGGCTATTCTGGACTCACTTTATAGACCAGGTTGGCCTCCAACTCACAGAGATCCACCTGCCTCTGCCTCCCGAATGCTGGGATTAAAGGTGTATGCCACCACGCCCGGTGAATTCTTTGGGACAAGAACCCAGACAGATCAGCAGCAGCTGGAGCCAGAGACACAGCTCCACACGGCTAACTCAGTGGCCTGAGGAGCTGGTCAGAGGCCTGCCCTCAGGTGGGGCTGGAGTTCTACTGCACACCAGAAAAGGGTTTCGGGTCCAGTCAGTGTGAAGCAGAGCTGGGGTTTAAGAAAGGGTTTGCTATTGTTTTGCATCCATGTATGTTTGTGTGTGCACTCACGTGTGAGGGTACAGATGTGCCACAGCACATACGTAGAGGTCAGGGAGCTACCTCAGGGGTTGATCCTGGCTTTCCACCTTGTTTGAAGTGGGATCTCTCTTGTCATTTGCAGCTGGAAATGTGTATTCCAGACTATCTGGCCTACCAACCTGGGGGGTGGTGGTTCTAATTCTGCTTCTTATCTCTATGGGAGTGCTGGATTTACAGACATGGGACACTATGCCCAACTTTTACACAGGTTCCTGGGATCTGAACTCAGGTCAGCAGGCTTGTGTGACAAGTACCTTTACCACTGAGCCATCTCCCTGGTCTGGGGAAAGGATTTTGTTTTGTTTTAATTATTTATGTATTTTATTTAAGATTTATTTTATTTTTATTTTATTTTATTATGTATATAGTGTTCTGTCTGCATATATGCCTGCAGACCCGAAGAGGGCACCAGATTTCATTATGGATGGTTGTGAGCCACCATGTGGGTGCTGGGGATTGAACTCAGGACCTCTGGAAGAGCAGTCAGTACTCTTAACCTCTGAGTCATCTCTCCAGCCCTTATTTATTTTTAAAGTATGTGAGTGTGTGTGAGTGTGTGTACATGAGTGTAGGTGCCCTTGGAATTCAGAAGAGAGACTGAATCTCCTGGAGCTGACATTGTAGGTGCTAAGAACAGAACTGAGGTTCTCAAAATACCCAGTTCTTAACCACTGAGCCATCTTTTGTGGTCCCCCAAAAGGTTTTAACATGGATTTAAGCATGGGGATGCCCCATTAGCATAATCTCCTTCCACCTCATACAGCACCATGGGCTGCAACAAAGCCTTCAACACACAAGACCTCAGGGGACACTCCAGACCCAGCCATAGCAACCCCCACTTTATTCCTTATTGATCTGTGGTGCGTTCTTGTGCCAGTATCATGCTGCTTTGGTTACTGTAGTTTTGTACTTTAAAAAAAAAAAAAAACTTCTTATTGCTGGGCGTGGTGGCACACAGCTTTCATCCCAGCACTCGGGAGGCAGAGGCAGGTGGGTCTCTGTGAGTTCAAGGCCAGCCTGGTCTACAAAGTGAGTCTAGGGCAGTCAAGGATACACAGAGAAACACTGTCTCAAAAAAAAAAAACAAAACAAAAACCAACAAAAAAACTTTTTTATTGACTCTTTATGAGCCTTACATCACATCATGCACCCTAGTTTGGCTCATCTCCCCATCCCCTCATAACCACCTGTTTCCCTTGCACCCTCCCCCCAAAATAAAATAATACAAGCAAACAAGAAAGCAAAGGCAAACTACAGAAAACATCTCATCATGGAAGCTCTAGTTTGTCACAGTGTGTCCCACAGTGTACCCCTCTGTCTACACATCTTCCTTGCAAATGTTCATTGCAATGAGTCATTGTTCTGGTTCCAGATCTCTCACTTCTGTGACACCATCAGTTTTGGATCCTCATCAGGATTCCTCCTGGTTATTCTGTTGTTGTCCCATATCATGGAGATCCTGTAGCTTTGGATCCTCAGGAATGGCTCTTCCAAGCATCCCAACCATTTGCAGATTATATAGATTTTGGGGTGAGCCAGTTCAGAGCCCTGGATCTGGGCCTGGGTGGTAGCTGAGTTGGCCAGACTGCCAGCTCTCCGTACCACCATGGCAAGCTCTCCAGCACTACTCTGACTAGGCTACCCAGTGCCACCATTGGCAGCAGGCAGGGTAAGCTATCTGGCTACAGCAGGTGGCTAGTGGGGGAGAGGAAGGTCATCACCCTGCACCCGTACCACCTCATGCCAGATGAGTGCTGGGGCCAGCTCTCCCATGCTTTCACCCTCAGGGCTGGCTCACCCTTGCCCCCTTAGCCAGGGCCAGCCCTACTGTGCTGCCCAGGTAAGGTACAGGGCCCGCTCTCCTGAGTTCTGCAGCTGACAAGGGAGCAGGGCCAGCTGTAGTTACTTTTAAAAATCAGGAAAAGCATGTCTTCCTAAATTGCACTTCATTTTCATATCTTTGTGGCTATTCTGGGTCCTTTGTGATTCTACTGACATCTTCCTGTCTCTACTCTGCCAGCCCTGGGATTCCAAGCACACCCTACCCATGCCGAGCTTTTCACATGGGATCAACCCCTTCTCGTCCTCCTGCTTGTGCTGCCCATTACTGCCTCGGCTCTCTCTCTAGCCCCTAATTACCGGAAGATTTTAAAATCAACCCACCAACTTCCTCAAAGATGGAGATGAGTCTGGGGAGCATACCATGCTGTGAGGCGTTCACTTATTCTTGTGGAATTTTAACACTTTCTGTAGGTTTTAGAGTTTAAATTTTTTTGTTTTTTCGAGACAGGGTTTCTCTGTGTAGCCCTGGCTGTCCTGGACTCGCTTTGTATACCAGGCTGGCCTTGAACTCACAGAGATCCACCTGCCTCTGCCTCCCCAGTGCTGGGATTAAAGGCATGCGCCACCATGCCCAGCCTTAGCACCAATTTTTTTTTTGGTTTTTCGAGACAGGTTTTCTCTGAATATCTCTGGCTGTCCTGGACTCACTTTGTAGACCAGGCTGGCCTCGAACTCACAAAGATCCGCCTGCCTCTGCCTCCCAAGTGCTGGGATTAAAGGCGTGCGCCACCACCGCCCGGCTAGCACCAATTTTTAAAAATTACCCAACCTCCAAACACTGTAAAGTCAGACCCCTGCCAGTGGGGAAAAGACACAGTACCCTAAAGATGAAAATCTAGCACATTTCCTGTTTGGTGTGCTTGCTAGCCGAACAAAGCAGTGCAGCCTTTAGCAATAGGAAAAGCCGCATTGCCATTCTTACTTTCACTTTGCCCACAGGTTGTAACATCAATGGGGTCCTTGGATCCCTAGGTTTAATTTCCAACAGATGGGGAAATCTACCATAGCTGCTGGACCAAATGAGGCAGAGGAAGAGAGTGAGCACAGCATCCATTGTTCTTTACCACCTCACTGTGGACGGGGTGTGCCCAGACACCTCAGCTCCTGCCACCAAACTTTCCCCAGCATGACGGACAATACCCCCTGGAACTATGAGCTGAAATAAACCCTTCTCTACATAGATTTCATTAGGTATTTTATTGCCTCAGTGAGACAGGCTCTCTCCTCCAGAAGCAAGACAAGAGTCATTGAGAAAAACACCAGGGCTTTGACCTCTAACCTCCACATGTATGTTCATGAATACTTGCACACACAAACATGTATACATACAAACATGCACAGTCACATACAAACATGTGCACACACATTAAAAACAAAAACAAAAAAACTCTCTGGCCTGGTGAGATGGCTCAGCAGGTAAAAGTTATTGCTGCAAAACCTTGCTGACCTGAGTTCCATCCACTGAACCCACAGAGGAAGGAGAGAAGCACTCCTGAAAACTGTCCTCTGATCTCCACACACACACACATGCTATGACACTCATGCACCTCCACTCACATACATGTGACATGTATACACACACACACACACACACACACACACACACACACGACTGTTTGTGTCTCTCTGTTATCCCCCACCCCTTCTGACTTATTCCTCATGACTTTTGTGTCTGGGATGAACTCTCCAGAAAGACCCCATGTTTCTGCCACTCTGGATGCTAAAAGCGCCTAGCGTGGCCTCTGCGCAGGTCGCCATATCCTCTAGTGACTGCAGAGCTCTATAGGCATGCTGGAATGGAAGGCGGGTGAGCTTCTTTGCTCTGACTCCATCCTCAGGGTGCTCTTGTCTCACACAGCCAGTTCTGACTCAGGGCTTTCTGGCTTGCTATGATTTTTGCAACAGCACAGTGGCTTACCATACCACAAGCTGTGCTCTACCATCTAGAGCCCGAGTTGTTTCTCTGGAAAGTCAAGGAGGGGTGGTGCTGATGTGTCTAGCAGATGCAGCCCTGCCTCCCTCCCCAGCCTCTGGCCACTCCTGCATTCCTCAGCTCTCCCACCACCTCCCCACTGCCAGCCAGAGCATCAGGTTCCTGTCATCTCTCCTGTCCTGCATCAGAGCTCTCTCTTAGGAGTGACACCCAGCACCAGGGGGCAAAGGCTAGGCAGTCTCAGAGGAAACAGACAAAAAACTAGCCAGACAAAAAACTGAAGGGAAAATGGAAGAAAAGGTGCCCTTCCCCTGTAGGTCTTCACCTGTGACTCTTGTCCTTTGAGAATCAAGAATTTGTCACCATTGACAAAATTTACTATGAAGATTGCCCAGAGAAACAATATTCTTTTTTTTTGTAGAGATATCTCAGATGAGTATTTTCAATAGCAATGAATCACGCTTATGGGAAAGCATGTATGATCTCTGAGTTAACTGAGGTCCTTTCTCAGTTGGAGGCATGTAACTTTCTGAAGGTTTTACAAAAAATGAAATTATGAGCTTTGTTTACAGTCAAAACATACAACTTCACTCCCTTGGAACTAGTGTGGTGAGCATTCCTTCCGTTCTTATGTCCTGTGGTTTGATTTTATCAGCCTGTATTTCTGTTCAGTGCAAGTCTGAAACCACCTAGGAAAGGGAGAAAGAAGAAAGAAAGAAAAAGAGAGAGAGAGAGAGAAAGAAAGAAAGAAAGAAAGAAAGAAGGAAAGAAAAAGAAAGTTAGAAAGAAGAGAAAGAAAGAAAGGAAGGAAGGAAGGAAGAAAGAAAGGAAGAAAGGAAGAAAGAAAGAAAGAAAGAAAGAAAGAAAGAAAGAAAGAAAGAAAGAAGGAAAGAAAGAAGAGGGGGCTGGAGAGATGGCTCAGCGGTTAAGAGCACTGCCTAGTGCTCTTCCAAAGGTCCTGAGTTCAATTACCAGCAACCACATGGTGGCTCACAACCATCCACAATGTGAACTGGTGCCCTCTTCTGGCTGCAGGTGTACATGCAGATAGAGCACACATATGCATAAAATAAATAAAATAAATCTTTTTTTGTTTGTTTGTTTTGTTTTTTGGTTTTTCGAGACAGGGTTTCTCTGTTTAACAGCCCTGGCTGTCCTGGACTTGCTTTGTAGACCAGGCTGGCCTCGAACTCCCAAAGATCCGCCTGCCTCTGCCTCCCAAGTGCTGGGATTAAAGGCGTGCGCCACCACCGCCCGGCATAAAATAAATCTTTAAAAAAAAAAAGAAAGAAAGAAAGAAGAAAAAGGGAGAGAGGAGAGAGAGTTTCTTAGACAACCTTTAAACAGTATGGTTACAAATGCCTAAAATCCCAGGACTCAGGAGGCAGAGGCAGGCAGATCTCTGTGAGATATGGGACACAGGACAGGAGAGATGAAAGGAACCTGACACTCTGGCTAGCAGTTGGAGGTGGTGGGAGAGCTGAGGAATGAATGCAGGAGTGGCTAGAGGCTGGGGAGGGAGGCAGGGCTGCATCTGCTAGACACATCAGCACCACCCCCACCTTGATTTCTCCCAGCTTAGTCTACATAGTGAGTTCCAGGCCAGCCTGAGCTACATAGTGAGATCCTATCTCAAATAAAATGAGATAAAATAAATTATTAAAGGTGGTACACACCTTTAATCCCAACACTCATGAGGCAGAGGCAGGTGAATCTCTGAGTTTGAGGCCAGCCTGATCTACAAATTGAGTTCCAGGACAGCCAGGGCTATATCTAGAAAGCCTTTTTTGAAAAGTAAACAAACGCCGGGCGTGGTGGCGCATGCCTTTAATCCCAGCACTTGGGAGGCAGAGGCAGGCGGATCACTGTGAGTTCGAGGCCAGCCTGGTCTACAAAGCGAGTCCAGGACAGCCAAAGCTGTTATACAGAGAAACCCTGTCTCGAAAAACCAAAAAAAAAAAAAGAAAAGTAAACAAACAAAGGAATAGTAGTAGTAGTAGTAATAAAATAAAGAGAAAAGAAAGAGGAAGAAGAAACCTACGGATATAGCTTAGTAGGTACAATGCTTCCTTGGCATGCATGGAGCTCCTGATTCCAGCCCCAACACCACTTAGACTAGGCAAGGTGGCACACACTATAATCCCAGCGTTCTGGACAAAGAGGCTGGAGGATCAGAAGTTTTAGGTCATCCTGGAGGGAGGTTCAAGCCCAGCTTGAACTTTCATGGGCAACATAAAACCCTGTGTCAAAAAAAAAAAAAAGAGAGAAAGGAAAGGGAAGGGGGGGAGGAAGAGAACCCTTTAAACCTTTAAACAGTGTAACTTCAGAAGCCACAAAATCATATGTGTGGCTGTTGTTAAGACATTTAAGTGGGGTTTTCTCTTACGGACCCCATACTCATACTGTAGTGTGTAATCTTAACACTCCTCCATAGTGTTCAGGGGCTGACAGGATATTCTTGGGAGCTCTCCAGCCATCTAATCTGGAAGATTCAGCACAGCTGCCAACAAGAAAGACCCTGCAGAAAATGAGGACCAACACTCAAGTTGTCAACTGAGCTACATGCACATTCTATGTCTGAACATATATCATGCGCACATGTGTGTACAATCACACACACACCCAATGACACGTCCACAAATAAACCGACTCCAGCTCCGCTTCATACTGGCTGGGCCTGAAACCCTTTTCTGCTTCGAAGTCTGAACCCAGCGGAGCTCTGGCTCCTGCTCCAGCTGCTGCTGACATGTCTGGGTCCTTGACACCCTTAGCAGGTAAAGGTGTTTGCCACCAACAGCCTGAGTTTGAGCCTAGAACCCACAGAGTGGAAATAACCAACTCTTGAAAGTTGTCCTCAGGCCTCCACACATGCACACGTGTACACATAATTAAAAAAAAAAAGTTTAAAGGGCCCAGTTCCATCCAGTCATCATCTGAAGTAGAGAACTGGCTGAGACTTTGAGCCAAACTCCAGTCACCACCTGAGGTTAGAGAATATGCCAAGTCTTTGGAGCTAGCTTTTCTAGGTCAGGAAGTCATCTGAGAATCTGGCCCCACACCTAGCCCTCACATGGTGCTTTGAACCAGAGTGATTCCTGTAGGTTCATATATTTGAATACTTGGGCTCCAGTTAGTGGAGCTGGAATGTTAGGGTCAGAAATTCGGACGAGCTGGGAGAGCACAGATACTAGAGTGGCCCGTCAAAGCAACAAGCCACAAATGGAAGTTAAGACTCCAGTCACTCCAACCTGCCATAAGCAACAGGCTAAAACTAGAAAATGTGTCACTCCCCCTTTCCCTGTTCCTTTGTGCAGTGGGGCATAGTGGAGAGTCAGGTCAGGCAGCAGGGCCTCAGGGGGTCTCACAGTGGAGTTAGCCCCTCCGGAAGCTAACTAGAAAGTGCTGTAGCTTTACTCTGTTGCTGTGATAAAAAATATTCTGACAAAAAGCAACTTAGGGAAGAAGGGGTTTATTTTAGCTCACAGTTCCAGTTTACAGCTGGGTGGTGGTACACACCTTTAATCCTAACACTCAGGGGCACAGGCAGGTGGATCTCTTTAAGTTCAAGTCCAGCCTAGTCTACAGAGTGAGTTCCAGGGCAGTCAAAACTACACAGCAAAACCCTGTCTCAAAAAACAAACAAACAAAGCATGGAAGTCATGCCAATAGAAGCTTGAGCTAGCTGTCATATCACATCCACAGTCAAGAGTACAGAGAGAATTAATTTATGAGTGTTTGCTTGCTTGCTTGCTTAAGATCGGTTTGATTTCTACACTCACACAATTTGAGCCTCCCTGCCTAGAGAATGGTGCCACCCACAGTGGGCTGGATCTTCCCACCTCATTTAAGACAGGGACACAGCCAACCTAATGTAGAATGATCCCTCATTGAGACTCTCTTCTTGGGTGATTCTAGGTTGTCAAGTTGACAAAGCTACTCATCTCAAGCATATTTGTGCACGTAGAGTTGTGGGTAGGGCACTCAGATTGGCAACACCCTAGGTTCTGAGTCAGAGCTGAGAATGTGTCTGTAGGATTTTTCACCTCCTCAACAAGAAAGCACCAATAGAAGGGCCTGGAGAAGAGGAAGACAAAGGAACTGGCTGCTCTCGTGCAAAGGACATAGCAGCTGTGTGGGTACCTAAGTCTTTGACAGCAGCCCCCATAAGGTCACAATGCATGGCGTTTGTGGGGCCATGTGCCAAGGGCAGCCTCCCATGAGGCACACCCAGGAAGGCCTGTGCTATTGCCACTGTCTGGCTTGTAAAATTGGAGCCTGGAGCCTTAGTTGTAACCAGAATGCCACATAAGCACCACAGTAGCACACAGAGGCTCCGGACCACGAAGGAGCCTCCTAGGATCTGGTAGTAGAAAAGTCTCCAAAGGAGCCAGGTGGTGGTGGCACTCACCTTTAATCACAGCACTCAGGAGGCAGAAGTAGGTGGATCTCTGTGAGTTTGAGGCCAACCTGGTCTAGAGAGTGAGTTCCAGATAGCCAGGACTACATAGAGTAACCCTATCAAAAGAAAGAAAGAAAGAGCTGGGCGTAGTGGCACACGCCTTTAATCCCAGCACTCGGGAGGTAGAGGCAGGCAGATCTCTGTGAGTTTGAGGTCAGCCAGGTCTACAGAGTGAGTCCAGGACAGCCAGGGCTACACAGAGAAACCCTGTCTCGAAAAACCAAAAAAAAAAAGAAAGAAAGAAAAGAGAGAGAGAGAGAGAGAGAGAGAGAAAGAAAAAGAGGGCAAGGGAGAGAGGGAAGGAGGAGGGAAGGAGGGAGGGATCTTTAACTACAGGGTGGCACTACTGTGAGGTGATGAGGTCTTTAAGGGTGGGGCCTAAGAGAATGTTTGGGTCCTGGGGGGTCATGTTAAGGAGGTCATAGAATTCTTTTTTTTTTTTTTTTTGGTTTTTTCGAGACAGGGTTTCTCTGTGTAGCCCTGGCTGTCCTGGACTCACTTTTGTAGACCAGGCTAGCCTCGAACTCACAAAGATGCACCTGCCTCTGCCTCCCGAGTGCTGGGATTAAAGGCGTGCGCCACCACCGCCTGGCGAGGTCATAGAATTCTTGTCTCCTTGCTTGTTTACTCTCTGGCCATGAGGTGAGCTTCACTATGCTTCACCATGGGCTACCTGCCATTACCATCCAGCCCCTTGTGGAACACTGAGAACAGTGGGCCCAGCAGACTATGGGTGGGAAACTCCAAACCAGGAGCTGTTCCTTCCCCGGGGCTGCAAGCCGCCACCACCTCCTCCCAACGTCCAAGGCAAGCAGGAGTTGCCAAGATTCACTCTGGGGAACCAATGGGATTATTGGGCTTCCTTACAGGACCTTGGTGAGGGGTTTCCACTCTCACAAGGCTACATCTGGAAAGTTTTACTCAGTAGAATGAGGGCTTCCCCATAACTACATAAATGGAGGCCCACTCCCCTTGGTTAGTGGTTGCCCCTGCCCCCCCCCCCAGCCCCAGACCACATGTAATTGAGACAGAGTAGCATACAACAGGTGGTGAGCAACTGCTGGATACTCAGATGAGGGTCTTGTGACCCTCCCCATCCCTCCATGAGAAAGTGTAAACAGTCAACCGGCCCAGCTGGGATGACTTTGCAAGGTGGTATAGCTAAACTCCCCCAAATGACAGTTTCTTGACTTGGAGGACAGTCACTCACAGCTCCCACATTCTTCCTACCCCCGCCCCTGTCTTCTGCAAGGATCCCTGAGGGTGGCATAGATGAGTGACAATATTTCTCCTGCTTCACTGAGGGGCCACATTCTCATGCCTTTCTCTTCACCCCTTCATCAGAATGTAGTGGTTGGTGAGTCTCATTGGTATTGCTCTGGCCACAAAACAGAACTGAGGATAAGGACAAGAAACAGAAAATGGAAAAATCTTCAAACACATACAGACTGCAGCAATAACCCGTATTTAAAAGCACAAATGCGAGGAAGCGCTTTAGCAGGTACATCATTTAGCAAATCAACAGCACTTGCTTCTCCACTGCAGCCCATACTTCCCAGGTCACAGCTGTCTAGTTTCCCAGCACTGGATGTGAGTTTCCACCTGTGACTGGCCTTGAGCCCATTCAGAAGGTCAGTTCTGACTATCACCACTATTGTAGTGTCTGGAAAGTTTTGTCTGGCATTTCCATCACGAAGCATGCAGGATCCACAGTTGAGTAGGACTTTTGGATTTAATTCTCTCATCCTTCTTAGTAGCCACTTCTGGCACTACAGGGGCTAGCTCAGGGAGAGGACACTTTGGACCCAGTCCTAGCTTTATCTCTCCAAGTCAGCAGCCAAAGCGTGAAACCTCTTCAGCAATAGGGTCTTACCATTCAGTTCTGGAATGCAACCAACTACAGCAATAGCCTTTATTATTTCAGGGGCTCCTACGGTCTTTGTGGCCAATAACTCTTAGAGAAGTTGCCTGTCCTTAACATTGGAATTCCCAACTGACCACCTTGTAGCTTCTGGGAACATCTGTTCTCACCTTTTGTGTACTCTGTAGCATTTACAGGCAGAGGGTTTTGCAAACTTTTCCT
>CAJQZJ010032004.1:8461047-8526756 GCA_907164525.1 Lophiomys imhausi
GGGACTGTAACCAGGTCCTGACCCATCATCCCATTCATCAACAGCGGGACTGTGGAGACCACCCTGGTGAAGCACTTGCAAGTTGGCTGTCATCTGTTTTGAGCTGTGTCAGGTGATCTAGGAGATACTAAATCAAACACATACGGCCTACCAGCACAGGAAGATTTTTGTCCATTGGTATCACTTGTTCCCTCCACAGATCCATGTTGCAGTAGCATGGATGGAAGGCACTAAAGTAGCCAGCGTCCACAACTCTCAGTCACACAGAGCCACTCCGCTTCCACATCCGGAGCTCTTCCATGGAACCTCCCTGCAGTTCCTCACACTTATGAGCTGGGTGGGGCTGGCTCAGAGAGCTTAGCCCTGCTCAGGGCTAATGGCAAATGAGATCTGGCTGTCCCCTGATGTACCTGCTGCTCAGACTGGTTCCCTGGGCCAGAGAGGCTCTAGGTTGGCATTGTGGCTGTGGGTGTAGGTGTTGCCTCTCCACACCACACCTTGCTGCTGGGAGAGGTCCTGACTGGGCAAACCATTTCCACCCATAATATATTCTTTTTCAGGTGAGAATGGTGTCTGTTTGCAATGGAAGGATAATTGCCCACCCATGGGACAGGCTTGATCTTCTACAACTGTGTTGTTTTCTTGTGCATTCTTTCTGAGAACTGTTCTAGTGGCTTTAAAGCCTTCTAGAAGTTCATTAGCACAGAATCTGGCTTTCTGTCTTTTTTTTCCTTAAGAATTTGGGTCTGACACAAATCTCGTCACGTTGCCTTGGAGTAATCCAGACAGACCTCTTTCTCTGCTTTACGTTTCTCCTATCTCTAGGCGGTTCTACACTTGGCCTGCACTCTTCACACGCTGCTGTAAGTCACTCAGTCCTCCAGCCTTTCCTACTCCACGCTCTCAGGGCTCAGCAAAGCTGCTAAGCTCCACGGCAGTCTCCAGGTCCTTGCAGACCAAGACTTCCTTATGTCTCCGGTGAGCAGCATGCTCTCAGGCCCTGTGACCTGAGCATATACACTGTGTCCTTCACACCTAGCTCCCTCAGTAGTGCCTGTCCCTCCTCTGTCGTCCTTCAGCCCCTGATACCCATGGGAACCTTAGCTGCTTGATGACCAAGCATCTTTAAGGGCTCGTGTGAGTCAGTCCATCAGGGATTGGTTCCCTTGTACTGCCTCAGGCTATACAGCTTGTGTCTCAAGGAGGTTGTGTAGCTCGTCTCTGCTGCCACAGCACTCAGACTGACCCTATCTGCCCCACACACGCACATCCCATAACCTCACAAGCCAGGCCGTGAGGCATCCTTCCATTTCTTGTTTAAAGCTTTTCCCTGATTTCAGCAGTTCCAGCATTGAACATTCTCCAATTCCCATGGTCCCTTACACTAGACCACCGTTAAGAAGCCTGTCTACATGCTGGTTCTTGGATTTATCCTTTCTCTATATCCAAAGTCAAACTCATCGGTTACCTTTTGTTGCTTCTAGGTCATTCCCACCCTCATTGCCACCTGACTTCTCCCATGGGTTCCAGGTTTTGGGGTCTTACAGATGCCTCTACATTACTGGTGAATCTGGGTCTTCTTCCTCTTTTGGCCCCTTAGATGTAAGAAAAAAAAAAAAACAAACAGGGCTGGAGAGATGGCTCAGTGGTTAAGAGCACTGGCTGCTCTTCCAGAGGTACTGAGTTCAATTCCCAGCATCCACATGGTGGCTCACAACCATCCACAACTTGATCTGATGCCCTCTTCTGGTTGCAGATGTTCATGCAGATAAAGCAGTCATATACATAAAATAAATAAATCTTAAAAAAAAAACAAACAAACAAACAGCAGACCAACAACACCTCCATTTCTCTGTGTCCAATTTATCTGCTGAGTGGGAGGGAGGCCATGCCGAAGCCAAGCAGTCCCATAGCCCTTTCTCCCTGCAATTCCTCCCTCACACCCGCAGTGCCCTTCAAGCTGCTACCATCTAAACTGATCCTGTATCACCCTCTGCAGCTGCTGGCTGACTCCTTCACTGTCCATGAACTGGTTCCAGCTTGTCATGTCCACTCTGGATGTTCAGCAGTTCTCAAAGCAGCTCCACACTCCCAGAGCAGATGCCACATACACACCACCTGGAAGAAGACTTCCATCCTGGGATCTCCTCCAACAGACAGCCACTACCCAGGCGCCCTCTCCTCAGTCACATGTCTCACTGCCGTTTGTGCTGCCCATGACTCCACACTATGACTTACACAGGAACTGTGAGCTAAAATGAACATTTCCTAAAGCGTTTTGTCAGGAATCTTGTAACATAATGAGAAAAGTAACTAATGCAGGGGACCACACATCCTTGCCTTATGTCTTACAGCTAGCTACTCTTATCCTCATAGCTGGAGACAGAGGATATCATAGAATTCACTTCTCTCATTATAGTTGGTCATGGTGAGACATAAAAAGAACGACCTGATTACTCTTTTATCATAATTGATTATGGGAAAGGTGTAAGGAGCCTGTAAAACAGCCACCTAAAATGGCTGTTAGGACTAGCATTAGAGTAAGTTTGAAGTGTGAAGGTTGACATAGAGTGATGTAATGCTTTTCAGATAAGCAGAAGGAAACTTAGCATAGCTGACAGCTGCTTATCAAAACTTAGCTAGAGAGCAAAGGAGGCCGCACCACCCAGGGCGCAACCCTGGTTTCCGGGTTACCGGGGTGTAACCCTAGTGGTAGATATATAAATATTGGTAGCTTGAAACAGGGGGGCGCGCCATGGCTCCTACAGTTTTCTGTAAATGGCCGCTGGTCGCCACTTTGACAGACAATTCCCATATGTCAGAGAAAAACCCTCAACACCTCAGCAACCACCGCACCACTGCCACCAGAGACTGACACCCAGGAGAGACTGAGACCAGAGAGAGACCCGAGATAATGGAGCCAAGCCCACTTCATGGTCAAGCCTGTTTCGTGGTCAAGTTCTCATTATCACAACAAAGAAGCCATCCACATCCGAGCCCTTACCTGAGGACTCTAAGTATCAGGTTCAGTTTGTGGCTATGTTAGGATTAAGTTTAGGATTTACTGGAACTGGGATTGCTGTGTTCATTTGCATTTATTGTAGTTTATGCTTAATTGGAGTAAATACTAAATACTAAAACCTCACCAACTCTGCCTCTCGTATGATTCCCTTAGTCTTCTCTCCCTGAAATCATAGGGGAGTTCTGTGTGCTTGTGACAAAAGAGTACCACAGCTCTGTACCCTTTATGTCTTATACTTCCTGAGGTAGTTTGCATGAGGTGTCCTTCATGGTCTCAGGCATTTGAACACTTGTTTCCTAGCTGGTGTAACTATGTGGGGAGCCTTAGTAGGTATGGCCTTATTGGAGGGAGTGTGTTACTGGAGAGAATGTGTTACTTTTGAAGCTTCAAAAGCCACACACCATTCCCTGTTCATTCTCTGCTTGCTGGCCGTGGTTCCAGATGAGAGCTGTTTCTGCCACCGTGTTAGCCTGCTGCCATGCTTCCCTACCATGACGGTGATAAACTTTTATCCCTCTGGAACTGTAAACCCCAAGTAAACTCTTCCTTCTGTATGTTGCCTTGGTCATGATGTTTTTTGTTTTTTGTTTTTTTTTTTTGTTTTTTCGAGACAGGGTTTCTCTGTGTATCCTTGGCTGTCCTGGACTCACTTTGTAGACCAGGCTGGCCTCGAACTCACAAAGATCCGCCTGCCTTTGCCTCCCAAGTGCTGGAATTAAAGGCGTGCGCCACCACCACCTGGCTGGTCATGATGTTTTATCACAGCAATAAGTAACTAATACAGAATTTGATACCATGAAGTGGGTTGTGATAGATCTGTTCATGCTGGTTTTTGGAGAACTGTAGAAGACATTGGAACTTTGGATTAGAAAGCAGTTGAATTGGAAGTTGAAAGGCCATCCTTGTAGGTTAGAAGACCGCAGTGCTGAGAGCATGTGGATCACGAAGGTTCAGAGGGGAACATCAACTGGGCTAGAGACCATTCTTTGATATTTTGGTGGGGTAAAGGGGTGTGGGAGGGGAATGTAGTTTTCTGCCCTTGTCCTAAGAACTTACCTAAGGCTCAATTTAAAATATAAAGGTCCGGGCATGGTGGCACAGGCCTTTAATCCCAGCACTAGGCAGGCAAAGGCAGGTGGATCTCTGTGAGTTCAAGGCTAGTCTGGTCTACAAAGTGAGTCCAGGACAGCCAGGTATATACAGAGAAACCTTGTCTTGAAAAACCAAAAATAGCCGGGCGGTGGTGGCACATGCCTTTAATCCCAGCACTTGGGAGGCAGAGGCAGGCGGATCTCTGTGAGTTCAAGGCCAGCCTGGTCTACAAAGCAAGTCCAGGACAGCCAAGGATATACAGAGAAACCCTGTCTCGAAAAAACCAAAAAAAAAAAAACAAAACCCAAAAATAAATAAATAATAAAATAAAATGTGAAAGAGCCGGGCATGGTGGCACACTACTTTAATCCCAGAACTTGGGAGGCAGAGGCAGGTACATCTCTGTGAGTTTGAAAAGATAGTCTTTAAACTCAAGCCCCCATCCTGAGCTGAGTAAAACATTGTAAAATTCCACTGCCCTTACCTTATCAGTGACCTCCTCATTGCATTATTACACCACCACCCCCAACTGTCATCCTAGGGAAATGGCTTTCAAAAATTCCAAGCTATCCCTGACCCCTAGGGTTAGAAAATTCCCTACCTCCAGGGTTGAGAAGTTCTCCTTGACCAAAGTTCCTGATTCTCAAAGCAAAACCTCTTCCTCAGGAATTTACACCAATGCCTGAATCTGCCCCACCAAAACGTATATAAATCTAAAGCCTTATGAGTTTGGGATCGCTTCTCCCGCTCTCTCTTGGTGTAGACCACCCCACTCACGATAGCCATGTGCGTTGGAAAAATAAATTCCTCTTACTTTTTGCATTGATTCAGTGTCTTTTTCTCATTGAGGGTCAGCAGAAAGATAGGTCGATGGCCCCTCCAGGGGTTGGACCTTACAAGTTCAAGGCTAGCCTGGTCTACAAAGTGAGTCCAGGACATCCAAGGATACACAGAGAAACCCTGTCTCCAAAAACCAAAAAATTAAAAATTAAAAATAAAATGTAATGGGCTAATTTCTTTGTCAGAGGAGATTTCAAGGCAGCCAGATATTGACTGGCCTGTGATAAGAGATCACTCTTATGCAGGTCTACAGTGAAAAAGAACAAATAAAGCCAGGCATGGTGGCCAGCACCTTTAATCCCAGCACTTGGGAGGCAGAGACAGAGGCAGCTGGATCTCTGTGAGTTCTAGGCCATCTTGGTCTACAAAGTGAGTCCATGACAGCCAGGGCTGTTACACAGAGAAACCCTGTCTTGAAAAAACAAAAGAAAAAGTGCAAATGGGACAGAAGGAAATATAAAATGTCCAGTTTAAAGAGTAAAAGAACACCAGGAAATTTAATGTTGGAGCCATGGCTTATGCTGGAAGGGATGAGGAGATTAAGGAAAGATCTGTCTTCAGCAGAAATAAAGGAGGAGATGCCCTTGGAGAAAGATCCCACCCAGCTAAGCTTCCAACTGTTGAAAGTTCAGGCCTGAGGAACTTCCTGATCCTGAGCTACAACAACAGACAAAAGCTGCTGCAAAGAGATTGGAAGGCAGGCTCTACCCAAAGCTGGTTGAATTTGGCAGTGTCACATGCTTCTGGCTTTAGAGTCATGAAGGATACAGGAGTAAATCGGCTGTGGAATCTTCCATGACAACTTCAGAGAGCCTCTAAGGCCAAGTATGTGTCAGGGAATTTTCTGAATGGAGGCCCTGAGAGGCCATTTCACAAAGCTATGGAAGCCATGAGAGGCCATTTCTGAAAGCTGTGGACGCGAAGTTTGAATCGCATTGGAGACCTCAGGATGTAGAAGATGCCAGAGTCGTGAGACAATTGCCAAGCAGAGCTTCGCACAGGGAGTGGAATCAGCCCGAGAAAAAACTGTGTTGCAGGTAGTGGAATTGCAAGGTGGAACCATTTAAGCCCTTGGGCCTCAGACATTTACCATTAGAAGTCAGTGTTTATCTATCCTCAGCTACTGTCAACAGCTGTGGCTTCCCACAGACCTGCACATGACTGGGCACATTAATTTTCTATCATGGATATGGGAGGGACTAGTAAGGTCCCACTCCACCCCTCCCCAACTTATCATGTAAGTAGTTAAGAGTTGAGAGAATTTTTTTTAGTGGTATAGCTGCCCATAAGCTGCCTGTACTCTAGAAAATTACTCTTTGCCCATGCTACTGTAAGTATCCCCAGTTAGACTCAATAATTCACCAAGCTGCACTGGGGTGAAATTGTTAATATGTGTGGCTGTTTGTTGTTGTCTACTACTGATGTCCTGTTTGGAATGAACATGTGTTTGTTCACACAGAACATGATCATGGAGCCTGGGAGAGGATGGAAGATGAGAGCAAATATCACAGTGTTTCCTTACATGTTTTTATTTACTTATTCATTTATTTATTATTTTGTTGTTGTTGTTTCGAGACACAGTCTCTCTACATAGCCCTGGCTATCCTGGAACTCATTTTGTAGATCAGGCTGATCTCAAACTGACAAGAGATCCAAGTTCTGGGGTTAAAGGCGTGTGCCTCCATGCCCAGCCTACCTCCTCTTTTTTAGATAGAATCTTGCTATGTAGCCCTGACTGGCCTAGAACTCACTAGATATCCCTGACTGGCCACCAACTCGTAGAAATCCACCTGTCTCCAGGGTCCTGGGATTAAAGGCATTTACCACCTCACCCAGCTTTTTCTTTCTCTCTTTTTTTTTTTTTTTTGGTTTTTCAAGACCGAGTTTCTCTGTGTAGCCCTGGCTGTCCTGGACTCGCTGTGTAGACCAGGCTGGCCTGGAACTCACAGAGATCCACCTGCCTCTGCCACCCAGTGCTGGGATTAAAGGCGTGTGCCACCACCTCACCCAATCTTATAGTTACCCTACTATCATAGTTCATCGTGAGGGGACCCATAGTGTATCCCCTTAGACCTTATAGCCACTGGCTCTTTTATCATAGTTTGCTAATAGGGGGTCACAGAGGCTTCTCTGGCATTTTACAGGTAGCTAATCTTTTATCATGGTTCATAATGGGGTACCACAGAGCCTCCTTTATATCTTACAGCTAGTTTCTCTCATGTCGTAGTTGGCGATGGCAGGTGTCATGGAGCCTTTCCTTACATCTTACAGCCACTGTACTTTAATCACAGTTGTTCCTGTGGGTGCCCAGTGACTGAGGATCATGTCTCACCCAAGTGCGCCCTCTACCGGTGGCCAAGCTGACAGCGGCTCTTTTCCTACAGTCAACTACTACTACTTTCCTGTTGTCACCAGGCTCCTGTAACTGCCACCCCCAAGAAGCAGTCTATCCCCAGGCCTTCTTGAAAAAGTCATAAAGTTACCCAGACTCAGTCCAAACAAAAAGCTCAGAAACAGAAACCCCATGTTAACAGGACTAGAGGGGAGTATTGAACTCATGGCAAGTCACACTAAACTCAAAATGTACATTCACAGACCACATAATGTAGTGTCCCAAAAAAATAAAACAAAAACAATAGAAACCTGAAAACATGTTTTTCACTTAAAGAATTGTATTAGTTACTTTTCTGAGACAGTTTTTCTGTGTATCCCTGGCTGTCCTGGACTCACTTTGTAGATCAGACTAGCCTTGAACTCAAGAGATCCGCCTGCCTCTGCCTCCTGAGTGTTAGGATTAAAGGTGTGTGACTGGTCTTTTCTTTAAAAGATTTTGTTTTTATGTGCATTGGTGTTCTGCCTGCATGTCTGTGTGAGGGTGCCAGATCCTCTGGAACAGGAGTTACAACAGTTGTGAGCTGCCATGTGGGTGCTGGGAATTGAACCCAGTCCTCTGGAAGAGCAGCCAGTGCTCTTAACTGCTGAGCCATCTCTCCAGCCTGTATCAGTTACTTTTCTTTTTTTTTTTTAAAGATTTATTTATTATGTATACAATGTTCTGTCTGCAAGTATACCTGCAGGCTAGAAGAGGGCACCAGATCTCATTATAGATGGTTGTGAGCCACCATGTGGTTGCTGGGAATTGAACTCAGGACCTCTGGAAGAGCAGTCAGTGCTCTTAACCTCTGAGCCATCACTCCAGCCCCAGTTACTTTTCAATAGCTGTGATAAAACACCATGACCAGGCAACCTACAGAAGGAAGGGTTTAAATACATGAGCCTCTGGGGGATGTTCTCACTCAAACCACCACAGGAACTCACATTTCTTGTGGTGGCAAAGTGAAACAAAATCTAAAATCCAGGATATTTTCTGTGTTTTTTTCCATCTTCTTAACTTCAATAAAACAAATTCATTTTAACTCTTTTATTTTTGAAATGGTGTAAGCAGAATTATGGTTTGTGGTTCGGCATGTGAGTGTTATTGTCACATTAGACTCCATAAGCTAAAGCTGAACAGTCGGTGTGGTGGTGGGTGCTTATAATCACAGAACTTGGAAGGCTGAGGTAGAGGGATTATGAGTTTGAGACCATCTTGGGCTACATAGCCAGACTTTGTCCAAAAAAGGGACAGTATTAATTTAAGTTCCTGCCATATGCAGCAGTGTCAGGACAGGTGGGGTGGCCTCCTTCTCAAAGCCATGGGCACTTTGCTCCTCTCCTGGAATCTGATCCCCACAGACAGGTGTATACAGCAGAAGCCAGGGGTGGCCATGTCTTGGTTCCTCTTTCCAGAATCCCTGGTTCCACATTAGAAACCTGGTGCTCTTCGGGGTTCATCTAGAACAAGGAACAGCTTCAAATTATATACTAAAAACATTTCACGTGGGCCAGGTCAGGAGCGGGACCTCAGTGATACTAGGAACAGGGCTGGGTACTGCCCTGTGGGTGTGGGTGTGGGTGTGGGTGCTGGACAGTTTTATGTCAACTTGACCCAAGCTAAAGTCATTTGAGAGGAGGGAACCTTAAGAAAATGTTTCCATTCTTGGTGTTAACCCTGGGCTGGTGATCCTGGGTTCTACAAGAAAGTAGGTTGAACAAGCCATGTGGAACAAACCAGTGAGCAGCACCCCTCCATGGCTTCTGCATCAGCTCGTGCCTCCAATTCCTGTCCTGACTTCCTTCAATGATGAACAGTGATATGGAAGCAGAAGCCTCCTAAATCCTTTTCTCTCCAACTTGCTTTTTGTCATGGTGTTTCATTACAGCAAAGAACCCCTTTGTTTGTTCATTATGATGATGTTTTAACCCAGGATAGAGCGATGTAAAGAGCCAAGGTAATAGAATACCTGCCAGGAAAATAAATCCTGTTATTTTACACTATTCTAGGTTATTCATACACATACAGACCAGCCAAAGTTAAACTGGGGGTGGGAGTAGGCACCTCTATTTTGTACCCTACCACCACATCCATAGCTGTAAGCAGCTGAGTGAAAACTATATAAGAAAGTTCTGAGCCAGCTGTGGTGGCGCACTTCTTCCCAGCACTCAGGAGGCAGAGGCAGATAGATCTCTGTGAGTTCGAGGCCAACCTGGTCTACAAAGCAAGTCTAGGACAGCCAGGGCTGTTACACAGAGAAACCCTGTCTCAAAAAAAAAAAAAGAAAAAGAAAAAGAAAAAAAAAAGAAAAAAGCAAACAAGCAAGCAAAAAACCAAAACAAGGGGAAAAAAAAAAGGTACATTGTGGGCTGGAGAGATAACTCAGCAATTAAGAGCACTTGTTGCTCTTGCAAAGAATCTGAGTTGGGTTCCCAGCAGTCATATTGGTAGGCTCACAACTTTTATAGAATTATTAGTATTTAATATTGATTCATATAGTTATTAAGACAGTGGTAGTTCCTTAACCTGCTATATTCTAAATAAACACACAGACCTGTTAGATAGCTCTGCCTACCTCTCCTGCCCAGTCCAGGCTATAGACAAGTTTATTCAGCCAATTGGGAATAATTTAGGAGGCTATATTAAGGTTACACAATATCATTTGGTTTATGTGAGAATGCTCATGTAGGTAGGGTGTCAACCAGCTCTTGGGGGGGGACAGTAATTAATGTTTAAATACATAGTAGCTTCAGATAAACCCCAACACATAACCATCTGTAACTCCAGGGGATTTGGTGCCCTCTTTTGGCCTCTACAGACACCTGCACTCACATGCGCATATGTGTGTGTGTGTGTGTGTGTGTGTGTGTGTGTATATACATACATACATATTAAAACAAAATATTAAGCTGGGCGGTGGTAGCGCATACCTTTAATCCCAGCACTCAGGAGGCAGAGACAGGCAGATTTGTGAGTTCGAGGTCAGCCTGATCTACAAAGTGAGTCCAGGACTGCCAGAGATACACAGAGAAACCTTATCTTGAAAAATCATAAAAAAACACCAGCAAGTTATGGTGATATATATGTCTTTAATTCCAATACTATGAAGACAGAGGCAGGCATTTTGAGTTCCAGGCCAGCCTGGTCTATAAAATGAGTTCCATGCCAGTTAGAGATACATAGTGAAACTCAAAACAACAAGAACAACAAAAAGAATGATTCCTGATAGGTAGTTCCTGCTCCATACCCTACCCTGTGGGTTGTCTTCTATTCCCACCCCTTCCCCACTGCAGAGACCAAGGCCCTGGGGCAGAATGCAAACCCTAGAAAAAAGATAAAACAAAAGAAAACAGGATTGTATTGAAATTGAATTTCAGGCGAACAAGCAGAGAAGGAAAAAAAAAAAAGGAGGTAGAGAAGGCCTGAGTCCCAAAACTCAGAGCCCTGGCCCCCGTGCTGAGAAGAACATGGAACCAGGGAAGTCTTTATTGGAGGTTTGATGAAAGATGGTGCAACCACTTTTCAGACAGTTTTACAATGCTAGACTGAATGTTTCTGTGCCCTCCAGATTAGCGTGCTGAAGCTCTTCCCTCTATTTTTGGAGAGAGGGACTTTATGGGGTCAATTTATGTAAAACAAAGTCATGGGATCAATAGGATCAGTGCTCTCCACCCCCCCCCATCATTTTCCCTTTTGCCTCCCTTCCCCCTCTCTTCCATGGGAAGGTGTGTGGATCAAGCAGTCATCTCTAAGCCATAAGAAAAGAATCAGCATGAAACCTGCTTTGCCAGGCTTTTGACTTTGGAAAGCTAGAACCCAGAACTGTGAGAAACAGTGTCTGTTGTTTAACTTGCCCAGGGGGTTTGCTATGGCAGTCCACACTACAACAGGCAGATCCCCACAGAACTAAACACACTCTTACCATATGGTCTAGCAAGCTCAACCCTTGGTATCTGCCCAAATAAGCTGAAAATGTATGTCCACACTGAAAATGTATGCCTACACAAGAGCCTGCAACATGGATGTTTATAACAGCTATGTCCACATTTGCCAAATGGAGGACCAACCAAGATGTCCACTAGAAAGAGCATAACTTAAAACAAAACAAAACAAAAAACCTAGGGCAATCAAACAATAGGAATTATTCAGTGCTAAAGAGAAACGAGCTACCATGGCAGGAGGAGACATAAGGAAACAGATACAAATATTGCCATATGAAAGAAGCAGTTCTGGAAGGTTGCATACCAGATGAGCATTTCAACAACAGAGTATTCTGGAAAATATGAGATTACAGGGATGGTAACAAGATCAGTGGTCATCTGATCTGTACACACTTACATGTAAACATGCAGTAAATGTCACACAGTTCCTCAGAAGTATACACAATTCTGTGTTTCAAATAAAAATAGAAAAAATATATATGATCAGTGATCACCAGAGATTGGAGGAAGAAACAGGCAGAGACCTGTTCGGCAGTAGAATTGCTCTGTGGGCTATTGCAATGATGGACACCTGCCACTTTTACCCACAGAATGTACTGCAGGAAAGAACTCTAATATAAACCATAACTTTATTTAACTATTAGAGATTGTTGCTAAATTCTTTCCCAGTGGGAGACATATACAACATTTACCCTTCTCCTAAAGTGCCAAGACAATCTGAGGCACAATTCCACCAAAGGAGTTTATTGGGCTTCCTTACAGAGTGTAGGTGAGGGGTGTGGGTGCTGCTCCCCCAACAGGCCACAGCTGGAAAGCCCTTACCCAGCAGGAACAAGGGCTTCCCTATGGCTGCACAGATGAACCTCCCGCTCCAAGAGGTTCCTCAGCCTATATACTCTACCTGCTCCCTGAGGCCATGTGCAATTAAGAGTTACAGCAGGTGGTAGGGAGAGGCTGGGTACGCAGGTGAGGGGCTTGTGACCCTTCCTGTCCCCCCATGAGGGGATGTAAACAATCAACAAGTCCAGCTGACACAATCCTTTTGCAAGGGGGCACAGCTGAGCCCCCCCCCCCCCAGGAAGGAGGTTGCTATGTTCAGAGAGCAGTTACTCACAGCACTTAGAAACCTTTACCATAGCTCTTTCCTCCATGGTTTTTTGTTTTTTTGGTTTTTCCAGATAGGGTTTGTATGTGTTACAGCTCTGGCTGTCCTGGACTCTCTTTGTAGACCAGGCTGGCCTCAAACTCACAGAGATCCACCTACCTCTGCCTCCCCAGTGCTGGGATTAAACGCATGGGCCACCACATCCAGCCTTTCTTTGTTTCTTTTCTTTTTGGTTTTTTGTTTGTTTGTTTGTTTAAATATTTATGTATTTATTATGCATACAATGTTCTGCCTGCATGTATGCCTGCATGCCAGAAGAGGACACCAGATCACATTATAGATGGCTGTGAGCCCCCATGTGGTTGCTGGGAATTGAATTCGGGACCTTTGGAAGAGCAGTCAGTGCTCTTAACCACTGAGCCATCTCTCCAGCCCCCTTTCCTCCATGTTGACACAGTCAAGGGACCACATTGAAGCAGACCGGCTGTGATGACTCTTTGGAGACCCACAGGAGCTCAGGCCAAGTGACAGTGGTGACAGTGGGAGGCAGGGCTCACAAGGCCCTTCCTTCCTTGAATTTTAATTGTTACCATAAAATAAGAAAATAACTGGTTGGGTTAGTTTTGTGCCTTTTTTTTCTGTGTATTTTTTTTTTTAAGGTTTTTCGAGACAGGGTTTCTCTGTGTATCCTTGACTGTCCTGGACTCACTTTGTAGACCAGGCTGGCCTTGAACTCACAGAGATCCGCCTGTCTCTACCTCCCCAGTGCTGGGATTAAAGGCCTGTCCCACCATGCCCAGCAATTACTGTAACCAAACTTTTTAAAATTATTAAACACTTATTTATTAATAAACTATAAACACTTAAAAACAAATATAAACACTTAACTACTAGCCCCATGAATAACTACAACCCCTAAGACCTAACCACTAAACCTATTGATAACTATTAACTATTTTCATAACCTTTTAGAAGGATACAGTCTCTGGGGCAGGTCCTCAGTCGTCAGGAACACAGTCTCTGTGGTAGACCCTTTAATGCACTTAGCAGTCTTTCTTCTGGAATATTTCAGACATAGATCCGTCAGGGTAAATTGGCTATGGCAACTTCACCTTAAATAAGGCTTAGGCTTAGGCTTTCTTCTCTCTTGGAGACCTCAGCCGTCTGTAAGCCAACTTATTTCCTTCGTATCAGCAACTCTGCCGTTCTGCCTCAGTTTTTTTTTTTTTTTTTTTTTTGGTTTTTCGAGACAGGGTTTCTCTGTGTAGCCCTGGCTGTCCTGGACTTGCTTTGTAGACCAGGCTGGCCTCGAACTCACAGAGATCCACCTGCCTCTGCCTCCCAAGTGCTGGGATTAAAGGCGTGCGCCACCACGCCCGGCTCTGCCTCAGTTTTTAAAGCTGGCCACAGTTTCATTCAGGCCACTGTTTGGACGGGTCAAACCCCCTCTAGGCAAAAGCTGAGTCACAGGTTTAGTCCTTGGCCTTTTGCTGTCTTGCTGAGGCTTTCTCTGCTCACCAGCTTCTTTCTGCCTGAGGGAGATCTGGCCATCAGTCCACCAGCACTTTCTCCATCAGAGGATACAAACTACTTGTCCTTTCTAGCGTGAGGACTCATTGGCATCAGAGCTCTCTAGCATGGGGCTCCATCCATTTGTCCTTAAATAGGATCACTCCTTGTTCCACCTGCTTCAGCTTAATTTGGGCTCTGCCCACTTAGCAGCTGAAAACAATGCCAGGTCATAAAGTCTTTCCTTGTCTCACCTGGCTTCAACCTTGTTTTTCAGTCCATAGAGACTCCCTCATTTCACCTGACTTCATCCTTATTTTTAGTCCATAAACTGATAAGCTAATTGCCCACAGCCAAGTTGATCTTCATGCCCCGGATTAAGAGACTGTGTCAGAAACCTAGATATTTACTAAATCTAATTTATATTAATCTAACTCCCTACAAATTACAGACCGCTGTGAACTGCCATGTGGGTGCTAGGATTTGAACCCGGGTATTTTGGAAGGCAGCTATGCTCACCACTATACCACCAACGCGGTGTATGAACCCAGGTATTTTGGAAGAGCAGTCAGTGCTCTTAACTGCTGAGCCATCTCTCCAGACCCTTCTGTGTATTTTCTAAGTTTTAGATTTTGTGTTGAGGTGGGTGGAGCATGAAGGTCTCTGTGCTTACAGACATATACTAGGGGAACCTGGAATGTTAAGCACACAAGGTTGTTCCTTTAAGGGAAGGCATGCAAAGCCCGTTTTTCCACTCAGAAGGCTGGAGCTGAGGAGCTTTTTGACCTGATGACCTTTGAGAATCTGTGTGGCTAGAGACTTTCCAGCACCAGACCACCCCCCACCACCCCCAGACCCTTCTCATAAGCTTGCTTTTTTCAGTCAATGAATACAACCCATCTTTATGGAAGGTACCACATGTACTTTACAAAGAGTTTCAATACAGTCATATCTGTATTTAGCTTACTGGGTTCCCCAAAGAGACTTAGGTATGCTTTGTTGTGCAGGTGTGATCAAGCTAATCATTGCAAGAATAGTTTTCACCGATCATGCTGTGTCTAAATATGCATAAAATAAACCACTTCGGGTCAGACTCCTTAAGTTTGAACAAACTCTGGCTACTGATTTGTGTTGTGTGGGACTGCCTTCTTGCCTCCTGTAGCTTGTCACTCTGTTGCCCACGAAAGTCATAGAGGACCCCCCCGTATGTGTGCATGTATGTGTGTGATTTATTTTGTGCAAATGTATGTGTACGGGGATGTGCACACTCATGTGTGAATATATGGAAGACAGAAGTTGTTCACAATGTTCGTGCAGGAGCCCATGGAGGTCAGAAGAGGCGTTGGATCCTCTAGAAATGAAGTTACAGACAGTTGTAAGTTGCCATGTGGATCCTGGGAGCTGAACTCGGGACCTCCGTAAGAGCAGCAAGTGCCCTGACCGCTGAGCCGTCTCTCCAGCCCCCTGGGCTTTAATGTAGGTACTTGGGATCCACACTCAGGTCCACACACTTGTGCAGTAAGTACTTTCAAAGTCAATTATCTCTCTAGTTCTTAGATTTTTGTTGTTGAACATTATTTTAGATTTATTTTTATTTTATGTGTACAAGTGTTTGCCTGCATGTATACATGTGTACCATATACATGCCTGGTGCCTGAAGAAGCTAGAAGAGGGTATTAGGCCCCTTGGAACTGGAGTTACAGGTGATTGTGAGCCACAGTGGGTACAAGAAACTGAACCCAGGTCCCCTTAATCACTGAGCCATCTCTCCAGCCCATGTTGTCACACATATTTATTTAAAAAGATCAGTTGCATTCCTATGCACAGACACACACCCGTATACACTGTGCTGGTGAATTTTTCCCTGATAAGCTAGATTTATCTGAGAAAAAAAGAACCTCAATTGAGAAAGTGCCTCTATCAGACTGTCCTGTAGGAAAGTCTGTGGGGGCATATTCTTGATTAATGATTGATGTGGGAGGGCCCAGGCCACATCCCTGGGCTAGTGGTCATAGGGACAAAAGAAAGCAGGCTGAGCAAGCCATGGGAAACAAGCCAGTGAGCAGCTTTCCTCCTGGGTCTGTGCTTCACTTCCTGTCTCCAGGTTCCCACCTTGAATGGCTGCCCTGACTTAGGTCAATGATGAAATGTGACATGGAAGTATAAGCCAAATACATCTTTTCTTCCCCAAGTTGTTTTTGACCGTGATGGTGATGTTTAATCATAACAAAAGAAACCAAACTAAGACACACATAATTAAAAAGAAAAATAAATCCTTCGGGGGTGGAGAGATGGCTCAGCGGTTAAGAGCATTGGCTGCTCTTCCAAAGGACCCTGGTTCAAATCCCAGCACCCACATGGCAGTTCACAGCTGTCTAATTGCTGGGCATGGTGGCGCACGCCTTTAATCCCAGCACTCTAGAGGCAGAGACAGGCAGATCTCTGTGAGTTCGAGGCCAGCCTGATCTACAGAGTGAGTCCAGGACAGCCAGGGCTACACAGAGAAACCCTGTCTAGAAAAATCTAAAAAAAGAAAGAAAAATAAATCCTGAAAAAAAGGTGGAGAGTGACTAAGGAAAACACCCAACATTGACCCTGTCCTCCACATGCACACACACAAACAACATTTGTTTTGTTTTTTAACATTTATTTATTATGTCTCCCTGCATAAATGCAGGCCAGAAGAGGGCACCAGATCTCATTATAGCTGGTTATGAGCCACCATGTGGTTGTTGGGAATTGAACTCAGGATCTCTGGAAGAGCAGTCAGTGCTCTTAACCTGAGCCATCTCTCCAGCCCCTCCCCAACAACATTTATTAACCACTTTTAATAAAGTTATGTGACAATTATTGCACCCCTAAAATTATAGGGTAAATATTTGTGTATTTATATGTGCGTATGTAAGTGTGCCCTGAGAAGAAGACAGCAAGTGCAGAAGCCAGAACCTCCTGTAGAGGGTGAGGGAAGATGAGTTCTTTGTCCCATTTAATTTCTTTTTGTTTGACACAGGGTCACTGTGTGTATGTACACCAGGCTAGAGTTCCCCCTACCTCAGCCTCTTGAATGCTGGGGTGAAAGGCATGCACTACCATGCCTGGCTCTCCCATTCTATCTAATCTACCTTATCTGATCTATCTATCTTTCTATCTATCTATCTATCATCTAGCTATCTACCTTGTGTGTGTGTGTGTGTGTGTGTGTGTGTCCGCTGGAGAGAGCACTGTCACTACCATGGTGCACTTGTGGAGGTCAGAAGACAATCCCAGAGTCTATTTTCTCCTTCTGCAGTATTCATCCTGCAGATTAAGCTTACATCATCAGGCTTGGCAGCAAGTGTCTTAACTTTCCAAACCATCTTACTAAGCCAGACCAGGCTGGCCTTGAACTCACAGAGATCTGCCTGCCTCTACTTCCTGAGTGCTGAGATTAAAGGCATGCGCCACCACACCAGCGAGCCTAGATTTTCTTTCTTTTTTCTTTTCTTTTCTTTTTTTTTTTTTTTTTTTTGATAAGTGCACTTTAAAAAAAAAAAAAGTTCTGAGCCGGGCGGTGGTGGCGCACGCCTTTAATCCCAGCACTTGGGAGGCAGAGGCAGGCGGATCTTTGTGAGTTCGAGGCCAGCCTGGTCTACAAAGTGAGTCCAGGACAGCCAAGGATACCCAAAGAAACCCTGTCTCGAAAAAGCAAAAAAAAAAAAAAAAAAGTTCTAAGCGGGACATGGTGGTACGTGGTACACACCTTTAATCCCAGCACTCAGGAGGTAGAAACAGGCGGATCTCTCTGAGTTCAAGACTAGCCTGGTCTACAGAGTCCAGGATAGCCAGGGATACACAAAGAACCCCTGTCTTGAAACAAGCAAGCAACAAACAGAAAGTTCTGGGAATGGTACCCAAAGCTGTACAAACATTAGGCAAGTTCCAAAACCCCCTTTCCCTTAGGTTTTTGATTCTCTGGTCTTTGTGTCCAACCCTCCTTTTAATCAGTTCATCCCCCACCATCACACCACCCTCATCAGGCACTGGCTAATTAAAAATTCCCTAAATTCCTTTCACTAGATAAAGAGCCCCATCTCCTCACTGGCTCCACTAGGCGGCCAGGGTACGCAGTACTTGCTTGGTCCACACCGGCTTAATTCACCCGACCGACATGCAGTGGGAAGCAGCATGCGCACGGGATCCAAGACCGAGCGTTTTTTCCTAGCGATGCGCAAACAGCACCACCGCCCTTCTGCCCTCTTGCGGCAGGCACCTTAGGCAACTCCAAGCCTCCCTCCTGCCACAGATCAGGAAGCCCAGGCCACCAAGACCCAGCCCAACGCAGACATTTGGCCACCCAGGCCGGATTTCCTCAGAGGCAGAGACCCAGGCAGAGACCCGAAAGTGTGGGGAGGTTGCAGGCGAAGGGGGTGGGAGGGATGTGGGTAGTGGGCGTGGGGTGGTCCGCAACCCACCGCATCCCAGGCCCCAGATCCCACGCAGACCCAGGCCCCAGCCTCCCGCGCCCCAAAATACCAGCCCCACAGGTGACCAGCACCCCCAGTCCATCTGCCTCCCAGTTCCCCAGTTTCCCAGGTCCCCAATCCCTTACCCCTCAGTCCCTTAGCATCTCCGGCCGGCAGTTCCCTCGCTCCCTTCTCCTCAGCCCTCCCCTCTCCATCAGCGCTGTCCCCGTCCCCCACCCCCCCAAGCCCCACGGGGCGCGGTCGCGAGGGAAGTTGGCCTTGCGCGGCCAGCGGGGGGCGCCTTTGTCTTGCGGCTCCTGCCGCTCAGGCATTTTCCACCCCTGTAATTCGTAAATCGTTCTACCATTGGCTGAATGAAAATAAATGTGTAGATATCTATTTAAAAGAAGAGCTCTGGAGGGTCAAGTTCACCGAGATAACAATACAAACAAGTTCTGCCAACCAAGAAACGACGCCAAACGCTGAAAGAGCCTGGCCGCAGAGCCGGACAAGAAGGCTTGCTCTCTTCCTAAGCAACCAGACGGCAGGTTGGATTTGGATTGGCGAGGTTAAGCCTCTGCCACTGAACTGCACCCCAACCAAAGATGGCAGTTTTTCAGAACTTAAATTCTAATCCAAATGCTCATAAAGATGAGCCATGGCTCCATAGTGAGAAAGATCCTGTTTCAAACAAAAGAAATTTCACAAACATTACTTACTTTTTTTTTTTTTTTTGGCTTTTTGAGTCAGGGTTTCTCTGTGTATCCTTGACTGTCCTGGACTCACTTTGTAGACCAGGCTGGCCTTGAACTCACAGAGATCCACCTGCCTCTGCCTCCCAAGTGCTGGGATTAAAGGCGTGTGCAACCACGCCCAGCATACTCTTACTTTTAAAATAGTTTATTTTTCACCTTTTTTAACATTGAAAAGTAGGCAGATGCAGTTGTGCGTGGTGACCTGTGCCTTTTATTGCAGTAGTGGGAAAATAGAGGCAGCTCTTTCTGAGCTTGAGGCCAGCCTGCTCCACAGAGTCATTTGCAGGCCAGCCAAAGCTGAGACATAATGAGACTGCCAAAAAAATTTTTTAAAGGCACAACAAAAACAAAAAACATGAAACACCTTGGTGGCTTCATACTTTATGCTGCTGTGCATGTTCAGAAATTGCTAATTAAATAGAATTTAGCCTAGCACTGAAACACATTTATACCCTTGTATCATCACCTGTGGCAGGAAGACTGATGACAGTTCAAGGCCAGCCAGGGCTATGTAATGAGACTCTATCCAGTACATTGATTTTACAATTCACATAAGGGGACAAAGTCTGTAGGAGACAATGCAGTGTTTTGGAAATAAAGTTGCCTTTTCTTATTACAGTCTAGCCACTCCCAAGATGGTCACCATCAGTGTGCCCTGTCTGTACACAAACATGAACACCATTCCTGCATTAATAAGTGTGTTAGTTTCCCTTAGAAAAATCAACTTAAAAGGAGGGAAGGTTAACTTTGACTCACAGTTTGAGAGGGTCTGGAATAACACAGAACTTCACAGCCAGAGGTGTGGTGGATAAAACTGCAGCCAGGGAGCACCCACGGAGAGGCACTGAGGTGCCAATATTCCCTTCACGAGTGTGCCCGCAGTGACCTAACTTTTTTTTTTTTTGAAAATTTTTTTTTTTTTTTTTTTGGTTTTTCGAGACAGGGCTTCTCTGAATATCTCTGGCTGTCCTGGACTCGCTTTGTAGACCAGGCTGGCCTCGAACTCACAGAGATCCACCTGCCTCTGCCTCCCAAGTGCTGGGATTAAAGGCGTGCGCCACCACCGCCCGGCTCCTAACTCTCTTCTAATTGGCCCATTTCCTAAAGGTTCTAAACTTCTCAGCAGCATAGTCTGGGGATCTTTCCACCCATGGGCTTCAGTGAGACATTCTAGGTCCAGATTCTACAGGAAGTGAAACTAATTATAACTCCCCTAGAATCCCAGCTGGCTGTACTTGTGGCTGTTTTGTGGCTGTTTAGAGTAATATGAACCTATAAAAGCCTCAAGAGAGCCAGGTATGTCAGCAGACACTTATATTCGGCAATTGGCCAGGTAGTGTGTGCGTGCGTATTTCACCCTGGACCACATAGATATATTGAGACCAGACTGGGATACAGGAAAGCCTGTCTAAAAGTAAACAATAACAAAACAACCACCAACAAAAACCTCAAGAGAATCAGCAGTTTCTGGAACGAGATGCCACATTGGGAGCACATCCAAGACACAAGGCAGAAACACCCATGTTGGGACTGGTAATGAAGGTTCCCAGTTCTCAGCCCCAGTTGAGCTTCCTTCCAGCTAACAAATGTTTCTTATCCACTCCCACCTCAAAAGCATAGGAACCCAGTTAAACTTATTTTCACACTAACAATGAATAGTTCTTTAATGTAAGTATGTGCCAAATGTCTGGAATGTTCCCACTCGTTAAAAAACAAAAACAAACTATTCACTGTTTTCTAATTTAACTGAGTGCCCTGTCTTGCTTTGTAGCATTCAGCACGCAGTTTCCTCTGGCTGCAGGGTGGGTACTCAGCCCAGGTAAAAGGCAACTTACTCAAGTCTGCTAGGGGCAGTCCTGAGCGCTGATCCCAGTGTGCTCCAGAGCCAGGCTGATTGCAGTGACTAGTCCCAGCTCAGTGTCTAGTTCCCTTCCTCCTGCCTGCCATGCTCCCCCTTGATCTCCACTGTCTTGCTAGGGTCACTTCCCAGAGAAACTCCTTGCACCCAAATTCCTGCCTCAGGGTCTGTCTGAGAAGAAGCTGCTTTGAGAGGAGGAAGTGATCTAGAAGTAGCAGCCCAGGTCAGGTTCACTGAGCACTTCCTAGAGGCCTGTTTCAGGTGTGGTAACTCATTCCTAACTAACTCCTTCTGAGGAATCATGAAGCCCGCTTTCCACCAGAAGAAACTGAAGCACGGAGGCCAAATGCTCCAACATCTGCAGGTCTGACAGCCAGGAGGAGGTAGGAGATAGGCGGACAGGCCAGAGGCTCTGCTTCTGAGCCCTTCACATTGGGGCATCATTTTCTGAATCATGGGCCAGTCTGCAGCTATTATCAACAGTGGAGAACATTCTAGCAAATCACTTGATGCCCACGCCCACACACTCCTGTGGGCTGGCCTTAAAGAGTGGATTCCCGCCGGGCGGTGGTGGCGCACGCCTTTAATCCCAGCATTTGGGAGGCAGAGGCAGGCGGATCACTGTGAGTTCGAGGCCAGCCTGGTCTACAAAGTGAGTCCAGGACAGCCAAGGATACACAGAGAAACCCTGTCTCGAAAAACCAAAAAAAAAAAAAAAAAAAAAAAGAGTGGATTCCCCTCACCACTGCCAAGCCATTTGCCAAGTGGTTGCATAAGACAAGCAAATCTTTTCTCAACTTTTATTTTATTTCTGTGGCACATCCTGGACACCTGTAAGCTTTTGAGAGGTGAGGTGGGGACAGGTTCTGACTACAAAGCCCAGACTGTCCTAGAACTGGCCCTCATCTGGGCCTCTAGGCTACCGGAGTGCTGGATTACAGGAATGCCCCCATTAAGCCCGGCTGCCGGGGCCTACACATTATTTCCATTGCTGTGGCTTAGACGGTCTTCCCCTCTGGCTTCCATTTTGACCTCACCTTCTTGGCAGCTTGTCTTGTTTTGTATTCTTCAGGTTGTATTGCTTAAAGCAGGGCCTTGTTGCCAAGGGTGGTACCAAATGCCTGTAATCCCAGCACCAAGGGAAGCTGAGGCAGGGGAAGAAAGAAGCATGGGCTACAGAGCAAAGCCTTTTCTCAGAAAAGCAACAAATAGCAAAAAAAGACTTTGTATATTCCAGAAGTTTCAAGCCAGGCGAACACTGATGGAGGTGGCTGTAGTTGCAGGTGGGGACCTTCTCCTGAACAGGGTTAGGGAGCACAGCCAGGCTCCTGCCAAACCCCTCCAGCAGGCAGAGGTGGGCAGGGACAGAGTGAAGATGCCGGCAGCTGGAAGTGGCAGACTGCGGATTCTGGTCCCTTTCTGCAGTAACCTGCCAGATGCACAGCTGGGGAGGTTGCAGGCCCTGAGGTTTGGTGGGTTTTTCGAGACAGGGTTTCTCTGTGTAGTACTTGTCCTGGAATCGATTTGTAGACCAGGCTGGCCTCGAACTCACAGAGATCCACCTGCCTCTGTTCTGCCTCCTGAGAATTGGGATTAAAGGCGCGCGCCACCACGCCCAGCTGGGGAAAGAGTTTTTACACCCAGTGAAAGTGATAGTGATAGTGAAGGTGATAGTAAAAGTGATAGTGATAGTGGATCTTCGGGATGATAAGCCTACTGAGCAAGGGGTGAGTGGGAAAAGGAGCTGGTTTCCAGAATGGCAATGGCAGGGGTGGAATGGGGAACATCTGACAATGACATGGAAGGAATCTCAGCAATTCTTTTCAGAGCCTTAAGACTAGCTGAAGCCACTCCAGAGTTAGCGTGGACAGGCAAGAAGAGGGCTGGGGACACCAGAACTCTAAAGTCAGTGGAAGGAGGAAAGCCTCAAAGGAACCAAGTCTCATAGGGAAAGGAGGCAGCCAGGGACAGGCGGTTCAAGGAGTCCCCACCACAGGCAGAAGGCCAATGTCCTCACCTCTCCAGAGACCGCCAGCATCAGGGCCACCACCTGGTGCTGTGCATTTGTTTGTGGCCAGTTTGAGTCAGATATTAGGTGGGGACTAAGGCGTTCCAGCTCTATCTAGCTCATAGTAGTCACTCAGGAAACACTTGTGGGACAAATATTCCCCACTTACAGGAGCAATGACTTGCCCCAGGTCCCAAGAAAAAGAAGACAGGAATTGGGCAAGACAATTAGGGTCTGCCAGGCTGAATCCCAAAGAGAAAGTTGCAGGTGAGAGGTGGGCAGGAGATGAGGAGACTGTGGCCATAGAGGTTGCATTGGTCTCTAGTGGAAGACTTTTACCAGCAGGATGAAGGTAGGCTTCCCATGTGAGTTTTACACTCTACCCTGAAAAACCTGTGGAAAGTGACACTTGAGAAGGGGAATGGGTGGGGACGGCAAATACAGAGACTTCAGGATGTCTACCGGACTGGTAGTCAGTGGGTCATGGGCCTGTTGCTTTAAGACCAGATAGGCCTCCCTCCCACCCCTTTCTAGTCAGTGCCTTGAGACAAACAAAGCCTACTGCTGCTCTGGTCCCTATCACCTCCTAAGAATGTAAGAGGAATTTGTTAGCAAATGTGCTTCATTATTTCTACCGCTCACTACCCACTCCAAAATTAGTTTTGCGCTGTGACCCGGCTCTCCACCCGAGGTAGAACTTCTGGTTGTCTCTCTCTCTGTCAGCTTCCAGCTCCCTGGCTGGCTCACTCTCAACACACTCCCCCCCCTCCACCCCCCAACTCTTCTCTCTTCAGCTTTCCTGTTCACACTTTCATTTTAAGCTAGCATTCTTGCCTGTGGATTATATTTTACCTATTTTTTTAATGTGTGTACATGGTACATGTGTGGAGGTCAGAGGACCACTGGAAGGGGTCAGTTCTCACTCTACCATGGTGAGGGTGCCTGAATTCAAACTTCGGTCATCAAGCTTGGTGACAAGAGCCTCAGCCCACAGCCACCTAGCCACCCTAAGCTGACTTTCTTAATGTTTCCGTGCTCAACCCTCACCTCATGGCTCAGGCATGCGGACACTGTATGATAAACTGTCCCTCCCTCATAAATGCTCTCCCATCTCATTGTCGGAAAAGAATGTTCTTGATGCCACACAAAGAAACACCTAAACAAAGAAAAATTAACCTGACAAGGCATTTCTTTGTGGAAAAAGGGTGTGTTGTGACCTAAACCAGGGTAGCCAGCAGCATACACTACACGGGGGCCAAGATGGCCCCTATCTTTCATCCCTATAGGAAAAATTACATATGAATCTTTTCTGCCAAGTATTATAGAACTTGTGTTTAGGACAAGGAATGTGGATCATTTTATCTCCCTACTTTTCACATTTTAATCACACCACCCTGGAAAACCTTTGTTTACACAAAGGCCCAGTGCTCTTTTCTAGGAATTTGATGGCCTGGAGCAGTGTCCCTTCCTCCTTCATTTCCTGTGTAAGAGTACTCTGTGACTTCCTATGTGCAGCAGTCCTGTTGTGTTTCAGAGGACACTGTTTCCTTGGCCATCTACCATCTCTGGCTCTTACAATCTTTCTACCTCTTCTGCAAGGCTCCCTGAGCCTTGCGGAAAGGTTTGATGAGAACATCCCATTTAGGGCTGAGTGCTCCAAAATCTCCCTCTCTCTGCACCCTGTCTAGTTGCGGGTCTCTGTGTTAGTTCCCATCCATTGCAAGAAGAAGCTTGTCTGATGAGGGGTGGGTGAGGCGCTGATCTGTGGGTGCAGCAGTATGTTATTGGGAGTCAGTTTATTGCTATGTCCCTACCCTTTATGTTAACATGGCTAGAGTTATCCGAAAGGAGGGAACCTCAATTAAGAAATGCCTCCATAAGATCCAGCTGTAAGGCATTTTCTTAGTTATCAACAGCACATTGTGGGTACATTCCCTGGACTGATGGTTCTGAGTTAGATAAGAGAGCAGGATGAGCAAGCAAGCCATGAGGGGCAAGCTACTAAGCAACACCCTTCCATGGCCTCTGCACCAGCTCCTGCCTTCAGGCTCCTGCCCTGTGTGAGTTCTTGTTCTGACTTCCTTCAGTGATGAACAGTGATATGGAAGTATAAGCCAAATAAATCCTTTCCTCCCCAATTTGCTTTTTGGTCGGTCGTAGGGTTTCCTCACAGCAATAGAAATCCTAACTAAGACAGTTCCTTTAGCAGAATAATAGTAGTAGGTCTTCCCCTAGGCCCATGGCCTACCAAGTCTCAGGTTCTTGGCCATGTTAGCAATGTCAGTTACGGGTTCCGTTTCGTAGAGTGGGCCTTAAATCCAATCATAAAGGGGTGAGTTACTCCTACAGCATTGTGCCACTATTGCATCACTATATCTTGCAGGTAGAAGAGAATGTCCAAAACAATGTCCATAAGACTCTCTTGATGGCTCACAAGAATATTAGTCTATTCACACTGCTCTTGCAGAGGACCTGAGCATCCATATTGGATGGCTCACAACTGCCTGTAACTCCAGCTCTAGAGGATCTGACATCCTCTTCTGGACTCTGAAGGCACCAGCACTCACACATACATATCCTCCACACAAACCACACATATAGACCTAATTTAAAATAAATCTTTATCTGGGTGTGGTGGCGCACGCCTTTAATCCCAGCACTCAGGAGGCAGAGGCAAGCGTATCTCTGTGAGTTCCAGGCCAGCCTGGTCTACAAAGAGTTCAGGACAGCCAGGGCTACTACACAGAGAAATCCTGTCTCAAGAAAAAAAAATAAATAAATCTTTCTAAAATCTTTTTTTTTTCTTTCTTTTTTTTTTTTTTTTTTTGTGCAGTCCAGAGAATTGTTTTGGCTGCTGCATTTGTGTGACTGGGTTCTGGAAACTTGACTGGGAGTAAAAGGAGATTAGAAAAGACAGGCACAAATAGGGTAAAGCTGGGCTGAGTGGGCCATGCACTCAGGTAGAGATGCACAGGCAGCAGCTTGAATGCTGAGTGAATTTATTATATATATCATCAGTGAGACAGGATAGCTAATCTCAGTAGGGTGTCTGTAGGGGAGCAATCTGGGGGTGGGGTGTGATCATGTCATCTGGAACAAGGAAGCTATCTATGGTCAGTACTCTGTGCAAGAACTAAGCTAAAGGTCAACGCTTAGTCAACATCCATACTAGACCAAAAAAAGCACTTACCAACTCCCTGAGTCTGACCCAGGGAAAGCCGTGCCATTTCCATGAGTGGCAGACATTGGCACTCTTGTTTGTTTGTCTAGCTGGTTCTTGGTTTTTTTTTTTTTTTTTTTTGGTTTTTCGAGACAGGGTTTCTCTGTGTAACAGCTCTGGCTGTCCTGGTCTCACTTTTGTAGACCAGGCTGGCCTCGAACTCACAAAGATCTGCCTGCCTCTGCCTCCCAAGTGCTGGGATTAAAGGCGTGAGCCACCACCGCCCGGCTGGTTCTTGGTTTTTTGAGACAGAGTTTCTCTGTATAGCCCTGGCTGTCCTGGAACTCACTCTGTAGACCAGGCTAGCCTCAGACTCAGAGAGCCTCTGAGTGTTGGGATTAAAGGTGTGCACCACCACCACCTGGGCACATTGCCACGCTTGACCTGGCTAAGCTCATGTCAACAACACACACCCACTCAGGACTTCATCTGTCGGGCACACCTGGTGATATGTCCTTTGAGTCACAGTTCAGATCTGTACTTTGCCAGAACTTGACCCTGGCCACTGTAAATTCACACACACTTCCCATGTCTAGCCCTCTCAAAGTGTTAGTTCCCATTGACAGCTGGCTAGAGCTGGAAGCACATGGCTGGGAAAACTCTTTATACTACAAACTAGTAAACATACATGCAAAACAAAGTGTGGAAAGTCCAAAAAGAGGAGACTGGAGAGATGGCTCAGTGGTTAAGAACACTGACTGCTCTTCCAGAGGATCCGGGTTCAATTCTAAGCACCCATGTGGCAGCTCACAACTGTTTGTAAACTCTTGTTGTTCCAAGGGATCTGACACCCTCAGGCTAATGCACATAAAATAAAATTAAATGATTTTTTTTAAGTTCTAAAAAGCCAGTGGAGGTCTGCTATTACCTCTTAGTCTGATATGTAAAATGCATCATGTTGATTGTTAGGCAAGATAGTCCAAGCTGGAGTTTCCTCTGGGTCTCTCATTTCCATGACTCTGTTAGACATCAGGAAGTTGAAAACTCAGAGAGTAGAAGGATGTAACTGAATGCCTGTGGTGCAGGAAATTCTAGGGCAACTTTTGTTGATAACCTGGGAGAATGATGGGATTGGGAAGATATGTGGTGCTACAATCCTGATAGCATGAGCCACAAGGCCCTGGATGTCTTGATGATGTCATTGGCAACTAAATGGTAACAAACCGCTTTAATAATTTTTTGCTTATGGTGAGCTCAGCGCAATGATAAGATGAGGCCATCCCCCACTAGGGCAAAAGTCCCTGTGGGATCCACATATCATACAGATTAAATGTGGACAATCACTTTTTATTTTTTTCAAACAAGCATTCATGCTAGATTAGCATGAATATAACAGAAGAAATTATCCTGCATATAGAGGCCCAAAATAGAAAAGTCAAGAAACAGAAGAAGGAATTCCATGGTCTCAAACCAAGGAAGGAGACAGTATATCTTTTACGACAAATTGTAACTGTCAGTACCAGCATATCTATGATCACCCTTGGGCTCCTCAGTACAGCTCCTGCTGGGAAAGGGAGCCCATGGAAGAAGCAGAAGGAATGAGGAGGTGTGCCCAGCTCCCATAGGCAGAGATGTTACTCTGAGAACTCAGAGAAACAGAAAGGGAGACAATTACCTTGATGCCATTTTGGAGATCTGACTACTCTATGACCCTCTGTGTTGCCTGGAGTTTAAGTCCCTTAGAAACCAACTTGTTAAAATAGTTAATTCTGAATTGGAAACTTAGTAGCCTTGTGTGGCACTTTTCTTTTTTTTTTTTTTCTTTTTTTTTTTTTGGTTTTTCGAGACAGGGTTTCTCTGTGTAACCTTGGCTGTCCTGGACTCACTTTGTAGACCAGGCTGGCCTCGAACTCACAAAGATCCGCCTGCCTCTGCCTCCCAAGTGCTGGGATTAAAGGCGTGCGCCACCACCGCCCGGCTGTGTGGCACTTTTATGCAGGTAGAAAGGAAAGACCTGGGGACCTTGTGGTCCAAGGCAGTATCGGGCCAATCCACATGCTATGGGTGTCTTCTCTCCACTGTTTGCCAAACCTGATCAAAAGTCTCCCAGTTTCTCAGAGGGAGAAGACAAGGAGTTAAACTTGGGTTTGAGGTGTCTCTCTTGAATTGTTCCTTAGGCTTGGGAGGCAGAAGCAGATGGATATCTGTGAGTTGAAAGCCAATCTGGTCTTCATATCAAGTTCCAGACCAGCCTGGGCTAGATGCAGGGCATTGGGACAGAAGGTGTGGAGTAACAGGGCTACTCATCTCATGACAGACAAGCTGAGGGGCCATAGCAGGATGTAGCCCTAAGACACAGCCCCAAAGACCTCCCTCCTCCAACTATGGCATACCTTCCATAGTTCTACCTTCTCCTGATAGATTAAAACATTGCTTAACCCAGAGCCTTCACAGGCCTTGAGCAGGTGTGCTAATTTCTTAGGTATTTCTATCCAGTCAGGTTGGCACTCACTGTCACACACAGACAGGAGGTCATCACAAACCAACATTACCAGACCTATCTTGAGCTTCTGAAGTTGGTGTTATGAGTCTTAGACTATAATAAAAGAAACAAGGTCCACGGAGAGGCCTCATTGCTTGCCATGTGGAGCAGGGAGAGAGCTCAGTCTATGGGGAAGTGTTGTGTAACAGTTTCCTCTGAGATTGACATTCCATCCTGCAGGGAAGCTCATTAAGCAGGAAGGTAAACAATTCAGATTGCTGGAGGAAGTTCCTGAAACTGATCAGATTCACTAGGTCCCTCCCTGCCAGAATAAGCAGTAAAAGCTGAGCCTTTCTCTCCGAGCAAAGCTGTGCTGAGTCTACAAGCATGCGGGCTTGGCAGGTGCCTTCTTGAGGTTCTTACTGAAGAAGGATGTCCCTCTGCCCAGCTATCATCTATTTTTCCAGGCCCAGCTTTTGTGGCCCAGCTTTTGCCTAGAGGGGTTCGACCTGTTCAAACAGTGGCCTGAATAGAACTGTGGCCAGCCTGAAAGACTGAGGCTGAGCAGCTGGCTGAGTGGCTAGTACAAATTAACCAAGTTGGTCTACGAACAGCTGAGGTTCCAGAGAGAAGAAAGCCTTAAGCATCATAGGAATCCAATAGCCAATTTACCATAAAGGACCTACGTCTGAGGTGTCCCTGAGGAAGGATTTTGACCAAGTGCATTAAAGGATCTACTCCTGAGGTATTCCTGATACCCGAGGACCTGCCCCAGAGGCTGTATCTTTCTAAAAGGTTAGGAGTAGTTGTTATACAATAGGCACCTATAGTTATTAATAGGGTTAGTTGTTAGGTAATAGGGGTTTATAGTTATTCTTAGGGCTAGTAGTTAGTTAGTGTTTATGTTTGTTATAAATGGCTATAGTTATTAATAAATATATTTGCTAATTAAAAGTTTCATCTTAAGAAATCTTGTCTCGCCGGGCGGTGGTGGCGCACGCCTTTAATCCCAGCACTTGGGAGGCAAAGGCAGGCGGATCTTTGTGAATTCGAGGCCAGCCTGGTCTACAAAGCGAGTCCAGGACAGCCAGAGATATTCAGAGAAACCCTGTCTCGAAAAACCAAAAAAAAAAAAAAAAAAGAAATCTTGTCTCAAAAAAACAAAAAAAATTCCTCCACTAAGGAAATCAGTGCATTACTTTTCAATGTAGTCTCAGGTAAATTGTTAGGACAAGGGCAGAAGGCAACCACAGTATTTGCCCAAATACCACAATAACAGCCTCTACCCCAGTTTGCTAGTATTGTTTTCCTCTGAAGCCTTTAGATTTGGGCCTTCTCGGTTCATGTTGCTCTTAGTTTTCCAAGTTCCTAGTAGAATGGTCCATTAAACTCTGCTTAAAGCATTCAACCACAGTCCTGGCCCAAAGTTCTAGCCTTCCACATTCCTCCCAAAAATCACATGATCAGGTCTGTCATAGCAGTAGCCCACTTCCTAGTACCAACTTCTTTTCTATTATGACAAAACAGCTTGACCAAAACAAAATATAAAAGAAAACATTTAATTGGGATCACAGTTTCAAAGGGTTAGAGTCCGTGATGCTGTGCGAAGGTGGCAGGAAGAGCTGAGAGCTCACATCTGGATCCGCAAGCCGGAAGCAGGGAACACTAACTGGGAATAGCACGTGAATTGAAACCTCAAACCCCACCCTTAGTGACATGTCTTCTCCTGTAAGACTACACCTCCTTGTAAGGGTTTTTCTGGCACAATCGCATCTTGGCCATAGGGAACCCCAAGGTATACCAGAAAGTCACACCAGACAGCAAACCTTATACAAGAGATTTATTGGGGAGAACACAATGGTGGCTGTCTCTGAATGGGAAGAGAGGCAGCAGAGGGTTGGGCAGAGGGGAGGGTTTTTATAGGTTTTTCTGGAGTATGCGCAGTGAGCTGGTAGAAAAGTACAGTGAGGCTGGGAGTATTGCTTAGCTGTTACGCTGAGTCATCAGGCCTGGAGTTTCCAAGTTTCAGGAGCTCCAGGTCAAGCCAGAGGCAGGGTGTTTTTCCCTTTGCCCTGGCCTCTGGCTTGGGGTCAAACCAGGGGCAGGTTGTTCTTTCCCTGGTCCCTTTTCCCTGTACTAATCCTTCTCTGGTCCCTTTTCCCTGTACTAATCCTATCGGAACAGTTCTACCAACTGGGAGCCAAGTTTTCAAATCTGTTAGCCTATAGGGGGCAGCCTCACTCAAACCACCACAACCTGTCTTAAAAAAAAAAATAGAAGCCAGGCGGTGGTGGCGCACGCCTTTAATCCCAGCACTTGGGAGGCAGAGGCAGGTGGATCTTTGTGAGTTCAAGGCCAGCCTGGTCTACAAAGCGAGTCCAGGGCAGCCAGAGATATTCAGAGAAACCCTGTCTCGAAAAACCAAAAAAAAAAAAAAAAAAAAAATAGAGCCGGGCGGTGGTGGCGCATGCCTTTAATTCCAGCACTTGGGAGGCAGAGGCAGGTGGATCTCTGTGAGTTCAAGACCAGCCTGGTCTACAAAAGCGAGTCCAGGACAGCCAGAGCTGTTACACAGAGAAACCCTGTCTCGAAAAACCAAAAAAAAAAAAAAAAAGAAGGAAGAAAAAAAGAGTAAGACTCAGTGTTACAGTAAGCATGGGTTCAAGGCTAAGCTCAAGAATGTGACTATGGCTATATGTGCCTGTAATATTAGCACTGAAGAGGATGAGGCAAGAGGATTGCTATAAGCTTGAGGCCAGTCTAGACTACACAGTACGTTCTAGACCAGGCAGGGCTTCACAGCAAGACCCTGGCTCAGAGAGAGAGAGAGAGATCAAGTGATACAGAGTTTGTATCAGCCACCCTGTTATGTAACACCCCTACATCTACACACACACACACACACACACACACACACACACACACACACACACACACACACAAATCAGCAGCTTAACATAACAGTTACTTAATTCTGTCCAATGCACTGTCGGGGGACTGGAAGTCACTGTTCTTCACTGGTGTGTCTGGGTACCTCTGCTTCAGGGAGTACTTCAATACAGGCTGTGCACGAAGCTGTGGATGTCCCATAGACCCCACTTGGCTTTTTGCTGTCTTGCTGAGGCCTTCTCTGCTCACCAGCGTCTTTCTGCCTCAGCGAGAGCTGACTGTATTTTTTTCAGCTCTGTTTGAGATCAGTCTGCCTGCATTAACTCCAGCAGATGATACAAACTGTCTTGCATCTTATTGTCTCTAGCGTGGAAACTCTCAGGCTCCACCCACTTCGTCCTTAAATAGGGTCTCTCCTTGTTTCACCTGGCTTCGGCCTAATCTGGGCTCTGCCTTCATGAGGCTATTAGCAGCTGAAAGCAATGCCAAGCCATAAACCTTGTTTTTAGTCCTTTTGCTGCCATGCCAAGAGCCCGCATGTGCCAGGCTGATCCCCATGCCCCTTTTAAGAAACTGTATCAGAAGCCCCTAGATATCCACTAAATCTAATTAATATTAATCTAACTCCCCTTACAGGTTTTTCTGTGTGTCCCTGGCTGTCCTGGACACACTTTGTAGACCAGGCTAGCCTTTTGAACTCACAAAGATCTGCCTGCCTCTGCCTCCCAAGTGCTGGGATTAAAGGTGTGCATCACCACACCTGGCCATTACAGACAGCTGTGAACTGCCAGGTGGATGCTGGGATTTGAACCTAGTCCTTTGGAGACCCTAAGATGTTGGTGATGTCAGAGCCATAAGAATCTACCAAGGACAGCTGCACACAGGGAGTGGAACCGGTCGAAGAAAGAGAAGCAAACTTCAGCGGCAGAGCTGGAGGGAAGAGCAATCTAGGCTTTTTGACTTCAGACATGGGGCTATCAGAGTTAGCTTGGTGGAGTATCAATCTTACTATGGCCCGGTATTTCCTCACCATATCTCCATTCCTCTCTTTTGGAGTGGTAATGTATATTCTTTGCCATTGTTTGGTAGAAGTATTTCTTTTTAACAGGGATCATAATTAAGAGATTGCCTTGAGTCTCAGAAGAGATTTTGAATGTTGGTCTTGTAAACACTGTTGGAACTGAAAGACTATGGGGTACTTTTGAAATTGGAATAATTGCATTTGCTTTATAATATGGTCAGGAACCTACCAGGGTCAGGGAGTAGAATGTGGTGGTTTGAATGGGAATGTCCTCCATAGGCTAATAGGTTTGAATACTTGGTTCCTAGTTGGTGAAACAGTTGAGGAAAGATTAGGAATTGTGGTGTGCCACTGTGGGGTGGGTGGGTTTTGAGGTTTCAAAAGACTTCTACCAGTCCCTGTGTGCCTCTGCTTTCTGCTTGTGGGTCAGGATGTGAGCTCTCAGCTCCTCCAATGCCTGGCCTGCCTGGCTGGCTGCTGTGATGGTGATGTACTCCTATTCCTGTGGAACTGTAAGCATCAAATTTTTCCTTCTATAAGTTGTCTTGGTTATGTTTTGTCACAGCGATAGACAAGTAACCAAGACACAGGGTCTCACTATATAGTCCTGGCTGCTGGGGATGAAAATATTTTCAGTATCACACACAACGTGAAAGTAACCCAGAAAGGCAATTTATTCTTGTAAAAATTATGTGCTAATGCCTCAACAGGGCTAGCAAGCACACGCTTGAGTGGGAATTTCACTTTGTTTTTATTCTAGCACAAGATAGTGAGTGTGTTTCACTCCATTGGTGGGGGCTTGACCTCACAATCTGACACTATTGGCTAATTAATTATTAATTAACACCAAAGGGAAGAGTGTGAGAGAGAGTCGAGTCTCAAGAATGTCCAGGTATTGGGCAAACAGGCAGGTATGCAAAAGTTTCAAGATGGGGTATTTTTTTTTTAAATATTGGCCCTTGGTAGACTAGCTACCTTTAATTTAAAAAACAAACAAAATTGAAAATAAAACTAAGTTGCTTCTCACATGCCTGAACTGACACTCACTTTATAGTCAAGGCTAGCTTCAAACTCTTGCTTCTCCTAAGATTAAATGCATGGGCTACCATAGCTGGCTTGAGTTGATTCTTTATGATTACAATTGGCATTTACTAAAAGCCTAGTATGGTGATGTATACCTATAATCCTAGCCCTCAAGAAGCTGAAGGAGAATTGCTGTTTGAACCAGTCTTAGCTACATAGTGAGTTCCTGGCCAGCCTAAGCTACTGGGTAAAACCATGTCAAAAATCAAACAAACGAGAAGCCAAGGACATGACTCCCCTGGTAAAGCACTTACAGCCAAGCCTGACAGCATAAATTCAATCCCTGGGCCCCATATGATGGAAGGAGAGAACCTAATCCAGCTAATGTCCTCTGACACACACACACAGAGGCACAGTTAAGCAATTTTTAAAAATTGAAACAGATTTTTTATTTTTTTTGTTTGTTTATTTGGTTTTGGTTTTCTAGAGAAGGTCTCTCTGAAACCTAACTTTTTAAATTAATCAACACTTATTTATTAGTAACTATATTCACTTATAATATAAACACTTAATTACTAATCTTACAAATGCCTACAACCCCTATGACCTAACCACTAAACCTATTGATAACTATTACAACTATTTTCATAACCTTTTAGAAGGATACAGTCTCTGGGGCAGGTCCTCAGTCGTCAGGAACACAGTCTCTGGGGTAGACCCTTTAATGCACTTAGCAGTCTTTATTCTGGAATATCTCATATGCAGGTTCGTCAGGGTAAACTGGCTATCGAAGTCTCACCTTAAATAAGGCTTGAGGTAGCCGGGCGGTGGTGGCGCACGCCTTTAATCCCAGCACTTGGGAGGCAAAGGCAGGCGGATCTTTGTGAGTTCGAGGCCAGCCTGGTCTACAAAGCGAGTCCAGGACAGCCAGAGATATTCAGAGAAACCCTGTCTCGAAAAACCAAAAAAAAAAAAAAAAAATAAGGCTTGAGGCTTTCTTTTCTCTGGGAGACCTCAGTCTGTAGGTCAACTTATTTCCTTTGTATCAGCAACTCTGCCACTCTGCCTCAGTCTTTAAAGCTGACCACAGTTTCATTCAGGCCACTGTTCGGACAGGTCAAACCCCTCTAGGCAAAAGCTGAGCCACAGGGTTTAGTCCTTGGCCTTTTGCTGTCTTGCTGAGGCTTTCGATGTTCACCAGCTTCTTTCTGCCTCAGGGAGATCTGGCCATCAGTCCACCAGCACTTTCTCCATCAGAGGATACAAACTACTTGTTCTTTCTAGAGTGAGGACTCGCTAGCATCGGAGCTCTCTAGCATGGGGCTCTCTAGCATGTGGCTCTTTGGCTCCATCCACTTGTCCTTAAATAGGATCACTCCTTGTTCCACCTGCTTCAGCTTAATCTGGGCTCTGCCCACTTAGCAGCTGAAAACAATGCCAGGCCAAATACCTTGTTTTTAGTCCATAAAGTCTTTCCTTGTTTCACCTGACTTCATCCTTTTTTTAAGTCCATAAACTGATAAGCTAATTGCCCACAGCCAAGTTGATCTTCATGTCCCAGATTAAGACTGTATCAGAAACCTAGATATTTACTAAATCTAATTTATATTAATCTAACTCCCTACATCTCTCTGTTTAGTCCAGGCTGGTCTTGAACTCAGAAATCTGCCCGTGTCTGAGTGCTGAGATTAAAGGTACGCACCATTATGGGTGGCTCCAACACAGAATTTTTTAAATGAGAAAGTGTAGGGCCAAAGATTTTAAGCCACCCAATACTGGTAACTGCAAAGTCACTGGCAAAGAACAGATAGATGTACACCAAGTTGAGCTTTGAGTTTCTTTCTTTTTTTTTAAAGATTTATTTATTTTATATATATGAGTGCTCTATCTGCATGTACACCTGCAGCCAGAAGAGGGCATCAGATCTCAATGTAGATGGTTACGAGCCACCATGTAGTTGCTGGGAATTGAACTCAGGACCTCTGGAAGAGCAGGCAGTGCTCTTAACTGCTGAGCCATCAAGCTTTGAGTTTCTTAACAGCCAAGGCAGAGAAAAATGAGCTAGCTGCTCTCATGCTGGGAGCACAAGGACAAGATGGGCTTAATCCCACAGGCCCCTTCACACCGCTGTGTTCCTAGCACAAACTTCTCCCCCACTTTCCTCTTCTTAGGTTATCTCCAACAGACAACCTTCCTGGCTGTTACACTCCCAGCACAGTGCTGGTCACTTCTGTAGAGGCAATGGTTCATTCCATATCTACTGAAATCAGAAAAGACCCAATAGGTGAATGAATGAGGAGACAAATTGGCAGATGAACAAATGGCTCAATGAATTTAAAAGTAAGCAAATGAATCAACAAGGAAAATGGGCTTGGGCATGGCTCCAAACCTCAAAACTAAACAAAGCAAGAATATAAAAAAAAGAAAGAAATGCTGGGCATGGTGGCACACACCTTTAATCCCAGCACTTGGGAGGCAGAGGCAGGCAAATATCTGTGAGTTCAAGGCTAGCCTGGTTTACAAAGTGAATCCAGGACAACCAAGGATATACAGAGAAACCCTGTCTCAAAAAAAAAAAATAATAATAATAATTGTATTTGGTTTTTGAGGCTTGTTCCAGGTCTTATCCTCTGTGATGTGTGCACCACCCTTTTCTTTTTCTTTTTTTATTTTTTTTATTTTTTAAATTTTTTTTTTTTTGTTTTGTTTGGTTTTTTCGATACAGGGTTTCTCTGTGTAGCCCTAGCTGTCCTGGACTCACTTTCTAGACCAGGCTGGCCTCGAACTCACAAAGATCCGCCTGCCTCTGCCTCCCAAGTGCTGGGATTAAAGGCGTGCGCCACCACCGCCCGGCGCACCACCCTTTTCTAATTGAAAATAAATTTATTTTTTATAATGAAAAGAAGTTCACTCTGAGTTTGAGGACAACCAGGGCTCTGTCACACTGAGAAAACCTCTCAAAATGTTAAAAAAAAAAAGTTCAAAAGACCATAAAGAGAGCAACCTAAGGAGGCTCCCGGCCCAAGGGGTCAGGGGAATTTTCCTGGAGGTTAAAATAAATGTGCTGCCCAGGAAATAGCAGGGAAGAAAACAGCAGCTGAGGGGGAACAGTTGAGCCAACTGGAACCAAAACCTAGAACATCTAGAAAGTAAACACATCACAACCAAATTTAACCCGATGGACAATTTGAGTAGCATGTGACATAAAGCCAGGCTGGACATAGTGGCCCATGTCTGTGACCCTAACCCTCAGGAGGCTGAAGCAGGAAGATCTCCAACTTGAAGCTAGCCAACCCAGGCTATGTGAAGATTTGGCTCAAAGAAAGAAAAGAAGGATCTCTGTGAGTTCGAGGCCAGCCTGGTCTACAAAGTGAGTCCAGGACAGTCAAGGATACACAGAGAAACCCTGTCTTGAAAAACCTAACAAAAAAAAAAAAAACACAAGGGGAGGGGGGTTGGGGCAATGTCTCAGTTAAGAGCAGTTAAGAACATAAGCTGCTCTTGCAGAGGACCTGAGTTCAGTTCTCAGCACCCACCTTGTACAGGTTAAATCTCCAGGAGATCTTTGGGCCTGAGTGGGCACCTGCACTCATGTGCACATATCTATAAATAGACACAACAAGCGCACACATAATTAAAAATAAATTTTAAAAGGGGGTCTGGAGAGATGGCCCAACGGTTAAGGACACGGGCTGCTCTTCCAGAGGACCTGGGTTCAATGTTCAGCACCCACATGGTAGTTCACCACCTTCCAACCTGAGGAGATCCAGTACCTTCTGGCCTCTTCCAGCCCCAGGCATCCACATCAGGCAAAACTCTCAAACGCATAAGATAAACAACAGCAGCATCAACACAAAGATACTTGGGAGGCAGAATCCACAGGACTCAAACTAGCTCCAAGGAGTGAGGCAGAGGGGTGGTATGCAAATGAAACCCTGAATTTATTCTGCAGAGCTCTGTTCATATGTACCAATTACACTCAGGAAGGAAAGTTCTCCACTTGAGGCCTGTATGTTGGAAACAACCTGACTACAGTGACAGGGGGGTTAGCAGACAGTTTACATAGTGAAACCCTCCATGGTCAGGGAAAGGAACAGTCTCTGAAAACAGGTTATAAGTAATATCAAGACATATTGTTAGGTTTTCTGAATGGAGAGAGTGCGCAAGCACAGACCAATGCATAAGACATGTTCATATTTTGGAAGAAACAGGAGGGCTGGCAGTGTAGCTAAGTAGCAGTGTGCTTGCTCAGTGTGTGTAGACCCCTGCATTTGTTCCTTCACCCTGCAAAAACAAATAATAAACAATAAGAAGAAGTGATTTTTTTTTCCAGCCAACTTCTTGATAAAATTTCCTAGCTGTTAGTCTTTGGGTCAGCGTACCTGGATAAGTGCACTTCTTAAGGTGAATAAATGAATGAACAAATGAATAAACAAACAAATGAATGAAAACACCTTGGACTATCATTGTACAATCCAGGCATCTCCAAGCATTGTGTAAACCCAGCACTTCTAATTGCCTGAGCCTGGAATATAGTCCACTTGTCCCTCTACAAACCATATTTCTTCTTCAGTAAAGCAGAATGCCATCCCTACCCTCATAAGAGATAAAGGGTAGGGGTCTCTAGAAAGTGCAAAGGGCAACACTCAGGCTCTGGGACTCAGCCTATCTGCAGGAAGCAGAACATGGCCACAGAGCACTATGTGGGTGAAGAAGCCACAAAAGGCAGGCTCAGTGCCCAGATTAGAACCACAGGAGCCCTACAGAAACCACATCAGGGCTACCACAACCCCACCCACCCACAGGGACTTCCGCTGCTGCCTCTCCCAGGCAAAAGCCTCCACAGACCCGCCTCACTAGTGTACTCCTGTGGCTGTCAGCAGAGGCTGCTCCCCCACCGCATTCTAATGCCCCCAGGGCTCCTGTTCCTATGGTTCTAGGCTCATACTCCCATAGTACAGGGACACATTCCTGTGTCACTGGTGATCCTAGGCTAGTATTTAGTTGATCAACAACTGCACATCCTGCATCCCTCCCTCTTCAGGCCTGGTACCCACTACTGCTACTCCAGGATCTCCTTCCAGCCCTTCCCTCCCTGCTTGAGTAACACCTCTGCAGTTATTCCAGTTGCTCTTAGGGAATGGAAGTTCCAACTGGTCATACTGGGACAACCTGACCCTTCCCCAACACCTGGCACTCTTTTCTGGTAGCTTGATCCCATCTCCACCTCCTGTTTCCTCCATTGCAAAACCCACAGAGACTGGCCTGCCTCTGCTTCCTAAGTGCCAGGATTAAAGATGTGCACCACTATGTCTAGCTTACTTGTTTATTTATTTTATGTGAATGTGTGTGTGTGTCTGAGCGTCTGAATATGCATCACATGCATGCAGGTGCCCTGGGAGGCTAGAAGGACATTGGATCACACAGCACTGAGTTACAGGCTGTTGGAAGCCACCCAGTGTTGGTGCTGGAAGTCAAATCCAGGTCCTCTTGCAAGAGCAGCAAGTGCTCATAACTGTCAAGCCATCTCGCCAGCCCCTTGGGGGACCTCTTTTGTGCATGCTTGGATTCCTCAACATAGACACTTTTTAAAAAATCACTTCTCAGCCGGGCGGTGGTGGCGCACGCGTTTAATCCCAGCACTTGGGAGGCAGAGGCAGGCGGATCTCTGTGAGTTCAAGGCCAGCCTGGTCTACAGATTGAGTCCAGGACAGCCAGAGCTGTTACACAGAGAAACCCTGCTTGAAAAAACCAAAAAAAAAAGAAGTTGGCTAGAGTCTCTTGCCCCCAAAAGTTGACTGTGATTTCCGCAGTGATCCCACACCAAAGAGTGACCTTCAGCTCAAGGCACTGTCATCCCAATGCTTCCAGGTGCTCAAGGCACTTCATCCCAATGCTTCCAGGTGCCAGCAGATTGTTTGAAGTGATCCTGCATATTCCCTACGGGCTTCTTCCCTTCTCTGCCTTACCCTCTAAGTCCTGAGATCATATCCAAGAGTTGGCACTGAGACCATCATTTCAGGGGAGGCTTCCCAGGACACCCAGTGAAGACTGTCATTCATTCAGCCAGGCCTCTGCAGGCAGGGCTGCTCCCCTGAGCCTGGCCCACACTGCTCTGAAGCCCTGGGAGCCTCCGTCATAGACTGCTTTATCCTGCTGACCCCTTTACTAGTGGAGGAGTCAGGAGCAGCAGAAACTTGCACCCAATGTGCTTGATGTGAGGCCAGAGCACCTGATGTTAGAGACAGAGAATAATCTTGGTGTCCACAAAGGAACACAAACAGAGTAGCTTGGCAAGGAAAATTCTTTTTGTAAAAAGGGAGCCCCAGGCCAGGTGTGGTGGTGCTCGCTTTTCTTTAATCCCAGCACTCAGGAGGCGGAGGCAGGTGGATCTCTGAGTTCGAGGCCAGCCTGGTCTACAAAGTGAGCCTAGGACAGCCAGGGATACACAAAGAAACCCTGTCTCAAAAACAAAAAAAAAAAAGGTGACGGGGGAGCACCAGAATTCAAACAGTGCTAGCAAGCATAAAGGGCATGAAGTTCATTTGCCTTTTTTGCTAAAAAAAAAAAAAAAAAAAAAAGGTGCTGACTCTGTCTTTTCCCCATTGCCTGGGGTCCAACTGGCTAGTTTAAAGAGATTCAGTGCAAAGGAAAAGGAAAGGGGGGGGGGTCCGAGCGACAGACCATCCAGTTTCAGGGATGCAGCAAAGTCTTTACTTGAACAAAAGTTTTGCTAGGTGGGGGAGACTAAAAGATCTGTATAAAAGTTTTACAGGTTGGGGGAGATTTATGACATATTGGCCCCTAGCAGGCTAGGTACCTTCGATAGAACAACAAGACCTTTCTCCCACTGTGAGATCTGGCTCCTTTGGGGAGATGTTGCACTTCATTTTGACTTTGAGGGCCTAGCAGGCATTTCCCAGCAGGATAGTGGCTCAGGTAAGGGCTCATCTTTGGTAGACAGAACAACCTGGGGAGACCTGGGATGGAAGCAAGGAAGGACTGACTGATGGTGGCTCTAGAGATATGGGTGGGGTCATGTGCGCTAGCTAACCTTGAACTTGAGGGGTGAGGGGGAGGACTCTCAGAGTGTTGTGTGGCCACTGAGCTTTTTTGAGGAAGGGCAGGATTTGATTTTAGGGGACATGCTTTCTCTTGGGAAGACATGGAGGCTTAATATTCTTCCCTCCCTTGCTAAACCCCCCAGAAAACAAGGCTAGCTCACCCTGGACAGCTGGAACAATAGCCTTGGTGGCATGTAGCTTGCTTGCCTTCCACAGGTTCCAACACTCTGCAGACCTCTATAATTGAGACACTGATGGATTACAGAAGTTCAATCAGGGTCTCTCAGCTGGGAGTGGAGGCTCGGGTGTGTGTCTATGCTCTGAATTGCCCCTCTAGAACAGGTGCCCAGAATCTGCTTTTGCTATGATATGCTGGCTTCTTCCTTGGGCTCCCTTTCTTACCCACAAGGTAAGAAAACACAGAGGGAAGCCTGGGTCTCTGTCTTTGTCATAGTCTTTTTTACTTTAGGTCAGGCCTGCAAGCGCTTTCCACTAAGGAATAGCTTTCTAACCTGTCCTCCTTGTCCCTTTCTTCAGGCTGAAAACAAGGAGATAAGTCATGCCCGAAGTTGATGCTCACTTGGGATTCCAAAAACAGCAGAGTCTCTCCAGACAGACCCCTTTGGATGAGGACAATGACCTAGGACCGAGAGGCTGTATGTTGGGGAACATCCTTCTGAACAGGGTTTGTCCCATCAAGGGAATGACAGTGAAGAGCGGACTAACAACTTCCTGGACCACCTTGCAGGACCAGAGCTGGGGTGATCAACCAGGCGGCCACACCTTGAGCAGGCTGCTTGGTTATTCACATCTTGTACCCTCCTCCCAACTCCTTTTCTGCTTTAACACCCTGAAGATTAACTTGGAAGGGGGGTCACTGGACCTCTCCCTTTATCTGTTTCTGTTACCAACATGTCTCTTCAACTAGCATATTGGGACGGATGGCCGAGTCCAACCCATTGAAACCTCCCAAGCTCAGGTTTGGTTGTGCCATAACCTGGCCCTGCTCCTTGGAGTCTGCGGTGCTCCAGTGACACCACCCCTTCCAAAGTACAATCAAGAGCTGGGGCAGAGCCAAGTATATGGCTTCTCTGAGGGATTAAGAGTTGTCCTTCTGGGTCAGAGTGGAAGATGAGATGGAATCCTGATTCTGGCAGCAGCCACATAGTCTGGGACAAGCCAGATCCTGTTGCTATAGCAGGAAACCAGAGACAAGAAAACTTCAAAAAAGCATACATGTATTGGCTTATGGTTCTGGGGTTGGGAAGTCTATGGTCAGAGTGCTGGTTTTTCAAGGTGCCTGGTGCTGCTGAGAGGAGGAGGACCAGTGCTTAACACAGTAAATGATGCCTCACTCACTCTATGACCCACCTCCCTCCTTCCCTCCCTCCCTCCTCTCCTGCTGAGGAGAGATTCTATGGCTCTCAGAGGATTAACCCCATCCCCTGATAGGTACTGTTCCCATTAGTGACCAAAGCTCCTCTTAGACACCTTACCCATGACATGGCTACATGGCTGTTAGATCTTAGTGAGGAGGGGCCACAGTGGTTCACAAATGTGAGTACCCTTGTGTAAAATGGCCCATCATAATCTTCACCTCTCTGGGCTGATTCAAAGGTCAGGGAAAGCTGAGGACATAGTTCTTGGCACCTTCAGGACAAGCTCTGAGGAATGTGGAGGGTGTGAACGGAAACATGGTCTTTAGGTTTCTAGCTCCACTTTACTGGACATCTTGTGACCAGAGGTGAGTGACTACACTTTCCTGTGACTCAGTTTTCTCCTTTATTGTTCTGAAGTATGGTGGCATTGACAGGTCCCAAAGAAACTTGGGACAAAAGGCTAACCGTGGTGCCTATTAGCATACCAAAGTGTCTGCTGGGCTTCTAAGCTCACTCAGTCCCAGTGGTTCCCTCAGCTCTTCTCACCCCACCCCCTACCCTAACCTCCTCCAGCTCATGGGCCTCCCTCTCCCAGTCCTATATAACCCTGCCATTTTGACCATGTGCTCTCTTGGCTCCTCTCTTGCCCCTCTTTCTCTTGCTCTCTTTCTTTTGTCCTCTTCTCTTGCTCCCCCATCTCTGTCCTCTCATGGACCAGTTCAGTCTTCTAGTCATGTCTAGTCTACTGCCTCCTCTCTCTGCTCTGGACTCTTCCAGATGCTTCTGGCTGTGCTCTCCCTCTTATCTACACTAAAAGCCTTCTCTTCGGCCATACCTTGAGCATACAGGAAGCAGTCCTGTCCTCTCTGTGCAGGCCTGGCAGTGCTAAGAAGCAGGCCTGCCCTGTTGGTCCCAGTTGCCATGCTGAGACTCTCTGTGGGAGAGTGGGGCCCCTCCCCCTTCGTCATCACTGAGTCACTCTTGAAGGCTGGCGTTTTCACACCTACAGGTCTAAAGAGGTTTGCTGACTTCCTCTGGATATAGGGTGTGGCAGCTCCTAGGGGTGGTATGGAGACTGGAACCCTAGCCAGGCTGACTCAGACTGGGTGGCCATGACTCAGGTTTTCAGAAACATGGTGTGTGGGGTGAGCCCTGGCTCTGATTCTCAGAAATAAAAGTCAGGGCTGCATCCCCCATGGCTAGTGGCCAGGACTGGGAGGATGGGAAGCTGGATGCAACCCACTCCACAAAGCCCAGGGGATCTCCTCTCTGCCTAGGTAGCTAGCTGGCTTGCTGCCTGCACTTCTAACCATTGCTTAAGCATATGACTGAGTATCCTTGATCTAGCTCAAGGGACACTGCCCTAAGCTAGCTGGAATGTCCCTGATGTCAGACACTATGCAGGGTCAGGCGTGGTTAGTACTTAGAAGAATAAGGCTATGACATGCTGCCAGGAATAATGGATGCTGTAATTTTATTTATTTATTCTGGGGGGGGGGTTCAAGACAGCATTTCTCTGTATATCCTTGGCTGTTCTGGACTCACTTTGTAGACCAGGTTGGCCTTGAACTCACAGAGATCCGCCTGCCTCTGCCTCCCAAGTGCTGGGATTAAAGGCATGTGTCAGCATGCCTGGCATTACAGACAGCTGTGAATTGCCATGTGGGTGCTGGGATTTGAACTCGAGTCCTTTGGAAGAGCAGCCAGTGCTCTTAACCACTGAACCATCTCTCCAGCCTGGATGCTGTAAAATTAAGGCTAGTCTGGGGCACCATTTTAGTGAGCCATGTCCTCAGGTTGAGCTGAGGGGATAGAGGCAGGGCATCAGGAATGTGAGGGAAGGGCAGAAAGAACAGCAAAGGACAGCAAGAGGAGAGTCAATGTGTAAAGCAGGAGCAGGTGGAGGAGTGAAACTTTTCTTGCCATAAAACAGATAGTGAGGATTTTTAAAAAGATGTATTTGGGCCAGGTGTGGTGGTGCATGCTTTTAATCCCAACACTTGGGAGGCAGAGGCAGACAGATCTCTGAGTTCAAGGCCAGCCTGGTCTAAAGAGTGAGTTCCAGGACAGTCAAGGATACACAGGGAAACTCTGTCTCAAAAAAAAAAAAGAAAGAAAGAAAGAAAAAGAAAATAAATAAATAAGTAAATAAATAAATAGGCTAGAGAGATTGCTCAGTGGTTAAGAACTCTTGGTTGCTTTTCCAGAGGACCTGGGTTCAATTCCCTGCACCTACATGGCAGCTCACAACTGTCTGTAACTCCATTTACAGGAGAATTTGACACTCTCCTACAGACATACACACAGGTAAAACATCAATGTACATTTAAAAAAAATCATTTAAAAATGTTCAAAGGGAGCTGGGTGTGGTGGCACACGCCTTTAATTGTAGGCACTGGGGAGGCAGAGGCAGGTGGATCTCTGTAAGTTCAAGGCCAGCCTGATCTACAAAGTGAGTCCAGGGATACACAGAGAAACCCTGTCTCGAAACAACAACAAAATGTTAAAAGGAACCAGGTGTGGTGGCCCATCCCAGCACTTGGGAGGCAGAGTCAGGTGGATCTCTGTGAGTTGGAGGCTAACCTGGTCTACAAATAGAGTCCAGAACAGCCAAGGCCTGGTACACAGAGAAACCCTATCTCGAAAAAACAAATAAAATAAAAAAGAAATATGTTTATCGTTATGTGTATGTATGTATAGGGGGAATCAGATTCCTGGAGCTAGAGTTACAGGTGCCTGTGACTGCTCAATTTGGGGTGTGAGAATCAAATTCTCAGGTATTCTGTAAGAACAGCAGCTCTTAAGTACAGAGCCATGCCTCTAGTATCTGTTGCTGGTTTTGAGGCAGAATCTTGCTACTACATAGGTGTTGTGTAGCAGTTTCTATTACATAGGTGTTGTGTAGCAGTGTCTGTCCCTCAAGATTGAAACATTAGCTTAAGCAGGGACACTCATTAAATAGGAAGGTAAACCAGCCAAATCTCCTTAGGAAGTCCCTGAAACTGACCAGATTCACTAGGCCCCTCCCTGCCAGGGGGAGCAATTTTAAAGCTGAGAGTCCCTCAAAGATAAGACAAGCTGCAAAGAAAACTCAGAATTCTTTTTTTGTTTTGGTTTTTTTTTGGTTTTTCGAGACAGGGTTTCTCTGTGTATCCTTGGCTGTCCTGGACTCACTTTGTAGACCAGGCTGGCCTCGAACTCACAGTGATCCGCCTGCCTCTGCCTCCCAAGTGCTGGGATTAAAGGCGTGTGCCACCACTGCCCGGCTAGAATTCTTTTTTTTTTTTTTAAGTATTCTTTTTTTTTTATATGTATACAATGTTCTGTATTGAAGTATGTACGCCTGCAGGCCAGAAGAGGGCACCAGATCTCATTATAGATGGTTGTGAGCCACCATGTGGTTGCTGGGAATTGAACTCAAGACCTCTGGAAGAGAAGCCAGTGCTCTTAACCTCTGAGCCATCTCTCCAGCCCAACTCAGAATTCTTAGCTGCAAAGATTCTCAGTCTAGCAAAGCTGTAAAAAAAAAAAAAAAAGAAAAAGACTCCCAGACCAGGCCAGCTACCTGGAAGAACCAGAAACCAGACCAACTGTCTGGAAGAAGCTCAGGCTATTGGGGCCTGCTTCTTTAGCATAACTGCAGCCATTTTGTATGTGAAGTCCACTAAACTGGGCTTTGGTGATATCTATACTTTTGATCCATGTGGATTTCCTGTCTGGGGTGAGTAGACATGTGTGCTGCATTTCTCTAGGAAAAGTTACTCGCACAACAGTATCCCAATAAAACTCATTGGTTCACTAAGTTGGATTTTGGTGGTATCTGTACTCTGGTCTGTTGTAAACTCCCTATCTGAGATGAGTAGACTTTTCTGTTTAGTGTTCCCAGCAAAAGTTTTACCACGTAACAGTAGGCTAGTCTCCATCCTCCTGCCTCAGCCTTTCAAGTACTGGAATTGTGAGCACATACAACCCTGCCTAACCTCAGGCAGTACGTTTGATTCTTACCACCATGGGCCTTGTGGAACCATTTCCAGTACATGGATTGGTTTGAGCTTCTCAGCTCCACCACCCTTGGCCACACATGTGCAGACCTTGTTTCCATTTCTAAGAAACAGAGGCTAACACTTTCTCTCAGTTCAGACATGTGCTTAGATGTACTGTGAGCTTTAGTTGCCTTACTGCACTTGGGCGCTGTGTCCCTGACTGGCAAGGGATCAAAGAAAGACCAGCTACTATCCCTCCCAAACCCATCTCTGGCCTGATGTCTCACACCTACAACCTTGGGCTGAGGCTGAAACTCAACTTATGCTTCTCAGTAGACACCAGGTATGGCCCCATACTCCCCACATCCAACCATACCAGCACAACTTATGGACTAGCTCCTCTAGGGGATCTGGTCTCTCCTCTCTTGGCCCAAGAAACATACCCATTGCTATCTGTGACCCAACAAATATACCCAGGTGTTGCAGGCTGTGACCAGGACCTCACGCAAGTCAGAGAGCCACAAGTAAACAAGGACTATCTCACAGATTGCAGCCTAAACAGGATGTCACCATGTAGGGAAGAGTGTTAGCAGGATGAGCAGCCAGAGAAGGCCCCAGCGCAGGGCGACTCCTGCCCCCCAACCCTGTTAGCTAACATTGGCCATAGCAAACATGAGAAGGGTGTGTGTGTGGGGGGGCAGACTGCACATTCATGTTCGGAAGTGGCCATAAGCAGACAACTCAGGGGCCAAAGATGCTTAAGAAACTGTGATGTGGGCTGGAGAGATGACTCAGCAGTTAAGACCACTGGCTGCTCTCCCAAAGGACCTGGGTTCAAATCCCAGCACCCACATGGCAGTTCACAGCTATCTGTAATTGCTGGGCGTGGTGGCGCACGCCTTTAATCCCAGCACTGGGGAGGCAGAGGCAGGCGGATCTCTGTGAGTTCAAGGCCAGCCTGGTCTCCAAAAGGAGTCCAGGACAGCCCTTACTATTACACAGAGAAACCCTGTCTCGAAAAACCAAAAAAAAAAAAAAAAAGAAACTGTGATTTGAGAGGCCTGAAGAACAGGGCCAGCAGAGGACCCTGAGAGCAGTCCTGTCTCATGCTGGAGCTCAGTCTCCCCATCTGTGCAATGGATAGCCATAGAGATGTGAAAGTAGGGCTTGGGGTAGGGGGTGGCAGGTGCCAGCTGGTTAACCTGCTCTTCTGCCTTTGCCTGGTGCGTAGGAAGCTTGTGCTTAGCAGCCCAGATGGAGAGAATGGGGGTGAAATTTGTTATCCTTCTACTCGGAGCACATTTATACAAATTATCAGTGATTGTTGCTGTATATTTTCAATTTACATTTCTTTCTTTTTCTTTCTTTAAGACAGGGCTTATCATAGCCAGGCTGTGGTGGTGCATGCCTTTAATCCCAGGAGGCAGAGGCAGGGGGATCCTATAAATTTGAGGCCAGCCTGGTCTACAAGCCAGTTCCAGGAGAGCCAAGACTACAACAGAGAAACCCTGTTTGGGAAAAAAAATTAGAAAAAAAGGACTGGGCTTATGTAGCCTAGACTGACCTTGAACTTCTCCGTGTAGCCAAGATGACCTTGAACTCCTAATTTCCTAATTCTCCTGCTTCACTCCCCCACCCCACTCCACACCCCTGTTTAAAGACAGGGTCTCTCTGTACTCCTGGCTGTCCTGGCTCTCCCTGTGCAGACAGCTTCTGGAGCGCTGAGATTAGAGCCCCCCCATCCCCCAACCTGTCCTGTCCCTTCCCACATGGCTCACATTCGGGTCCTAAGAGAGGCCTCGGTCTTGCAGAGGGCAAAACAAAGGCAGCAGGTGAGCTGACTGCAGGTGTCCAGGCTTCTGGATCACCCTGCAGATGCTGAGCTCCATCAGCCTGACCCTGATCTGCTTCCTATGCACACAGTCCAGTTCTCTGCTGCTCTAGGTAGCAGCTCACCCATCACTCAGCAGAGCCAAAAGGCAACTCAAAGCTCAAAGGGGAAGAGTGACCTATTCCCAGTCACACAGCAGTGGTGTAACTGGGCCTCCTTGTTGCCAGGAACTGTGTTTTCAACAGCTGCATATGGGATCGGGGTCATTTGTAGACAGGGGACAGTTTCCAAATAGGAAGGCCAGAGAGAGGGAAGAGTTTTCTCCAGCCCACTTCACAGGTATCACTTTTCCCACCAGTGACAAGGCATAGCCTGGCTGCTTCCTACTTGGCCTCTGTGAGAACATTTGGGTAGGCTTGGTCTCAGGGTCTTGTTGACTTCTGCTTTCTGGAGATCAGGCTTAGATAGTTGGGGAAGGCCCAAAGGTTACACAGCATTTCCTTATAACAGGACACTTGCAAATCTTAGTTGTAATAGGAGTCTCCTTGTCCAGGAGGTAATGCAGATGAAGCAGGGGTCTTCTATCCATTTCTTACAGCTGAGCAAAATGAAGCTCAGACAGGAATTGGAGAAAGCGGAGTGTGGAAGCACTCTGACCTGACTCCCATGAGACCCTGACAGAAGTCTCAGGATGGTAACGTCGTGGTTAGCTCTGCTGAACAGTAGAAAGTGTGGGGTCTGGGGAAAGCAATGTCAGCTCCTTAGAGGTAGAGCTAGGATTTGGACCATGGCATTGGAGGAGACCACACATCAGAGAACTTATCTCAGTCTTTTTTGTTTGTTTGTTTGTTTTTAGGTTTTCGAGACAGGGTTTCTCTGTGTATCCATGACTGTCCTGGACTCAATTTGTAGACCAGGCTGGCCTCGAACTTACAGTGATCCGCCTGCCTCTGCCTCCTGAGTGCTGGGATTAAAGGTGTGTGCCACCTTTATCTCAGTCTTGATTTGGACATTTTGTTTCAAATGATCAGCTGATGCCGGCATAGACTATGATGTAGGCTAGGAGCCATCAGACTACTGGGAAAGTTCCCAGTTTGGTGGCAAGTGTTTTCTCTCTACAATGTTTTGTTTTGTTTTAATACAAGCAGAAAGTGATTTGTTACTGCATATAAAACATGGTTGGAAGGGCCTGGGGTAAAATTCAATTAGATTTAAGCATGTATTCAGTGAGTATTCTGAGCTGATTCAATTTCAAGAAGTTAGGGAGGCATGAGTAGGAGCAGAAGGTTAGCACAGTTCATGGTCTTTCATGAATGATGTAAATGAGCCAGGACTATTTTCGTGCATGATTAAACCACAGTTAGAGAAGGAAGACATCAAGTAAAGTTCTTTGGTCTGAAGAAATAGAAACTGATTCTAGTTATCAATGTGAGAGAGGAATATGTACCATGCAACATACATCCCTGTCCAAACAATGCACCTCACCACCTCAGAGAGCCACCTGCATGGGGCTACGCATATCTCTCTCTCTAAACAACAGTATAAGAGGGAGGTTTCTGGAAAGAAATGGAACATCTCAGAGAATCTCAGGCAAGGCTGGGAAAGACTACCACCCTAGACAGTACCTCAGAAGGGAGATTTGACAAGCAAATTCTTTTTTGCTTGTTTGTTTTGAAGCAGGTCTCACTATATAGCTCTGGCTGTCCTTGAACACACGTGTAGATCAGGCTAGCCTTAAACTCCCAGAAATTCCCCCTGCCTCTGCCTCTAGAGTGTTGGGATAAAAGGCATTCACCACCATCATCCAGCTGACAAGTAACATTCTTGACACAGTGGATAGATGTCACAATTAGTCCAATGGAGGGCACCCATGTGACTAAGAGGTTGGCTGACAGCATACAAGCTGTCATTAGTGGCTGGCACAAATCCTACCCTTGAGTCTAAGAATCATTATATAAGTTCCTGCATAGAAGGAACCTAGAGATAATCATGGAATCGCTCCTTCCTCCTCCCTGGCAGGAGTCAGGGTCAGGTGTTTCCAGGCTCTTGGCCTCTTATCTAAAAAACTGAAAATAAGGATTCACACATATTTTCAAATGAAGCAAGATCAGACATGATCATATAAGTTAAAAGAAGAATATACTGTCAAGGCTGATGGTGGGCCACATGGGTGAGGGTATTCAAAGGCCTTCCTCTCATGGAGTTCAAGAGAAGGAGGAGTGAGGTGTCCAAAGGGTGAAATTTGTGTTTCTCTTCTCTTTGTTGTTCCTACTGAGCATGTTTCTTTCCACAATGCATCCGATTTTAATGTGTGTCCAATTATGCATATGCATAAAGCATAAAAAAAAAAACAAAACCAAACCTAAAAGTTTACATGAGGACATAGTTTTGCCTTGCAACACATGTACCACAACCAGTTCAGTAGGCCTTTCTATGTTTTATACTGAATACATTGGGAACATATTTGAATAGAAACTGTCTAACTCCTGCTGTTGGTGGAAAGACTTATACTGTCATTTACAGAGCTGTGTCCCTGTAGCCTGATGCAGGTGGGGGTCTGAAGTTGCTAGATACACTGTTTGGACAAGGGTGTGTGTGTGTGTGTGTGTGTGTGTGTGTGTGTGTGTGTGTGTGTGTACAAGCAAAAGAGCTAGGCTGCCCCGCGCTTGTCATAAGGAATGGGAACTGGGATGGTATGAACCCAAACTGAGCAAAGCCTTAGATTGCTGCTCTGTTCTCTATACTTCCTTGCCTCAAGTGCCCAGGGCCCTCCCCACAACTGAGCTATATTTCCTGATCTCTCCCTTTTATTTTTCAGGCAAGGATTTACCAAAGTACCCAGGCAGGTTTTGAGCTGGCCTCTTAAATCCTGGGCTCACAGGCCTGCTCCACCAGGCTTGGCTGGAACTGCTCTTTGAGAATCACAGCTGCACAGGAAAGTGAAGACAAACTGGATGAAGACATACAGCACTGCTTCTAGCAAGGGGATGCAGGGAATACTATTCTTTGTCCCATGGGACTTTTAACTACACTAAGGCATTAAGAACAAGGCAGTAGAGACTGGGCCGTGGCTCGGGGCCAGTTGCCTGCTTAGGCATTGGCAAGGCTCTAGGTTTCATATCCAGGACTGAGAAAGAAAGAAAGAAAGAAAGAAAAAAAAGACAAGGACTGTAAGACACTCCTTCTTATAGCAATGCATTGGTGTGGGAAAGCTCTGAGCTACACTTCCAGAAGAGACAACCAAGAGGCTGGCCATACACGTATACAGAGTACTGCTCAGCACATGCTCTACGGAGGGCCAGACCATGTAGCCATCTGCCTCAACTGTTCCATCAGCCTCATGTGTTCCATCACATACATGACCAAGGCCTCCTAGGATTACAGCACCAGCTGACATCTTAGCCCCACACCCCTCTTAGCTTGTATAAGCACACGCTATAATGTTTGTACAGACTTGACCAGGCAGAGTATTGCTTAGTTTGTGTGAGGTGAGGCCTGTGTTTAATTCCCAGCAAACAAACAAAATGAGAGGGGGTGGGGAGAGACAGAGAGGGATGGAGGAAGGATAGGGAGAGAGAGACTCCTAGAGTTTCTGGGAAGAAGGCTACAGGAGGAAGATGTTTCTTAATCACATCCTGTTGCGCTGTTGGCAATTTTTTCTGCACATGTGTTGTTTTTCCTTTGCTGTTGTTTTCTTTCTTTCTTCTCCTTCCTCCTCCTTTTTTTTTTGGTTTTTGAGACAGGGTTTCTCTGTATAGCTGGCCGTTCTGAAACTTTATAGACCCTCCAGGCTGGTGCTGATCTCACAGAGATCCACCTGCCCTGTACCACCACCTCTGGCTTTGCTGTTAGCTTCTTTTTGAGACAAATTTTAACTATGTAGCCCAAGCTGACCTGAAACTCCTGGGCTTAAGTTTCCTCCTGCCATAATCTCAACAGTAGTTGAGGCCATAGGCAGGCATCACTGTGTCCAGCTTTGTGTGTCTATATTTTAGAAACTCTTTGGCTAGGAATGATTTTATATTTACAGAGAAGTAAAAATCAGCACAGGGAATTCATCTTTACCCTCTTCTTCCCCATAATGACCTTATATTACTACTGTCCTTTTGCCATGCAGGGCTAGAGATCAAACCTGCGCTTTAAGCATATGTGGGAGTGTTCTACTGCGGAACCCCAACCCCACCCTACTCTTGTAAATTTTGATGGGATACCACTGCCTGAAACCTAGAAATTATCTGGATTGTTGGTGTCTTTGTTTTCAGGGCTAGCATCTGTACCACTGTAGCACACAGCAGAGTGTCAGTCAGTGTATTTGTTTAGTGTTTCACATTTGTGATGGTTTCTTAGTTTTCTTGTGTTTTGTGACCTAGATAATTTTTGTTTTGTTTGTCCGTTTGTGACAGGATCTCACTATGTACCCCCGGCTGCCCTGGAAGTCACTATGTAGACCAGGCTGGCTTTAAATTCAGAGATCCTCCTTCTTCGGTTTTCTGAGTGCTAGCATTAAAGGTATGTGCCTCCTGGCTATGTGTTTTGAATTGAGGTTTTGATGTTTAGCTCTGGCTGACCTTGAACTTGTGATTCTTCTGCCTCATTGGCCCAGTGTTGGGATGACAGGCATGCATGACCACACCTGGAGACACACACAGATATTTGAAGATGTGAGCATAAGCCATTAGTGTCTCAGACCTGCAATCCCAGCCCTTGAGAAGTTTCCTAGGCCTCTGGAAGGTTCAGCCGTTCTCTGTTTAGTAAGAGGCACTGATAGTTTCCCAGAACTTCAAGTTTCCAAAGTATTTCCTCCTCTGCTTTTACCCTTGAGGTAGAATACAGTCTCAGGTGACAAGTATTTTATTTTCGTGTCACAGATTGGCAAAATGAGGCCCAGAGAAAGTTGATGGACAAGAAGTTATGTTTCTGGATTCCCAGCTTGGGCTTTCTTGGGGACAATCTATTTTTTCTTCAGTTATTTCTAAAAAGAATTATTTTTTATTTTTAAATGTCTGTGTTTCTGTATGTCTATACCACATGCATGCCCTTTGAGTCCAGAAGAGGACACTGGATCCCTGGATGGGGAATTAAAGGCTGTTGTGAGCTGCCTGAAGTGGTTCTGAGAACCAAGCTCCAGTCTTCTGGAAGAGCAGCAATTGCTCTTTTTTTTTTTTGTTTGTTTGTTTTTCGAGACAGGGTTTCTCTGAATATCTCTGGCTGTCCTGGACTCACTTTGTAGACCAGGCTGGCCTCGAACTCACAAAGATCCGCCTGCCTCTGCCTCCCAAGTGCTGGGATTAAAGGCGTGCGCCACCACCGCCCGGCTAGCAATTGCTCTTAACTGCTAAGATCTTTCTTCTATTGTTTTAGTGGTGTGGGATGGAGCCCAGAGCATTCAGTACTTTAGACAGGCACTCTACCATTAAGTTCTGGCCACTAGACCTAGAACAATGATTTTGTGCATAGAGTTCAAAGCTTCAGAAACTGAGAATGGTGGCTTTCACTTGTAATCCTAGCATCCCATAGGCTGAGGCAGAGGACTGCCACAAGTTTGAGCTGAGCCTGATCTAATATAGTCAGTTCAGTGTGAGCTATAGCATGAGGTCCTTCTGCAAAACCAACAACAAACACTTTGGTGAAGACACTGGGCTTGCAGCATTCCCTGCCCTCAGGCTGCCATCTTCCCCACACTCTTCCAGGAAGACCCTTTCCCCAATGGCAGAGAAATCTGGGGCAGTGGTGGTCATGATCACACTCTTCATCTTCTGTAAAGCAGGAATGCCACTGCAGATCACAAAGTATTGTCCTGAAGATGACTTTAGAAAAGGAATGTGGGGCCGGGCATGGTGGTGCACACCTTTAATCCCAGCACTTGGGAGGCAGAGGCAGGCAGATCACTGTGAGTTCGAGGCCAGCCTGGTCTACAAAGTGAGTCCAGAACAGCCAGAGCTGTTACACAGAGAAACCCTATCTCGAAAAACCAAAAAAAAAAAAAAAAAGAAAAGGAATGTGGGGTGGTGGAGGTGGTATGCTTCTAAATGGGGTTGGGAGGAATGGCTTGGACTCACACAGGAATGTCCTGTCTGACCTTGTACTTGATAGGGCGGGCCTACTCCACCTAAGCACTGCCCAATCTCTTGCTTCCAATTGGTTTCCCATCCTCTAGGTTAGCATTTCACCTCTTTATCTGTGTCCAGTTATCTTTCCAAAGCCTGGCTCAGGCCAGTAGGATGGCTCATTTAGTAGTGGCACTTGCTGCCAAGCCTTACAACTTGAGTTCCTTCCCTGGGTCCCATATGGTGGAAGAGAAAGAACCGACGCCCATAAGTTGTCCTCTGACCTTCAAGTATAGACCTACACAGAGAAAAATATGTAATTAAAAAAAAGATGTGCCCAGGCATGGTAGTGCACACCTTTAATCCCAGCACCCGGGAGTCAGAGGCAGGTAAATCTCTGCATTCAAGGCTAGCCTGACCTACAGATCTAGGACAGCCAGGGTACACAGAGAAACTGAGGGTGGGGGGGGGGGGAGAGACAGCACATGGGGTTGGGAGGAATGACTTGGATTCACACAGCTCTGGCTGTCCTGGAACTCTGTAGACTAGGCTGGACAAAGTCTCTTGATGTATTGACCTGAAACTCACTACACAGACCAGGATGACCTGGAACTCACAGAGATCTGCCTGCCTCTGCATCCAGAGGCATGTGCCAACACACCCAGCTGTTTATTGTCTTTGCAATAGCCTTATGTACCCTTTTGGTCCATTTTGAAGCTATTTGTCTTCAAAAGTTGCTAAAGAATCTGAATGAGCCAGGCATGGTGGCACATTCACAGGGTGGTTTCTGAGGAGTATCAGATAGAATTGCTATTGATAAGGTGAACTCTAGATTACTGGGAGGCAGGAAGTTAAGTTATCTTTATTGTAAACAATGTCTGGGAGAAGTATGAGTCTTTACCCAGATCCTGCACATTCAGGTGTTAAGCCTGGTTTATCATTGCATTAACATTCTCTAATTATTTTTCTCTGTTTCTCATTCTTTCCCTTTATCTCTCTTTGAGACAAAGTCTCTTGATGTATTGACCTGGAACTCACTACACAGACCAGGATGACCTGGAACTCACAGAGATCCACTGCTTCTGCTTCGCAAGTGCTGGGATTAAAGGCGTGCGCCACCACCGCCCGGCGAAAATATTTTTTTTATAAAATAAATACTTTATGTCTATGTTGTGAACCTTCACTGCAAATGTTATTAATTATTCTTAATTGCAGTGGAATTTTTGGTTTTCAACTGGTAGAAGATTTCATCCAGACTCTGAAGTGAGGGGCCCTTCTTTTCCCCTTTGTTCTCAGAACTTTCCCTTTTCCCTGTGTCTCAACCTCACCTCAGGGGAAGCCTCTGAGGAGAATCCTTCAGGCTGTTTCAGAGGATGGAGCTGTCTCCACCCTTGCCTCCCCATCCCACCCCCTGTTGCCCCTCAGTCTGGAGTTGTAAATGGCACAGAGTGTCATCATTTTAAGACAGAGTTCTGTTCTCCTCTAAGCTCCATTCTCCACAATGAAGTCGCTGGGACTCAGAAGTGACATCCCAAAGTGTGGTGTTTGACATGTGGAGTACTTTGAACTGAAGGACATTAGAAAGGTGTTGCCAAGCCGGGGCATGGTGGGGCATGCCTTAGATCCCAGCACTTGGAAGGCAGAGGCAGGCAGATCACTGTGAGTTTGAGGCCAGCTTGGTCTACAGAGCAAGTCCAGGACAGCCAGAACTGTTACACAGAGAAACCCTGTCTCAAAACAACAGCAACAACAAAATGAAACAAAAACAAAAACAAAACAAAACCCAAAAACAAAAAGAGAGAAAGGTGTTGCCAGCAAAGTCTGTTTCCAATCCTTATCTGCCCTTCTTTATCCTACTCCCTTTTATTGCTGTTATGGGTTCAGGAATAGCCACACACTGACCACTCAAACACCAGGCTCAGATTGATGGAAGTTTATTGAACACTTGAAGAAGACTGACCGGTCAGAGACCACAATCCTGGATTTGGGAACCAGGACTGAGTCCTGGAGCTATTCTCAGAGTGAGTTCTTAAAGGAAAAATCATAATCAAACAGGAAAAAAAATCAACTCCATTCCAGGTACATTGTGTTCAATCAAGCAAGAAGAACCAATTCTATACCAGGTATATCATGCTTAGGCAGGAAAACAAAAGATTTTAAGTTGATTGGCTGAGATTTGGGGTTGGGGGGAACTGAGAAAGGAACATGGCAGGGTATTGCGGTTTTGTCTAAGTGGAACATATATCATTAATTCAAGCAGAACAGTTAACAAAGGCTATTTTTTTTTATGTCAGGCAAGTAGAGCCAGAGAACTTGAATTTAATTTCACATTATGATTAAGATGGTGACTAAAAAGAAAAATGGCTGCAGGTGTGCTAAAAGCTGAAGCCGACCTCTGCAGAAGCCTTAGTAATGCTAAAGGCTGAAGTAGGCTTCTTCAGAGGGGCTATAGTTATGTTAAAAACTTAAGTAGGTTTCAACAATCCCTCCCAGGCAAGCCACAAATACTAGAATGCCTCTCTACTAAAGCTAGCCGCAAATCTCAGACAATCTCATTCGTTCAAAGTGCTGGCCATAGAGGAGTTCTCTGAGCCAGCCTTGCATTCAGAATGGGTTCTGCACAGATCTAGAAAGGCCTTGCATAAAGAGAGGCTAAGAATCAGACCAGGCAAGCCCCTCTGTGCTCCTGTCTTCCATTAGGGCCACCCTAACATCTCTACATGGCTGTTCATTCCTTCAAATGAAAGCATAGAGGCAGTCAGTTTTGTCTGGGGTCTTTGAGTCTTCATTGCTGAAGGCTCCTTGCCACATGAACGATCAAACAAGTTTTATTTTTCCCCCTCTTGTTACCAGGAGAGTTGTTCTAGGAGGTTGGCTGTTACCTTGCGACAAGGAGGGAAGGAATCACAAACACATTTTCTCTTACCAGATGGAACATTTCAAAATGGAACTACAATTCTCATGGGCAAAGCAGGTACATAAAATGTGATTTCAGTCATCAATCCAGGTTGACACAGAAGCAGTAAATTATGGGTCAGGGCTTCCAGTATCCAGAACGTTCTTGTTAGACTTTCAAGAGAAAAGTGACCATTCGAGCTTGCAAATGCGTTAGGGGTGTCCTCCAGCTTTATTACATCCTGGGCAGAGAAAAGGACTTCAGATTGCCTGCTTTTGAGACCGTTGTGAGTTTTTTGTTTTTTAATTTCCACATGAGGACGGAGAGATGGCTCAGCAGTTAAGAACACTGACTGTTCTTCCAAAGGACCCAGGTTCAAATCCCAGCACTCACATGGCAGTTCACAGCTGTCTGTAATTGCCGGGTGTGGTGGTGCACACCTGTAATCCCAGCACTCAGGAGGCAGAAGCAGGCGGATCTCTGTGAGTTCAAGGCCAGCCTGGCCTACAAGGACAGGACAGCCAAGGATACACAGAGAAACCGTGTCTTGAAAAATCAAAAAAAGAAAAGAAGCATATCTAATTTCCACATGAATTCGTGTGAGTTCTTTATAAGAAATATATATTTGTGGCTCAGAGAAGTACAATCACCTGTGAACTTCAGTGTCCTTCAGTGAGCAAAGGCAGAATGAAATTTTTGGGCACAGACTGTCAGAAGAAGTAGTACCCTCTGCACTCCTCTTCAGCCCTGATTCACTCAGGTTCTAGACTCTGTTGTGAGGACTCTTTACTATCAGCTTTGGGGTCTAGCCTCTAGTTCTGGCCCTTGTGAGAACCTCCTTCAGGGAAGGTAGGGTTCCCCTTTGTCTCCTTGTGTAAGGCTCTACTCTCATGTCTGGTCTGTCTCTGTGTGCAGCACATAGCTTGGCATGTAGCCCTCCTTATCAAGTGGAAGACGTGCTTCTCACTGCTTTGTTGGGTACATATGAGTGAGACTGCAGGCTTGCAGTTGGGGTTAAATCCCAGGGTCCTAGTTAGTTATGGGTGACTCAGGGTGTGGAGAGTTCAACTACTTGGGTTGCCTCCTGGACTCAACTTTTTTTTTTTTTTTTTTTGGACTTCTGAGACAGGGTTTCTCTGTGTATCCCTGGCTGTCCAGGACTCACTCTGTAGACCAGACTAGCCTTGAACTCACAGAGACCTGCCTGCCTCTATCTCCCGAGTGCTGGGATTAAAGGTGTGAGCCACCACACCCGGGAGACCCAACATTTTTACTGAAATATAATGCACACAGGGAAAAGCACACAAATGTGAAATATGCATAAATGAATCTTCGTTAAGTGAACGCACTTGTAGCTAAATAAATCAACCGTGTCCAGGGTCTGGCCTCCTTCCTGTGTCTGCTTCACAACATTTTTCTCGTGGAGGTGGAAAGATTAAGAGGCCAAGATTCTGAGCAGGCTGGGGCGGGGTTCTGTGCTTATGGATTTAAGGGAGGAGCATGAATTGAAGGTTAAGGTAGTATGTATGCCCTGGGGAATTGTTGAGGTGGGGGGTGTGTAGGATTCTGAGCTAGGGCTTCATAAATTTGCTTGGGTTTGTGAGGTAGCAGGCGCTATTTAGAGGAGGCCTTGGGGGCATATGTGGGAGGGGCGGATAGGGTTGGAGGCGGGGCCTATGAGCTAGGAAGGGCGGAGCCAGTGGATGCTGGGCGGAGCCTCGGCGCTCGGAGGGGAGGGGCTTGCGCGCGCGCGCTCGCCGCCGGCGCGCCCCCTCTAGGCCGCCATGTTGGCTGGCGTGTGGGTGTCAAACGCTGCACGGGCTCGGGTCGCTCCCGCCTCTCCAGTGTCGCCGGCGGCTGCAGCCTTGCACTCGCGCGGGACGGGGACGGAGGTGAGCCGGGACTCGCGGGACTTGGGGTTTGGTGGCGGCTCGGGAGTCGGGGCGGGGCGGAGCGCGGACCTTCCTTCTCCAGTGCGTGGACGCCCCTAAAGCACCGGCTTCCCCGTCGCCGGCCGGGGCGTGCACCGTGCGGCCACCCGGACCCCACCCGGCTGGACTGCTCAGCCAGGCCCCGCCCCACCTGAGCCCGCTCCGAACTGAGAGGACGTCTGCCTCCCGGCTTGGGCGCCTGTCCTCGCCTCACACCTCAGCCTCGGAGCCTTCAGTTTGGAGCAACCCCGCCCCTCCCTAGAGTGTGCTCTTCCTCCGGCTCTCACCTCGCCGGGGTCCGAGCCGGCCGGCCTCCATCGGGGGCCCCGGGAGAGGGGTCCCTTTACCCACGGCTTCCTCACCCCGGGGACTGGGTTCCCCTAAAATGCCCCCACGCCACAGCACAGCGGGGACGGGGGCGGCGGAGCCAGGCTCCAGCTGCCTTTTGTTCCGCGTGGGATGGCAGAGACCCGGCAACCCTGTTGGGCGAGTCCGGGTGGGCGAACCGCGCGTGGGACCGGCCTCTTCCGGGAGACCCTCGGTCTCCTGTGAGCCGGCTCCGAGGCTTCCTCGGAGCGCGCGCCGGGCGCGTTGGGAGAGGCAGGCCATTCCTAGAGGAGTCCGGGCCAACAGGTTTTTGTTTGCAACCTCAAGTTGGCCCGATGGCTTTGCTGGGGGGCAGACCGTCTGAGCTCCCTGGAAACCCCAGCTCGGCCGGTGTAAGTCCCTCCCAGCGGCTTCTTCACTTCGGTGCTGCCTTGGGTGCGCATTTGAAGTCTTATGTTTCAGCAAAGATAGGGTTTAGCCATCCTTGTGGTTTTCACTAGGGGAACTGAGGCCCAAATGCACTAGTTTGTCCAAGGCCATCCAGTGATAGGATGTCCCTGTCACCTCTGGAAGCCCCATCTCCCGGACACTCCACAGCACTTAAGGGTTTCTTTAACGTTTTGAGTCCCCCAAATCGCCAGCCTGTTATTTTTAACATTCATACAAGAAAATGGGCAGGGAAAGATGAGAAAGTCGCGAGAATTCTGATTTTGCACATTCGAGAAAATGTCCTGTGGAAGAAGGGATTGAAGTGGGATTGAAATGGTTGAAAAAGGTAAATTTCTGTGGTCGACGTCCCCATTATTATGTAATATAACGAAGACTTAGCAGGAACTTTGTGGTCTTCTAACTCTAGATAGTGACAGCGGCAGCTATTGGATCCACAGTGATCGGCGTTGCATAGTGTTGGTAATTAAGCTTTCCATCTATTTAGTTGGTAATGAAGCTCCCGTCTGTATTTAAATGAGCATGGGAGGAACTGCAGTTTGCTTTTGATGGATGTTTGTGACTAATGGTTGTTATGTTGGAAACACTTGTAGGTCTCTCTTTTTTTGTATGTTGGCTTTTGTTACGTTTTTGTGACAAGGTCTTACCAGGTAATCCAGTCTGGGCCTGAATGCAGAGATTCACCAGCATCTGCCTCTTTGGGTGAAGAGATTAAAGGTGTGGACCACACCCATGCTGCTTTTATGAGTTTAAAGTTTGTTTTTTTAGTGGGTTGTTTGTTTGTTTTCTCGAGACAAGGTTTATGTAGTCCTGGTTGTCCTGGATTCTCTTTGTAGACCAGGCTGGCTTTGAACTCAGAGAGATCCATCTGTCTTCATCTCTCAAGTGCTGGAGTAAAGGTGAGTACCACCACCACCCCAGGCTGTTTTGTTAGTTTTAAAGTTAGGCTAGTTGTCTGTAACTGTCTGACTCGGCTGTTGTTTTGTAAACATTAGTTGCAAAGTACTGTACCGAGTTGGCTGCTGGATCAGGAGCAAGTTTGAGTAATTTTGTGGGGTGTTTGGATTTCTTCCTGAGCCCTGAGATGGACGGATGGGGGTTTTGTTGGTTTTTCTTCTCTGCAGGGTGTATGGTGCCAAACACGTGAGTTACAAAGAAATGGGAAACTTAAAAACAAATTGTGTGTGTGTGTGTGTGTGTGTGTGTGTGTGTGTGTGTTGAGGGGGAGGTAGGGATGTACACCTTGTGAGTATGAGTGCCCTCTGAGTGCAGAAGAGGGCGTCAGATCCCCTGGAGCTGGAATTACATTTGGTTGTTAGCTGTCTGGTGTGAGTGCTGGGAAACTGAGCTCTAGTCCTTTAAAAGAACAACATGTGTTCCTAACTGCTGAGTATTCTCTCCAGTCCAGGTATTTGAAAGTGACAATACCTGGCATGCTGTTTATAGTCTTGAAAAATGGCCCATCCTTTGTAGAAACCCTCTGTGGAAATATGGCTGCCTCTCATGTAATCTTTCATAATGAGGAGTAGATTTCCCAAGAGTGGTGATTCTGATAAGTGTCCTGTGAAAGTAGTTGAAAAGTTTTGGAGAATCTGATTTATTTTAATGGTGTGGTTTTTCTGGAAGTTAAAGGAAGTTTGTTTTTAATTTCACCAGCAGTGGCAACTTTCAGTCCTTTATAGACTGAAGAAGGGAAAGACTGAATTTCATTCACTTGTCCATTGTTGGCAGAGCTTTCCTGTGTTGTTGATGGGGTGTGATTGACTGGCGTGAGCACCTCGCGACCCTGAGTGTTGAACTCAGAGGATTTTTTTTTTCCCCAAAGGGTCTCACTGTGTAACCCAGGTTGGACTGGAATTTGATTCTCCTGCTTCACCCTCTCCAAGGATTGAATTGCAGGGCATGGGCTATCATGGTTGGCCTTTGGTCTGCTGGTTAAGTGTATTTGAGTTTAAGCTAGCCTCCCTGTCAAACCTTTGCCAGCTACCAATGTTTGGACCCTTCTTCCTCTACTCTCCCAGCCTCCCCACCATATGTTAGAGTACTCTGGGCATTTTGAGACTGTGACTTTTTTTTTTTTTTAAGATTTATTTATTATGTATACAGTGTTCTGTCTGCAGGTATACCTGCAGACCAGAAGAGGGCACCAGATTTCATTATTGATGGTTGTGAGCCACCATGTGGTTGCTGGGAATTGAACTCATGACCTCTGGAAGAGCAGCCAGTGCTCTTAACCACTGAGCCATCTCTCCAGCCCAGAGACTGTGACATCTTTAAGGCGAGTGGTTGCTCTGTCTTTCTTTACTTTCCCAAGGCTCAGTTCAGCCTGTGACATACAATAGTACTCAGTAAAGGTTTGTAATAAGAGTCCTGTGGGCCAGGACGATGTTGTTTTTATGATTCTGTACCACAAGCTCCACTGTTCTGTCTTGCTCTGGCATTAAACCAGCTGTATTGTGAAATAACTATCCAGCAGATTTCTTTTTTTTTCCCCTGCAGTGTTGGGAGTAGAACTTAAGACCTCACATGCTAGGCAAAGTACTCTGCTACTGAGTTATATTCCCAACCTTCCCGCTGATTTGAGTTTTTGAAAATTGACAAACGTTCTGATAAGTCAGTCAGTGGCTGTGTAGCTGTGCCTGGCCTGGAGCGTAGTATGTTGACCAGTTGGTGTGGTACTGGGATTAAAGGCATTCATCACAATGATCAGCTTTCTTTCCTTGTGTATGTGTGTGTGTATCTCTGGCTGTCCTGGACTCAATTTGTAGACCAGGGTGGCCTTGAAATCACAGAGATCTGCCTGCCTCTACTTCCTAGAGTGCTGGGATTAAAGAAGTGTGCCACCACGCCTGGTGCAAATGATCTTAAATTAGACATCTTGATCTCTGTTAGCTCGAGGCCAGCCTGGTCTACAAAGCGAGTCCAGGATAGCCAGGGCTACACAGAGAAACCCTGTCTCGAAAAACCAAAAAAAAAAAAAAAAATTTAGGTATCTTTCCAAAGATTAATTTTCATTATTTGTTCTCTCCTTCTTTCTCCTCTTCTTTTTGAAGCAGGGTCTCTCTATAGCCCTCACTGTCCTGTAGATCAGATTGGCCTCAAACTCAAAATCCACTTCTGCCTCCCAAGTACTGAGGTTAAAGGTGTGTGCCACCACATCTGGCCTAGAATTTTCTTTCTTTCTTCTTTGTTCATAGTGCCTTAGAAAAGCAAGGACAGGGAAACAATGTCTGCAGTTAAGTGTGTATTCAGCTCCTTTATCTAGAGGTGTGTGACCATACCTGTTGGCAGTATGATAGAGAAGTCCAGGCCCTAAGATCTTGAAGCTCTTTTAGCAACCTTTAAGAACAGATCCAGTTCCATGAGAGCATAGAATTGGGATTGACACCCTTGTGTGTGTGGAAACGCTAAAATCTGCTGGGTTAAACTGTAGGACTCAGCTTAGTATTCACACTGGGTCTGTGAGTCCCTTGAAAGGCTGGGAACTGTGAATGAGTTAAAATTTCTGGCTTTCTCCAAACCTTAGGATCTGTGGAAGTACTGTGATTTGAATGACAGTAATTGAATGGGCTACTTTATATGATAGATGTTTTATTTAGGTTTGATTTTTAAAAAGCATGCCTCAAAGCCGGGCGGTGGTGGCGCACGCCTTTAATCCCAGCACTTGGGAGGCAGAGGCAGGTGGATCTCTGTGAGTTCGAGGCCAGCCTGGTCTACAAAGTGAGTCCAGGACAGCCAGAGCTGTTATACAAAGAAACCCTGTCTCAAAAAACCAAAAAAAAAAAAAAAAAAAAAGCTTGCCTCTTTTAAAAAGCCTGGTCTATGCTTCCTTATAGTGCATTGCCTCTTTGGGTAACTCTCTCAGCCCTGTTGGGTCCTGGACTGGGCTTTGTTCCTGGGTTCAGAAAGGGCCTATTCCTGCTTCCACTTAGTGTGTATCCTAGTCCAGGCAATGTACTGCATTTAAGGGTGTTCTAGAGAAAGAATGGGTAACTCAGCTCTGTCTGTTCAAAGCAGTGCAAGGAATTTGTCCATAGGGACCCCAGCGTTTGGTCATGTAACTCAGCTGACAAATGGAATCAGGAGAAGCAAGCTCTTCTTGACGGATGGCTGGCCTCATGATTGAGGGCTAATGCATGATGTGAATTTAAGAGCATTTATAATTAATCATTTTTGAATGCAGGCTGTGTCCTTCCTCTGCTCTCACCCTTCTTTGGTAATGTCATTGTCACATCACTTGAATTCTGCAGTGTAGTGGCTAAGAGAACCTAATGGCATAGTTTGGCTGCCATAGCCTCATGGCAGATTGCTCTGGAGTCGGGCCTGGGGTCTGGTCTGGTGGGCCTCCTGACTGGGTGGCGTAGAGCCCATCCATCATTGAGCTTGATTTGCTCTACCCTTAAAGTGAGACCAACAAGAGCTACTTCTCGGAAAAGACAACACTCATCGACTTTCTAATTTGCTGTGCATCAGGATTCCCTAGAGGGTTGGTTTCAGCTGGTTGCCAGACTCCAACCCAGAGTTTCCAATTCAGTAGATAAAGCTCGACAACACTTTTTTTTTTTTTACTTCTTTTGATAGGGTCTTATGTAGCCTATGGTGGCATGAAACTTTGTAGTTAAGGATGACTTTGAAATTATAAATCTTTGGCTTCTACTTCCTAAATGCTGGGATTATAGGCAGGTGCCACCATACTCCATTTTATGTGGTGCTAGGGATTGAACACAGCAGGGCTTTGCATTTTCATTTTTTTTTTTTTTTTTTTGGAGACAGGGTTTTTCTGTGTATCCTTGGCTGTTCTGGACTTGCTTTGTGGACCAGGCTGGCTTCAAACTCACAGAGATTGACTTGCTTCTGCCTCCTGAGTGCTGGGATTAAAGGTGTGCGCCACCACACCTGGCTTATTGTCTTCTTAAAGACAAGTGTGTGTGTATAATTTTATATATACACATTTTAATTTATATGAATACATTTGTGTTTGTGTGTGTGCTGTGTGGGTGAGGGTGACCACAGTAGCTGGAAGAGGACATTGAATACCATTGAACTGGAGTTAGAGGTGTTTTGTGAGCACTCAGAGATGAGTGCTGGGATCCAAAATCAAATTATTTGGGAGAGCATTAAGTGGTGCCCTATTGCTAAGCCATCTCTGCAGCTCCTATTTATTTTGTTTGTTTATTTAGTTATTCGTGTGTGTGTGTGTGTGTGTGTGTGTGTGTGTGTGTGTGTGTGTAGGCGTAGGCGTAGGTGTAGGTGTAGGTCAAAGGATTTGTGGGAATCAGTTCTCTTCTACCATGTGGGTCCCAGGGAGACAGCTCAGGTTGGTTGTCAGGCTTGATGGCAAGTGTTTTTACCTCCCGAGTCTTCTTGTCAGCTCAGAGAACATAGATTTTTAGCTAGTGTGTGCATGTTACTGATGCTGTCAGTTTGGGGACTAGTCTTTGGAATCCTGGCCTGAGGACTGCAAGAGAAGGTATGTGAGGTTGGTCTAGCACCAGCTGGCTGTGCAGAGGAAACTTAGAATGCTTCTAAATATTGCTCTGAAAATGGTGGTGTGGCATTTAGAAAGGAATTTGGGTTCTGTGAATACTGTTCTCATGATTTGGACTATGGTTACAATCATTTTTCTTGTGTGAGTTAGTAGGTTCATTTTCTTTGGTTATGTGAGATGTAATCGATCCTGGAGGGAAATAGGTTCATCCCTACATGGCTGACATGGTTATGACTGTCTAGGCCTTTTAGGAATGCAGCTTGGGGAGGTGGTTATTGTTCTTAGTCTTTCGGGGCAGAACCCCTTAGGGTCATTAGCCATCAGTCCCAGTGTTAATGAAAGTCCTCTCTCTCGGTTTTTCGAGACAGGGTTTCTCTGTATCCTTGGCTGCCCTGACTCACTTTGAAGACCAGACTGGCCTCGAATTCAGAGAGATCTGCCTGCCTCTGCCTCCTGAGTGCTGGATTTAAAGGCATACACCACCATGCCCGGCTCTGAAAAGTCACTTCTCAATTCAGATTGAGTTACTATTCTTTGGTGTTTAGAGTTGAGGAAAACAAATCATTTTTCTACCCGTCATTTCTCTTCTTGCATTTTGAAAAAACTAATACTCAGAAGGGTTTGGCAGTCTGTACCAGGCCTCACAGTGAGTGAGTGGTATTTTGTTATGTATGTGGAGTGTGTGTTGTCTGTGCATGATGTGTGTATGTGGGGTAGCTGTGATGGATGTGTGTATGTGGGGTGGCTGTGGTGTGTGTATGATGTGTGTGAGTGGGGGGTGACTGGTGTGTGTAT
>CAJQZJ010032004.1:8526766-8574520 GCA_907164525.1 Lophiomys imhausi
GTGAGTGGGGGGTGACTGGTGTGTGTATGATGTGTGTGAGTGGGGGGGTGACTGTGGGGTGTGTGTGTGTTGTGTGTAGGGGGAGGTAGTATGGTGCATGTGGTGTGTGTATGGAGGCCAGAGCAGAACTTTTCTGGTGTCTTTGTTGCTCTACACCTGTTGTCTTAAGAAAGAATCTCTCTCTCTTTTGTTTTTAATTTTTTAAAAAATATTTTGTTTATTATATATATAGTGTTCTGTCTGCATGTATGCCTGCATGCCAGAAGAGGGCATCAGGTCATATTATAGATGGTTATGAGCCACCATGTGGTTGCTGGGAATTGAACTCAGGACCTCTGGAAGAGCAGCCAATGCTCTTAACCTCTTGAGCCATCTTTCCAGCCCTTTTTTACGTTTTTTGAAACAGGGTTTCTCTGTGTATCTCTGGCTGTCCTGGACTCACTTTGTAGACCAGGCTGGCCTCGAATTCACAGAAATCCTCCTGCTTCTGCCTCCTGAGTGCTGGGATTAAAGGCATACATCACCATGCTAAGTGAGAAAGGATCTCTTAACTGAGTTTCTCATTTTGGCTGGGCTAGCTGGTCAGTGAACTCATGGGGTCTGTCGTTCTTCTCCTATCAGTGCTGGGGTTATAGGCATGTGTCTATGCTCAGCTTTTCACGTAGGTTCTGGGGATTTGAGTCCTCATGCTAGTAGCGTGTGTGTTCTTTATCCACTGAGCCATCTTCTCAGCTGATACTGTACAGCCACTGTGTCAAGCTCAGAACCATGTAGTTTTCCCTCCCCCCTGAGGAGTGCTATGTGTTTCTATGACTTTGCTGTTGTCTCATAGTAATCCTAAAAGTGGCAGTTTACTGATAAGTGCTCTCGAACTGGGAGAGGGGCTTGGCATTGTGCTTGAATTCAGTCTGACACTGGTCTGGTTTTAAAGTTTTATGAAGTCATTTCTATGACAGTAGCTTACCTCACCACACCTCATCAGGAAATAATTTTTTACTACCTTCTTAATAAGAACCAAGGGCGCAGAGGTATGGTCATTTGAAGGACAGTTTTGTGACAGTAGGTAGGATATTTGAGGTCTGGGGTCAGATCCATGGGTGCAAATAAAAAGTTTCTTGCTGACACATTTAGTCTGACTGACAGGATGACGTTAATATTTGTAAGAAAATTAGAAGCCATCAGTGTATTGTACTGTGATTTGATTTTTGTCAGGGGCCAAGAATGTAGAAAGAAAAAAAAATCTAGAAGAGTAAGTAAGGCAACAGGGAGAAGATAGGGCTGATCTGGGCCTTGAAGGACAAGGAACATTATAAAGCAAATGGGAAGGCATTTCCCATGGGGGCAGCAGGATTGGATTCCTGAGGTGAGCTTGGATATGGTACCCATGTATATGCATCTTGGTTGTGTACTCTGTTGAATCTTTGTTGCTGGAGAGGATGCTTTGTGGCTAAGGAGTTTGGACTTGATGCCCAGGAAACTCTTATTCCTGGTACACCTACAAATCATAAAGTCTGGAAAGCTATTTTTAAAAAAATTTTCTCAAATGGGGCCTTTTCCTGGACCAATCTGGGAGAGACCAATGATTTTTAGAAGTGGCCAGACAGACTGTCGTAATTGTGTGGATGGAGAGCTGAGCCCTGTGCTCGGGGGAGCCTCTGGGAGTATCAGGGCCTGTAAGATTCCAGGAAATGGGAGCTGGAGACAAAAGGAAGCTTGTGCATTAAGGATTATGAGTAGTGAACTAATCTCTCTTAGACACTGGGCTACAGAGAAGAGGTGGGCAGATGGAGAAAGGGAGATGGTCTCTAAGCCACCTTGGAGAAGTGAGTAGTTTAGCAAGGGGTAAAGAAAGTAAGTGTGGGAAGAGATTGTGATTTGCTGGGTAATCCTTCCACCTGAGCCGCAGGCAGAACTGGTTCTTCTCTCTCCATTAAGGGTTCCTTTTCTTTTTTTTTTTTTTTTTTTGGTTTTTTGTTTTTCGAGACAGGGTTTCTCTGAATATCTCTGGCTGTCCTGGACTCGCTTTGTAGACCAGGCTGGCCTCGAACTCACAAAGATCCACCTGCCTCTGCCTCCCAAGTGCTGGGATTAAAGGCTTGCGCCACCACCGCCCGGCTAAGGGTTCCTTTTCTTATTTGTTTGTTTGTTTTTCGAGACAGGGTTTCTCTGTGTAGCCTTGACTGTCCTGGACCAGGCTGGCCTCGAACTCAAGGAGTTCTGCCTGTCTGTGCCTCCCTGAGTGCTGGGATTAAAGGTGTGTGCCACCATGCTCGGCTTGAACTGCCATGTGGGTGCTGGGATTTGAACCCAGGTCCTTTGGAAGAGCAGTCAGTGCTCTTAACCGCCGAGCCATCTCTCCAGCCCAACCTAGTGTAGTTAATGAATGTCATGTCATTTGTGGTATTTCGGACGAAAAGGTAGTTCAGTTTATGCCCTTGTTTGATGCTTATTGCACACATGCACTGTGTCCTGCTCTGGGATACATGAGTTAGTGAATAAATTTAAGTCCCTGCCTCAGGTCTTTAGGCTTGTAGATGTTGGCTTCTGACAGAGTGAGAAATAATGTTGGCCCTGGGTATATCCGGTAGAGCAGTGTAAAAAGTGGTGTTAGACATTGATGTAATCTGAGGGTCAGAGAAAGTGTCAGAGGAAACCATCTGGAAGGTGGATCTTGAAAGTATAGTTTATGGGGAGTAGAAGAGGGGCAGAGCCAGTAGTGCTGTGTGTGCAGAGCGCTGGAGACCTGTGTCCACTTGAGAATGGAAGAGGAAGGCCGAGCAGCTCTGGTAGCAACTAGATAAGGTTGAACTGGTGGGCTATGGTTACCAGTTCAACTTGGTAGTGTGAGTGGGCACTGCTGAGGTCTTCCACCCCATTCCTTATCTGAACAGCCCTGCTCTGCTGAAAGCAACAGAGCTGATTGAAATGGGTTGCTGTGTTAAGATCAGCCAAAGTGCCATCTTACTACAGGTGCTGGGGAGCTAGATGGCAACAAGCCCAAGGACATGAGGCTTCTTCCAGAGCACTGACAGTGGGACTCTGTTCAATGGCAGTGAGAAGGGTGGGGCTGAAGAGTTTGTGTCCCACCCCGTTTTCCAGGCCAGTTTCCCAGGACCAAATGATAATTTTATTCTGGGCTGGTGCTGACATGACATGAATGCTCCTTTGGGACTAGAATGGCCATACTTAGAGCAGTTGTGTTTTCTAGAAATCTCTGGCGAACTTTATGGCCATATGGTGAAGATAAGGAACTTTCTGGTAAACCTGAGATGCATGTCAGAGAGATACTGTTCCTGGCTGGTACACGGTATCAGGGAGATGAGATGATCCTAGCCTGCAGTTCTTGGTATGGGCAAGAGGAAAGCTGTTAGAGGACTGAACCACAGGGGGATCGGGGTTGGCTGTATATGTGGTCTTTCTCTTGGGTGCTACCTCAGTTTACTGCTTGTTGTGGGAGTTTAGGCCACAATGTTGACAGTTCTGATGTGAGAAGTGGGCAGCCGAGGAGAATAACTCACTTGCTTCCTTTTACCAGCTTCTAGACCTTTTATATTTCTTTGTTCATGGCTCAACTTTGCCCAGCTGTGACTGTTTTGACCATGTCACAGCATTAGTGTGACACTGCCTCACTTGCCTCCCACCTCCATCCTAAAGACCCTTGTGTTTCTGTTTGACCCCCTGGATGATATTTCCCTGTCTAGAGTTAGGGAGAATGCTTTCATTCTCTCTGCTGCCTCCTTGCCCTATAACCTAGCATGTTCACAGGCTCTTGGACTAGGCTGTGTATGTCTTTCAGATAAGGCTTTCTGGGAGGCCATTATTTGTCCACTAGAGTTGACAACATCAAAAGCAGACCCTGCACAGCTTTCCACATTTGTACCTTCATGGACAAACCAGAACATTTAGCAGTTGGAGGCTGCACTGTTGCTTGGCAACAATGGGTCAGAGCCAGTGTGGGTGCCATCTCTAGATGGGGTATGTGAGTGCTAGTTCTCTGTAGGCCCCTGTCTTCCCATGGTGCCCACTCAATTTTTTCTCCTGCTCATACCCTACTGTGGGAACACAAGGACCTACTTAACAGGTCCAGTCATATCAGTGTTCTGTATTCAGGGTGGTTGAGCTTGCCACCACCTCCTGGTTTCAGTTCTTCCCTCATTTCCTTTTCTCCAGATGCTTGACCCAAAGTCTCTCCTGTTTCTACCTGGTACTCACTGTTCCACATCCTCCTGACCCAAGGCCTTGTGCTCTATACTATGTCTGATGCTATTTTAGGTGGTATTGTTTGTGCTGTGACTCTTTGTTTCCCAATCCCCTCCTTTTTTTGGGCACCCAACTGTAGTCTAGTATATTCTGATACCTTTCTCTGGGTATCATGCTTGGAGTTCATGAAAAGCGAGTCCTTATAAGGTACGTCTGGATACATTTCCATCAAAAGTCAAAATTACACAACAAGCCTGTGGCCAGGCATCTCAATGCCAAACACTCCTAGATACTGGGAATGTGACAGGAGACTAGGAGACTGCCTTCCTTGTAAGACTAATTCTAAAGGGTAAGGAAGAGAACCAGGAGAATGGACAATGGCAGTATCAGGGTGCCACTGCACATGGGGGTGGGGTCTGCTTCCTTCAGCCCCCAAGCTAGTGGTCCCATCTGCTTAAATTGTTTTTGAAGGTCTGTTTCTGGAGCTCTTGTTAAAAGCATTTCCGGCAAAGAGCTCCCTTGTGTCCAAACCTAGTTGATAACTGAAATTTCAACAGGCCCCCCTACATTGACTCATGGCGACAGTTCAAGCTAACCACTTCCTTGTGGTCCTGCTTGGCTCTGAATTGGGACCCTGATTTTCTTCTAAAGGGTCGATTTTTTCTGTGGCTTCCTGTGGAGGGACATACGTTAATTAAGTGACCCTGGCTCAGGGTGGGGACACTTGATAGAGCCCTTGGTATTTGACAGCTAAGGCCACCTGCTGCTTTTTTCTATGTAGAGTATAATCCAGAAACTTGGCTATAAACTTGGTTTCATTATGGATGATTCAGTAAATGAAAGCAGCATAATTTAGTGAATTCATCACTCAGCATCAACATTTTAAATCTAGATTTCTCCCTTAGACTATTCTAAAACAAACCCCTAACTTAATTGATAATGGCTGTATATTTTTTTAAAGGATTTGGACTTTCTGCAAACTTCCTTTTTTTTTTTTTGTTTTAAAGACAGGGTTTCTCTGTGTAACAGAGCCCTGGCTGTTCTGGACTTGCTTTGTAGTCTAGGCTGGCTTCTGCAAACTATTATTAATAGGTGAAAATTGACCATCATTCATTTGTCCTTCCTTTCTTCTTTCCTCCCTCCTTCCCTCCTTCCCTTCCTCCCTCTCTCCTTCCCTTCCCTCCCTCCCTCCCTTCCTCTCTCCTCCCTTAGTTCTGCCTACATATATGCAGGCACATCAGAAGGGGTTACCAGAGCTCATTATAGATGGTTGTGAGCCACCATGTGGTTGCTGGGAATTGAACTCAAGACTTCTGTAAGAGCAGCCAATGAATGGTCTTCCTCTGAGCCATCTCTCCAGCCTGACCACTGTTCTTCTTTAGACAGGGTCTTATTCTGTAACCCAGGCTTGCCTGTGATTCAGTGATTCTCCAAGCACTCATTTACAAGTGTAAACAACCATATCCAGCTTCCACTATGGGCCCTTTTAATTCTTACTCCCAAACAAACAACTGGTTTTCTCTGGCTGTCGTGGAACTCAAAAGATCTATGCTGAGATTAAAAGTGTGTGCTTTTATGCAGATTTTTATGTGCTCCATGTTCAAAACTGACTTTTTCCAGTTGTGAAATAATTATTACCTCTGTACAAAAAAAAAAAAATACTCATTTGGGTTGAATTTCATTATCACTTCTTATATTTTTGGTTGTGAGCCTAGCCTTTAACGGCTGAGCCACCTCTCCAGCCCTCGTTATCACTTCTATTAGGGTAAATCATTAATAAGAAATTTGCTATTTTAACTTTGTTACTGCAAAATATTTATGAAATTTACCATTGTAACCATGTTAGACTGGGGATAGAGGCTTGTACCACCCTGCCTAATCATTAAGCTATTTTCTAACTCTAGTTTGCCTGCTTGAGACATTCTCTGTGGCTAGTATCTTATATCGTGTGGCCTTTTGGTTGGCCCCTTTCCAGGTTTTTTTTATGTTGTAGCATGGATCACCACTTTATTCCTTTTTATTGAGTAGTAGTCTCTGTTTGGTAGATAACAACTTGTTTACTTTCCTGTTGATAGTCATTTGAAGTTTTAATTTTGGCCGTTGTGAATAGTTGCTATTTTAATTAACTACATGTTGCTTAATTTGAAATGTGGTGATAGGGTGCATGGATCAAGAAGAAAGTATCACATATGAGAGAGTAGGGAGTGGTTTGTGTGTGTTTATTTCAGCAAACACATTTTGGAGGAACTTATGTCTGAGGTACAGTGCATAATACAACTGCATGACAGTGTATGAAGACTCAGGCTTCTTTGGACTGTTCTTTGTTAGCTGAACTGCTCCACTGCTGGAAAGCCCTCCCCTTCTCTGGCTCAAGCCTCTGCTGTGGAGTTAGGACGAGTAAAGGGCCTTCTCAGCACTAGTGTGGAGGACATGCTCAGCGTTCTGTGACTTTGGTCTGTTCTTGCGTTTCTGGGTCAGACTTGTGTTTTCATGAGATCCAGTGACGGAAAGGTTTGCATTCCTGGGTACCAAGGCAGTGCCTTTATATATCCCACAAGTTTTAGGTTTGTGTTTCCCTGGACCGTGCACTGGGTCCTAGAGATAGGTCAAGTTTGTCCTTGTCAGTTCAGTGTGTGCTGTGTGACTGTGATGGAATGGTCTGCATGCTGGGTACTGCTTCCACGCAGGAGTTACTGGGCAGCAATGTGCTGATAGTGGACACCCTTCTCAAGGGTTGCTTCTGGAGGACAGTGGCCCGATGCTCTGTCTCTGAAGACCCTGTTCCATCCATGGAGTCAGATAGGAAGGGTATGATCTCTGTAGTAAAGACTGAGGTAAAACCAATGAGACCTGTCTTTAATTCTCCCTGGTCTTTTAGTTATGGCATTCCTTGCTGCAAGGTTTGGGACAGGACTCTGATTTTGCATGTCTTAGGACCCATTGTGGGGTAAGGTAAGTCAGATTGTATGGCCAGCTTCTTGACAGAATTCTGGGTGGTAGGGAGGGGGTCAGAACAATCATGGCTTCCTGGTTGACTTTGGGAAGAAGGGGCCTGATTTTTTTGACCTGTCTTGGGAAAGAAGATCCTAGTTTTTATGACTTACTCTGGGAAGGAAAGAGACAACAGGAGGATAGGAGAAGGTCAGATGGCTCTTGGTTCTGAGGCTGTCCACTGCCCTTCAACTCAAAGTGCTCAGCATGCCAAAAGCACCATATTTTGTGATATTTATGAGTCCCCAACAAAGATCATCAGAGACATTTGGAAGTGCATACTGTCAGGAAGGCTAGAGGTAGAACCTGACCTAAGGCCTGTCAACTGTGACAGTTGTCAACTGTGACTGTTAACTGAGTTCTGGCTTATGTCAGTCTGCTTGTATCCATCACCCTCTCACTCTACTACCCTTAGGGTCCTGGTGACTCACTGTGAGGAGCCTGCATTGGCTTTTTTCTTTCCAGGGGAGCCCATGTGCCCCCACTCCACCTCCATAGTGTGTTAGTGAGCCCTCAGAGGCGGGGGCAGACAGGAGAGAGGCTCTGTGAGACACAGAGGACTTGATGACTACCTAAAAGTGTTATGGTAGGAGGGTGGGCAGGAGTTTGGGATGCTTGGTACTGTTGCTGAGCTGTGGAGTTGCAGGGTGGGAAGATTAAGGCTGCATTGTAGAACCAAACTATTGGCATTGCTGTGTGCTATTCAGGGGCTTCTAGAATGTGGCAACTGGCTCTTTGGGCAAGGTTACTAAGTAGTCATTGGGCCTCATTTTCTTTTCTCCATGGTATAAGTAAAGGGTTACTCCACATACTACTACCAAGTGCATCCAAAGACCTGCCAGCATTGGATGGAAACCATCTTCTCTGGGTGTGTTTTCTCCCTTTGGTAGGCTGTGTTGGCTTGATGCAGGGTTGGTCTTTAGCCTATTGTTCTTGCCTGCCTGCCTGCCTGCCTTCCTCCCTTCCTCCCTTCCTCCCTCCCTTGTTCCTTCCTTCCTTTCTTTCTTCCCCAGAAGAGAAAACAGGCCTGTTAACTCATGAAATGAGTTTGCCTGAGGGTATCTGTGGTGCAAGCAGGGAGCTGGAGCAGGCTCTGGGCCAGCCAGGCCTCCATAATATGCTGTGCCTAGTCATTTCCCTTGGGGCCTTAGTATTCATTCTGCATTTGGATAAATCAAAGTTGTGTGTGAATCCCTGTGAATAAGGTCTGTGGTGGGAAAAATCCTGGATTTACTGTGCAATGATCCTAGGTCCACCTGACTGGTCCACAGAACCACTTCCAGGAAAGATATGTTGATCTTCCCCAAGACTGACCATCAGAAAGCTGGCAGGCAGCTCTGTGTCCAACAAAATGTACATTTGGAAGCCACATTGAAATTTTTTTTTGAGACAGGGTTTCTCTGTATAACAGCTGGGATTTGAACCCAGGTCCTTTGGAAGAGCAGTCAGCAGTGCTCTTAACTGCTGAGCCATTTCTCCAGCCCGACTCTGAATATTAAAAAAAAAAAACTCTTCTGCTAGACATATAAAGGCTTATAAAAGTTTATTTAGAAGAAAAACAGTTTAGAGCTCAGAAAGGGGAAGTAAATATTTTCCTTAGCAGGAAAGTTCAGCCTATAGTTACTGGTGCTTAGTCAAGCACTCGGAGACTTCCCCTCTGCCCTCTGAGACCCTTGGAAATAGTTTGGAATAGTTTGGTCTGAAGTTTTCTCCTTCTGGTGGGTGATGTGGAAACATGATTTTGTTGTGGATTTTGGTGACTGAGAACAGTAGCTTGATGACCTGCCATCTTTTGAGCTTTAGGCCACTTAATGTCTGTTTCCTGATGGAGGGGAAAACTGAGGGGTGCCTGAGGTGAAGACGTATTTGTATTGACAAGATAAGCTCTTGGGGTAGCGGCCCCTCCCCATCTGCTCAAAAGAAAGGACAAATTGATTGCCTTTGCTGTTGTCCTTCTACTTCCTGTGTGTTGAGTCTACTGAACTCTTGGGAGTGAAGCTGTTTCTGTTTGGTCTGCATGCTCCACTTTTGTGCCTAGACCTGATAGAAATAGGTGCTAGATAAGATAAGGCCTGCTACATAAATGGCTAAGCCTGATGGGGAGCTTGGTGTGACCTGCCACCTTGTGATGGGTCACAGGCCTGCTCAGGATACCCACTGGGTATGGTTTGTACATGGGGCTACAGGTGGACCCACCAGAGGGAAAGCTTAGGCTAGAGTGCACTGAGGGTGAAGCCACTGAAATGTGAAGCTGAAAGGGCTTGGAGGGGAGCCTCAGCAAGGGAGGGACAGCCTTAGGGAAGGCCTGAGCTTCTTGCCCCTAGCTGGCCACTGTTGGTGCCTAGCTCCCCCTGCTCACAGCAAAGATTACAGTGGAGGCTGCACTGGCTCTCACTTCTGGGCTGCCTCGTTGCTGGTCTAGGTTTGTTAGCTAAAGGCTTTGGTGTGACTCATATTTCTTTTTTAATTTAAAAAAAGGATAGGACATTTAATTAATTTTTGGTTTTTTGAGACAGAGTTTCTCTGTATATCCCTGGTTGTCCTGGACTTACTCTGTAGACCAGGCTGGCCTTGAACTCACAGAGATCCTCCTGCCTCTGCCTCCTGAGTGCTGGAATTAAAGGCATTCCCCTTAATGAAATGCTCAGTTCTAAAATGAAAGATTATAAAAATGCTTAAGGGTGAGATGGCTGAGTGAGTATAAGTACTTGCAAAATTTCCTCTGATATATGTGCTGTGCCATGTGTGTTGCCCGAATAAGTAAATAAATAAATACAATAAAAAAGTATACTTTAGGAAGTATTTCCCACCGGGTGTGGTGGCACACACCTTTAATCCCAGCACTCAGGAGGCAGAGGCAGGCAGATTTCTGTGAGTTCAATGCCAGCCTGGTCTACAGAGTGAGTCCAGGACAGCCAAGGATACACAGAGAAACCCTATCTTGGGGGGAGAGGAGGAAGGAAAGTATTTCCCTTCACTCCTCATCACCTGAATTCTACCTGCCATTTTCCTTGGTAACTACTTGGAAGTGTACTATCCTTCCAGTAGAGTCTATGTAAATACAGCAATCACGTGTTCCTTATTCTTTTGTTATTTTCTCTTTTGGAACAGGATCTCACTGAGTAGCCCTGGCTGCCTTGAACTCACAGAGATCTGCTTGCCTTTGCTTCTTGGGTGTTGGAATTAAAGATGTATATCATTTGTAGACCAGGCTGTCCTTGAACTAAGAGATCCACCTGTCTTTGCTTCCCAAGTGCTGGGTTTAAAGGAGGGTGCCTGCCACCATGCCTGGCGCTTTCTCTCTCTCTCTCTCTCTCTCTCTCTCTCTCTCTCTCTTGTTCTCTCAGTTTTTTTGAGACAGGGTTTCTCTGTAACAGTTCTGGCTGTCCTGGACTCTGTAGACCAGCTGGCCTCAAACTCACAGAGATCCACCTGCCTGTGCCTCCCAAGTGCTGGGATTAAAGGTGCTTGCCATCATGCCTGGATCTCTTTTTCTTTTCTTTTTTTTAAAGATTTATTTTATTTATTTTATGCATATGTGTGCTCTATCTGCATGTACACCTGCATTCCAGAAGAGGGCACCAGATCACATTGTGGATGGTTGTGAGTCACCATGTGGTTGCTGGGAATTGAACTCAGGACCTTTGGTAGAGTACTAGGCAGTGCTCTTAACCGCTGAGCCATCTCTCCAGCCCCTGGATCTCTTTTTCTTAAGTAAAAGATAGTATGCTGTTTATAAATCTCAACATTCTCATTCCTTTTTTTTTTTTTTTGGTAACAGAGTCTCACAATGTAGCCCTGGATAACCTGGGACTCACAGAGATGAGATAGGATCAGCTCAAAGGTGTGGGTGTTTGCTGCTTAGTGTGTGTTTGTGTATACACCCTCCCTTGTATTTGTATGCATGGGGATTTGCTGATGTGCTTGCTCATATGTTTGTGGAGGCTAGAGGTCAGTGCCAGGTGTCTTCTTACTTTCCACATACTCCCATCCATCCGTTTTTTTGTATTTATTGATGGTATATGTGGGTAGTCATATGCTACATTGTACATGTGGAGGTCAGAAAGACAGCTTGGGAGTTGCTTCTCTTTTTGTATTGTGTGGTCCTAGGGATTTATAAAACTCAGGAAATCAGGTCTGGTGGCAGGTATCTTTACCTACTGAGTCATTTTGACAGATTGCCCAGATTTTCTCCAGCGTGTTCACATTGTCTTCTCACCAGCAGTGTGGCTGCTCTTTTCCCCCCAGCCTCACCAGCCTCAGGTGTAGTCACATGTTTAGATTCCTGCCAACCTGACAAGTGTAAAAGTATCTCATTATAGTTTTAATTTGCATTTTTCTGAAGTTGAGCTTATACTGTCATATGTTGAAGGACTGTGTATATATATTTTAAAATTTTAAAGATTTATTTATTTGTTACTTATTTTTTGGAGACAGTCTCACTATAGATCTCTAGCTGTCCTGCTTCAAGTTATGCAGATCTATAAATCTCAACATTCTCATTCCCTCCATAGACCAGGCTGGCCTCAAACTCAAAGAGATCTGCTTATCTCTGCCTCCCAAATGCTGGGATTAAAGGCACGTGCCACTGTGCATGGCTAAGAATTTTTTTGTCTTGTTTTGTTTTCAGACAGGGTTTCTTTGTGTAACAGCCCTGGCTGTCCTGGACTCCCTTTGTAGACCAGGCTAGCCTTGAACTCACAGAGATCTGCCTGCCTTTGCCTCCCAAGTGCTGGGATTAAAGACGTGCACCCCCATGCCCAGGTAAGATTTTTTTTTAAATTTTTTGGTTTTAGTTTTTTAAAAGATTTATTTATTTTATATGTATGAGAGCTCTACATGAGAGAAGAGGGCATCAGATTCCAGTATAGATGGTTGTGAGCTACCATGTGGTTGCTGGGAATTGAACTCTGGACCTCTGGAAGAGCAGACAGTGCTCTTAACCGCTGAGCCATCTCTCCAGCCCCCCCCCCCTTTTAAATTTTGTATATGTATGGTGTTTCTGTGGAATCCAGAAGAGGCCATTGGACATTGGAGTTCCTTGGAGCTGGAGTTATATGTGGGTATGGGTCATCTGATGTGGGAGTTGAGAACTAAATCTGGGTCCTCTAGAAGAAAAGCCAGTATTTCTAACTGCTGAGCCATCTCTCCAGCCCCTTCTATTTCTCATCCTACCACTTTTACTATACCAGTTTTTATGCCAGGAAGACACTACTAAGCCATATCTCCAACCCTTAAGTTTCTATATCTGTGGATCATATGGTTGTGTTATGAGCTGCAAATCTTTGTCAGCACTGGGCTGGAGTTGAGGGCTGGTGGTCTCTTATGTGGCTCATTAGTGAGAGCACAGAGCCTCATCAAGCTCAGTGGCTCCATTTAGTTCATGAAGTGCTTCCTAAGCAGAGTCAGATCCGGTACTGGGAGCTGGTTGGGTCAGCTCTGGGAGAGTGGTTAGCACTCTATCTATATAGGAAGTAGACACTGACTGAGTGTGTGTGAGCAGCATGAGCTGTGGCTTTGCTGTAGTCTCTTGAGGCCTTGGGCTTAGGTTTCCTGGGGAGCCATATGAGGGTGCTTCAGGACAGCCCCATTCTCATGGCCTTATTCTCTCCCACATGGTGCAAGGAGGAGAGAAGGCTGGAGTGAGAGAGGCAGTGTGCAACTACCCACATTCTGAGGACAAGTCAACCATTTTTTGTTGGCCTCATGACTGGAGTTTGTAGAGGAAAGAGGATGTTTTTTTTCTAGGCAAAGGAAGGAGCCACTGAGCATGTAGATCTGCATAACTTGCAGTTGTCAGTGCTGGATATGAACCCCTAGATTGTTACTTTTCCAAACAAAACAGGACACTGGCAGTGTAAACATGGAATAAAAACATTTGGCCAATAGATATAAAACCAAAAGGAAAATAACAACTTTCGTTTCCCTTTGGTACTTTTGTTTTGATATTTAGCAGCATACTTCTAATCTTTTAAGAATTAAAAAAATATGGTATGCAAACTTCTGTTTGTTTATGCTTGTCAAATTTAGTATGAAATAAACTAAAAAATTCTCCTCCTGTTCTTTTTTTTTTTTGGTTTTTCGAGACAGGGTTTCTCTGTATATTTCTGGCCATCCTGGACTCGCTTTGTAGACCAGGCTGGCCTCGAACTCACAGAGATCCGCCTGCCTCTGCCTCCCAAGTGCTGGGATTAAAGGCGTGCGCCACCACCGCCCGGCTCTCCTCCTGTTCTATGTTAGCCTGCTCTGTTTTGCTTTTCTTCTGGAGAGGATGTGGTCAAGGGACAAATGGGACCGAAGAGATCAGTCAGAATCCTTCAGGCTGCTGGGATCCCTATAGCTGAAGCAGGTTCTGTTAGCCTTTTCTCCATAGCTCTCAGGCTCCTTGACCTTTCTGATCCTTCAGTTTTGTAAATGAGGGCACATTTTATAGATGAAGTTCCTGGTGGTGACTAGTGGTGGGTAGACAGTAGTCTTTCTACCCTTGCTGAGTTGTTTTTAAAGCTATAACAATATCCATATATGATGGTAGATTTTTTTGTTTTCAAAGCAGAATCTAACTGTGCATCTGAGACTGGCTTGGACTGGCTTACACTCATGACAGTACTGCATGAGTCTCCTGAGTGAGGATAGGGTTATAGATGTGCACAAACACCCAATTTTTTTGGTTGATTTTTTTTTTTTTTTTTTTTCCTCGAGACAGGGTTTCTCTGTATAACAGCCCTGGTTGTCCTGGGCTCACTTTGTAGACCAGGCTGGCCTTGAACTCAATAGAGATCCGATTGCCTCTGCCTCCCAAATGCTGGGATTAAAAGCATGTGCCACCATGCCCTGAAAGGTGTCATTCATGTAGTAGAAGTGTGCCTAGGCACTTTGTTGGGCCTGGTGTGGAGATTATCCACTAAGAGTCTCAATTCTGGTGTAGGAAGGAGTGAGGGTACAGGCAGTGCTGGGAGTCTAGGCAATTCTAAACAGTAAACAGGAAGACCTAGCAGTTCTACTTTTAGTGTAAATTCAGAAGGGATAATACATAACCATATAAAATGTATACCCAGGTGTTCATAGCAGCATTATTCATAATAGCCCCAAATGTTGATCAACTAAAATAGATATACAAATATGGCACATTTGTATAGATAAAGAAAATGTGATACATCCATGCAATGGCAAGTCATTTAACCATAAAATAGAATGGCTCACTGATGCAGTGAGAGAGAGTGTGTGTGTGTCCTCCCTCCCTCTCCCTTTCTTTTGTCAAGGTCTTTCTATGTAGCCCTGGTTGTCCTGGACTCACTTTGTAGACCAGCCTGGCTTTGAACTCACAGAGATCCACCTGCCTCTACCTCCCGAGTGCTGAAATTAAAGGCGTGCGGCACCACACCTGGCTTGAGTGCTTTTGATAGGTACCAGGTGCTGTACTGGGCACTGAGACTGTTGAAGAGACAGGTGAGGCTCTGGACACTGAGTATAGAGGGGAGGGTGTAGGGCCAGCAGGCTGGGAACAAGGAAATGTTGTGATGCTAGGCATGGTTGTGCATGTGCTGAGGCAGGTGGATCTCTGAGTTCGAGGCTAGCCTGGTTCACAAATCGAATTCTAGGACAGTCAAGACTACATAGAGAAACCCTGTCTTGAATTCCCCCCGCCCCTCCAAAAAAAGGAAAAAGAAAATGTCAAGTGGAAGAGGGCCCAGCAATGCTTTTAAAACATTTTTTTTCCTTTTTAAAAAAGATTTATTTATTTATGTATATGAGTGCTGTATTTGCATGTATGCCTACATGACAGTAGAGGGCATCAGATCCCATTATAGATGGTTGTGACCCACCATGTGGGTGCTGGGAATTGAACTCGACTTCTGGAAGAAGAGCTACTACTCTTCAACCACTGAGCCATCTCTCCAGCCTTGGTGTTCTGTTTTGTTTTTGTTTTTTGTGTGTGGTTTTCTTTTTGTTTGTTTGTTTGGTGTTTTTTTTTTTTTGAGACAGGATTTCTCTGTAATAGCCCTGGCTGTCCTAGATTAGCTTTGTACATCAGGCTGGCCTTGAACTCACAGAGATCCACCTGCCTTTGCCTCCTGAGTGCTGGGATTAAAGCCATTTGCCACCATGCCGACACTTTTTGGTATTTGAGGGGGACACTATTCAAGTACTAAATGACAAGGAGCCAGCTCGGTGGCAGTTGAGAAGGGTGAAGATGGTTAGAGAAGGAGCTGTGGGTAGGACTCTAGACAGGAGTCTGTCTGGCAGGGAGGTGTTTCTGGATGATAGTGTGTTGTATAGCGATTGAGGAAAGGGCTGGAAAAGGGGACACTGTTCTCAGGTGGCACTAGAAGAGCCACCTTCAGGCCTGACCATTCCCCAGAGTGTCTAGTTTTGGATGCTTTGGGTCATTCAAACTTAGTGAGGAGCTTAAATGTCTCTGTCTCTTGCTCTGGTGCTGCTGAAGTGGGGCACATAGCCAGTCGCAGGCTCAGGGGATGCCAGCCACCAGTGCCAGCAGTCTGTGTGAGTAACTCCCTTGGCACTCACAGGAATCCATCCCCTCCCTCACAGCACTGTGGGCAGAGGCTAAGCTGACCCCAAGAAGTGCTAGTTTCAGGGCAGCAGCGAGCCAAGCACTGAGTGTCCTCCATTGTGGTCTTCTCTGGGCAGACATCCAGTGGCAGTTCCATTTGGGGAAAGCTTGAAGTCACTGCAGGGCCAAAAACCTAGAGGCTGTGGCATGTGGCTGAGTGGTTACTTCTTATACCATATTGCTTCCATGCTTTGATGCCCAGGAGATGCTAAATACTAGCACCACCCAGTCACCAGCCAGGTCTAAATTAAGCACAATATGACGAGAACGTCAGATTTTCTCAGGCAACTCTGCATTTCCTCAAGTGTCTTAAGTTGGACAGTTCTGGAAGTATGAGTAGTGGTCATCTACAGCCTGCCCTTAGGTGGAGAGGCCAGTCCAGGTGTGTATGATTGTCCCTCCTGGCTGTTGCCAGTGTCATTCACAGCATGCTACAAATGGAGAGACTATGGTTATTCTTGGAGGAATGAGGTGGTCCTGTCCATGAACCTCCAGCCCTCTTCCCATAGGGTTTCCCCATGTAGTCTTGGCTCTCCTGTAATTCGCTTTGTAGACTAGGCTGGCATCAAGGAATGAGGTTTTGAGGGCTGCTCTTTGTACTTTCAAAAGACAGAAGCCCTCCAACAAGGAGCCTATGGACTGAAAGAAGAATCCATTGCCTAGCTGAAGGGTTGGTAGAGAGCATCTGATGTAATCCCATTGCTGTTGGGTCAGCACAGCCTTTAGCCTTGCCTCTTCTCCTGGCTCTCCATCATGCCATCTGGCATGTCTTTTCACATGATTTTATTACACTTCCATGACTTGTTATTTGTAAAATTACTCTATTAAATCTAGGGATGTGGGGAGGATATAAAAGAACATGGAGTGTCTTGTTGGCTTGTTTATGGGATCTTTTTTTTTTTTTTTTTGGTTTTTCGAGACAGGGTTTCTCTGTATAACAGCTCTGGCTGTCCTAGACTCACTTTGTAGATCAGGCTGGCCTCGAACTCACAGAGATCCGCCTACCTCTGCCTCCCAAGTGCTGGGATTAAAGGCGTGCGCCACCAACGCCCGGCATTTATGGGATCTTTTGTGGAGGGGACAGGTGTTTAGCCCTCTACTCCAGTATGAGGCATGGTTCTGTCCTCTGAATTAGCAGCCACAGCTCCAGCCGGGTCTTTGGACTTAGTTCATGATTGTGTGTCAGGACCTGTGTAAGCTGAGTCTACTGACTGCTCTCCTCAAGGGCTAAACAGTGGCGCCTGTTAGTGAAAAGAAAAATGCCTCATATATGTTTTTGTTTTGGATTTCTGCTTTTAAAAGAGTTATGTGCATGGAAGTCACAGGAGACTATGTGGCGCCTGTCAGCTCTCCTAAGCTTGTTGCAGCATTTGTCAGTTTTCAGGGATGCTGTCTGTTTCTCTTTGTGGAGGACGCCTGCCTGCCTTGAAGGATAATGCTAAGCCATGTGGGGTTTGGTTCTTCCTGCTCAGTCAGCTCTCAGACTCCATGCTAGTGAGGGTAGACTGATACCTTCAGGTTCTATGAAGAAAAATGTAAAACTTTATTTGCTCCACCACCTGTCAGCCCAGTCATGTTTATCTTCCTTCTGGATCTTTTTGAGGTTACACATGTAAAGGTTTTCTGAAGCCCACTTTCTTTCTTTCTTTTATTTATTATTTTTTTTGAGACAGTGTTTCTCTGTGTAGCCCTGGCTGTCCTGGACTCATTTTGTAGACCAGGCTGGCCTTGAACTCAGAGACCCGCCTGCCTCTACCTCCCAAGTGCTGGACTAAAGGCATGCGCCACCATGCCTGGCTAACAAATTGTTTTATTATGTATTATGTATACAGTGTTCTGCCTGCATGCATGCAGGTCAGAAGAGGGTACCAGATCTCAATATAGATGGTTATGAGCTACCATGTGGTTGCTGGGAATTGAACTTAGGACCTCTGGAAGAACAGCCAGTGTTCTTAACCTCTGAGCCATCTCTCCAGCCCCAAAGCCCACTCTCTTACTATGTATGTAACATTTGTCCTTTTTAGCCAGCCAGAAATTACTGAAATGAATGTGTCTAGGTTCTGTTAGAGAAGAGGACATTTCTTTGTGACTCAATTCCACTATTTTTTTATGTTGTGAGAGGAATAAAGAACTTTCCCTTTTCACTTATCCTGTCTGTGTGAGCAGCAGTTTATGAGGCTTTAAGTTAAAGGTAGGCTGGGCGTGGTGGTGCACACTTTTAATCTCAGCACTCAGGAGGCAAGGGCAGGTGAATCTCTGGGAGTTCCAGGACAGCCATGGCCACACAGAGAAACCCTGTCTCTCAACCCCCCCGCCCCACCACCACACACACACACACACAAAGTTAAAGCTAGCCTGACTGAGGCAGAGCCACAATTGCCCTTTCTCTTCAGACTAAAATGATCACTGTTGAAAAGAATGTGGCACTGTCCATATTGTTCTGACTGAGCTGTTGTCCTCTGAAGAACCTGCTTGGCTCCGTCACATGAACTGTGTGGTCTCAGTGCCCTCCTTGTAGGGACACCATGGTACTTGTTTCTGAAGAAGATGTAAGTCTTTCCTCTTATGGACTTCCTGTACAGGAGATAGCCAGTTATTAGGTTCTTGCCCCTCACATGGCCCCAGGCACTATGGCTTCCCTTCAAAATGTGTGCCTTCTTCTCCCCAGCTTCTGCTTTTGGATTTTGAATAAGTTTCCAGAGATTTCTGGTAAGTAGAGTATGTAGACCACGTTGCACGATACTGGTGGAAATGAAGGCATACCCACTTCACAGACTGTCAGCTGCTTTTAGAAAGATTGAGTATGTGCAAAGTCACAGGGAACCGCCAGGCTTTTCTTTTGAGTTTCTATCTGAGGGAAAGATACCCAGTCAACCTAGTAATTTATCAACTGGGCCTGGATTGCCCGGGTCATAGTGACATGTATCTGTTAGGTTTGGGGACGGGGTATTGACAGAGAGGTGTTGCTGTGTCCTCTGTGATAGTAACCACAGAGCTGTTTTGGTGTCAGCTAATGGTTAAGGGTCTTCTCACTGTTTTTATTTAATATGTATGGATGTTTTGTCTGTCTGTATGTGCAACATGTATGGTGTCCACAGAGGCCAGAAGAGGGTATCTGAGCCCCTGGAATTGTAGTTACAGATGGTTTGGGGCTACCTTGTGGGAGCTGGGCTCTGAACACTAGTCTTCAGATGAAACAACCATCTCTCTTAACTGCTGAGACATCTATCTCTATGTTTGACAGGTTCCTTGCTGGCTGCTCAGAACTGTGCAGTTGTAGGTTGAAAGGCATTTTCCTACCCAGCTTCACAAGTCTTTAGAGCACATTTTTATGGGATTATTTTTGCCTCTGGGTACATCACCCTGGCCTTGGGATTTTTATCCAGGTTTTTGTTGTTGTCTCTTTTTAGTCCCCACTGTCACTTGAATTCAGATTACATTTTCAGGTATGTCAGATTCCCCGGTCTCCCCAGAAGTAGTGATGTAGTGGTTGCTGTGTTTCCTGTCATGTCACTTGCAGCAAGGGTAGGTTGTTCCCACCCTGCTGGCTGTGCTCTTTTCTTGGGGAATACTGAGTTCCCTGGATGTCAGCATGGCATTTTGGGCTGAGAGACTAAGTGTGGCTCTGAGCCCAGGCTTTTATTTGAGGTCCTGCTGGAGCTTAGGGAGTTCCATACCGTACCTACTACTTTGCTGTTGCCAGCTTTCTACTTTGTGTGTTCTCAGGTCTTGCTTATAAAAACATGCCCTCCTGCAGAGGACAGAGTACTTTGCATGCAGCTGAGCAGTCCAGGGCAAGGTAGATCCAGGGGTTCACTTGATATGATGCCTTGGCCTGTGCCCTCCTTTTCTTAAAGAACAATTGTATTTGTTTCAGTCTCTAAAATTTTGATTAGATAGATTTCACTAAAACAAAAACGTGCTTTTTGATAATTTCCTAGATGTTGACTGGGTATTAAATTAAATTAATTTATTTATTTTTAGGTTTGTCGAGGCAGGGTTTCTCTGTGTATCCTTGTCTGTCCTGGACTCACTTTGTAGACCAGGCTGGCCTTGAACTCACAGAGATCTGCCTGCCTCTGCCTCCTGAGTGCTGGGATTAAAGGCATGTGCCACCATGCCCGGCAACTACAGACAACTGTGAACTACCATATGGGTGCTGGGATTTGAATCTGGGTCCTTTGGAAGAGCAGTCAGTGCTCTTAACCGCTGAGCCATCTCTCCAGCCCCTTGACTGAGTATTTTAAAAACAATAAAACAAACAAAAAAAAAATGTTTCATTGCTTTCTCTGTGTCTTGCTTCTGTCTTCAGTAGCCTCTGGTCCTGTCTTTGTGACAGATTCCAGAAGTTTAGTAACATTCTTGGTTTCCTACTAGTTTGAAGTTTTATTCAGAGGTCTCCAGGTGGTCTATTCTGGTTTCCAGTGCTCTGATTGGCCCCACCTCTGTCCCTGTCCTCCTGTCCAGCTCCCAAAAAAGACTGAGATACTCTTTCCAAGACAGTGGGACATGGATTTTTTCACATGTAAAGCTTGCATATTTCAGTTCCAGGCTAGAAAGTAAATATTCATTCAGCAGTTGAATGTGGTAGCACAGATTATTTGGGAAGCTGAGGCAGGACAATTGTGAGCTTTGAGGCCAGGTTAGGCTATACAACACTGCCTGTCTTTGTAGAAAAAGGAGTGTACCTACCCTTCAGTTCCTCAAAAGATTGTGCTAGAGCCTTCAAAACTTTCATGGCTGAACATCCCCCCCCCCCATCCATTTTCCTGCCCCAATAGTTTAAATCTTCTTTTTTTTTTTTTAAAGATTTATTTTATTTATTTTATGCATATGAGTAATCTATCTGCATGTACACCTGCATTCCAGAAGAGGGCACCAGATCACATTGTGGATGGTTGTGAGCCACCATGTGGTTGCTGGGAATTGAACTCAGGACCTTTGGAAGAGCACTAGGCAGTGCTCTTAACCGCTGAGCCATCTCTCCAGCCCCAGTTTAAATCTTCTTTATGTAATAGCTTGGGCTGGCCTCAGTCTCTTCACTCTTCCTTAGCCTCCTTAGTAGCTGCAAGTATGCCATGTTTGTCTGTCTCTCCCCCTCCCCCCGTCTTTCCTTCCTTCCTTCCTTCCTTCCTTCCTTCCTTCCTTCCTTCCTTTCCTTTTTTTTTTTTTTTTTCTTCTTCAGGGTTTCTCTGTGTAGCCCTGGCTGTCCTGGACTCACTTTGTAGACCATGCTGGCCTTGAACTCACAGAGATCCACCTGCCTCTGCCTCCCGAGTTCCGGGGAGATAGAATCCAGGGCCTCATGGGTTAAGTAACCTCTGCCACTTGTACTGTTCATGGTAGCTCTCCAGACTAGCTGGTGAGCTCAGCTTTGCTGTTGGTTAGAGTTTTTTCATTTGTTGTGGTTATAATAGTAGTTATTTCACAAGCTTCAGAAACTTTTTTCCTTTACTTTATTATTATTATTATTATTATTATTATTTTGGTTTTTCGAGACAGGGTTTCTCTATGTAACAGAGTCCTATCCTAGACTTGCTTTGTAGACCGGGCTGGTCTCAAACTCACAGAGTTCCACTTGCCTTTTTTCTGAGTGTTAGAATTAAAGGAGTGCACCACCATGCCCAGCTTATTATTATTATTTTTTTAATGTATTTTGAGACAGGGGCTTACTGTGTAGCTCTGACTGCCCTGGAAGTCACTCTGTAAACCAGGCTGGTCTCTAACTCAGAAATTCACCTGCCTCTGCCTCCTGAGTGCTGCCCTTTAAAGATTTATTTTTATTTTATTTGTATTGTTTTTTTTTTGCCTGCATATTTGCCTGGTGCCTGCAGAGACTAGAATAGGCTTTTAGGTTCCCTGGGTTGTCATGTAGGCCCTGGGAATTGAACCTGGGTCCTCTAAGTGTAGGCCAGGCAAACTTGCTGGGTTCCAAATCAAGTGAGCTCTGGGAATTAAGTGGATCTGAACATCACTACCAACTCTTGACACATCTGTGGTTAAGCTGGAAACGGTCACTGAAAATTAGAGGGCTTTTTTTTTCCTTTTGTGAATCCCATTTCGTCTCTTCGTACAGTGAATTGTGAGCGAAAAACCTAATTAAATCAAATCTACAGTCACTCTGTAAAAGTTTTTAATCTCTGTCTTCTGACAGGTGTTGGGATTCATGAGAGTTGACCAGATGGTAGAGAGACAGAACATGCCCACTGTCAGATGAAGTCAGAGGTGTGGCCTCAGGCAGAGACAAATTCCTCAGCATATTTGAGTGAACAGAGAAGGCACCTGAAGTTTTGAGTTGCCTCCTCCTTACCTGTGTGGCTGTTTGGGATGGGTGACCACATATTTTCTGTGTCTTCTTTTCATTTGCCTATTTTTGATACATCCATTGCCTTCCTGACTGAGACATAAAGAAGGAAGCTAGGGATGTTTGGTGCTTCTCTGACAGAATCACCACAGCAATCCAGGGACAGGAAGGTTCATTTACTTTAGGGGCCAGGTTCTGGACTGCATGAGGATATGTAGGGTTAGAGGGTCTCAGCTCTCAGTTGGCAGCTAGCCAACTTTAAGACTCCATACCTCATGGGTTTTTGTTTTTTGTTTTTTGTTTTTTTGTTTTTTTTAAAGAAAGAGTTTCTTTGTGTAACAGCCCTGGCTGTCTTGGAACTCACTTTGTAGACCAGGCTGATGAGAATTGAACTTGAACTCACAGAGATCCACCTGCCTCTGCCTTCTGAGTGCTGGGATTAAAGGTGTGCGCCTTTAATGCCTGGCCTATACTTCATGTTTTACATGTCTATAGTAGGAAAAACCATCTTTACTGACATGATGGATAAAGATACAACAGGTCATTGGGACTGATCAACTATACCAGGACTGGCTAGAGCCCTTGCTTTCATTTCTCTAGTCTTTAGTTGTCCTGGGACTCTTCTGGGGAAATCTTCAGATGGGGAAACTTTCTATGTCCTGGTGGATTGTGGCCTTGAGGACAGGGATACTGTTTCTAAATGTAATATCTTGTTTCATATGTTTATTTCATGTTTGACACAGTGCTGGATACTGGATATTCACTATGATGGGACAGATAGTGATCACCATACTTGAGGATAAAAGCCCCATGCTGAAGGTGTGGACCTCCAGCTCTTTTTCCTTTGCTCTAGCTCTTTCTTTCTTTCTTCCTTCCTCCCTCCCTCCCTTCCTTCCTTCCTTCCTTCCTTCCTTCCTTCCTGACTCTGGCTGTCCTGGACTCCCTTTGTAGACCAGGCTGCCTTGAACTCACAGTGATCCACCTGCCTCTGCTTCCTGAGTGCTGGGATTAAAGGCGTGCGCTCCCACGCTCTGCGCTCTGGCTCTTTCGTATCTAGAGACATGAAGGAGATGGGTATGCTGGGAGCCTGTGACTATGGCTCTGGGTCCTTGCGTCTCTGTGAGGTGAGGGTTTAGACTTGACCTGCTCACATACTGGAAGCTCCTGAGAGTTGAGGTGGGTGGGAATGGGAGATGGTGGTGTAGGCGGTTAGCTTCATTGTAGAAGAGCAGTCAGGACTTCACTAATTCATGCTGAGGGAGGGTCACAGAGAAATAGGCCTTAAGGAGAGTTTTCCAAGTAGTCAGGGGCTTGTGAGCCAGAGCCCAGTTTTAAAGGCACGAGCAGGTACTTTAGGTTTAAAGTTGTCTTGAAGTGAGTCTTTCTTGCTCCTACATGAAAAACTGGCCAGGAGTGCGTCTCAGCAGTGAGGTGTATGGTTGGTATGCATGTGACTAAGCTCAGGACCAAGCACCAAAGGCCAAAATGTGTTTATCAAGACATCTTCCCCCCACCCTGATTTTCCTACATTTGGCTTTTGGTTGACAGTGAACATATGGCCCTCAAGCAAGCCTCCTAAGCAAAAGCCTTAGGAGATAGAACAATGGTCATGATGTTTGCTTAAGGGTTAAACTTGAGTTTAAGGTTTTATTCTTTTTTTTTTTTTAAGATTTATTTATTTTTATGTATATGGGTGTTCTGTCTGCACGTACACCTGCAGGCCAGAAGAGGGCATCCAATCACATAGATGTTTGTGAGCCACCGTGTGGTTGCTGGGAATTGAACTCAGGACCTTTGGAAGAGCAGCAACCACTCTTAACCGCTGAGCCGTCTCTCCAGCCCAAGGTTTTATTCTTTAGCATTTGACATTTCTGATCTGATCTTAGTTTTGAAGGCAGGATGGACATTTGGGATCCATGGAACTGCCGTATGTTCTCTTACACAGCTTATGTTGGGGTCCCCCATCCTCATCAGTGTTTCATTTCAAAGCACTGTGTTTTCTTTTTCTCTCTAGGGCATGGCTTCCAGCTTCTGGGACCTGAGGCTTTGGAGGAGGAAATGACTGTTTAGGGTCTTTTTGTTTCATCTGCATTTCTGACACTGAAACTTCCTAGAGTACAGGCTTAGGGGACAGAAAAGTTTCTCTTAAAGGGCTTCACATTTGTAACAAAGAAGATAAAAATGACAACTTCATCTATCAGACGGCAGATGAAAAACATTGTGAACAATTACTCAGAGGCTGAAATCAAAGTCCGGGAAGCCACCTCCAATGACCCGTGGGGCCCATCCAGCTCTCTGATGACTGAGATTGCTGACCTGACCTACAATGTGGTGGCTTTCTCGGAGATCATGAGCATGGTTTGGAAGCGGCTTAATGACCATGGCAAGAACTGGCGGCATGTGTACAAGGCGCTGACACTGCTGGACTACCTTATCAAGACAGGTTCTGAGCGGGTGGCCCAGCAGTGCCGTGAGAACATCTTTGCCATACAGACTCTGAAGGACTTCCAGTACATTGACCGTGATGGCAAAGACCAGGGTATCAACGTGAGAGAGAAGTCAAAGCAGCTGGTTGCTCTCCTCAAGGATGATGAGCGGCTGAAAGCTGAGAGGGTTCAGGCTCTCAAAACCAAAGAGCGCATGGCTCAGGTGGCCACTGGTGTGGGCAGCAACCAGATCACCTTCGGCCGTGGCTCCAGCCAGCCCAACCTTTCTACCAGCTACTCTGAGCAGGAGTATGGCAAAGCTGGGGGCTCGCCAGCCTCCTACCATGGCTGTGAGTAACCAAAGTACCTCACTTTTACTCAAGCACTAAGTGGCAGGTGCTGGGGAAGGTTTGTCTCTGTCCTCATTTCTCAGACTCAGGTGATAGCTTCCTTGATCTGGACTGAGTTAGTTACAAAGGGGCTTTTGGTCCCCTGACTGACTGCTCTTTGGCTCTTCTGGGGATTTAGGCAAGGCTGTGCCATGCTTCTTAGATTCTTGGGAGAAAGTAGGCTCCAAGGCCAGTCTCACCAGATTGTTTTGTTCAAGAATGTCTGTCAGCTAAGGATTGTCCTGCTGTCCAAAAAATCTACGGGGACTCAAATACCTGGTAGCCAGGAGAAAATGAAGCTTACGCTTGATCATCTATTTCTGAATCTTGCATTCAGTGTTTTTCTACTGCCTGAGATGCAGATCTCTGGAATAGCTCAATGCTTACTGTTATAGCTCATTACCCAGAGTGTCAAGGTTGGATGTCTCTTTCACCTAGAAAGGAACACTGCATAGGTTAGCATCAGCAAGACCTCCTCCTCCTCCTCACATGTGCAAGAGTCTTGAGATTCTGACTTGGTTAAATGGCTGGGTCTGCAATGTCCAGGGCTGATCTGTGTTTTGACTGTGTGTTGGATCACTTTGGGCCTTTCTCCTAGTCAGAAGAGGTTTCAGAGAGGAAGTGGTGTTTGGGTCTTGTAAAAGCTGGTTTCTGATTGAGCTGGCCTTCCAGGCACTGCTAGGAAATGATCCAAGGCACACTGTTTATCCTCTACTTCTTAGTGCTGGTCAGCAACTGAGGACCCTGAACTTAGAGAGAAAGGTGACTCTGGTGGTCCTTGGATGCATAAGCTTAGCTTTTGATAGGAGAAATAGGTCTCTAAACCTTTTGGAGTTAGTACATTAAATCAGCATAACAGAAACCTTTTTGTTTTTTTGTTTGTTTTCTGAGAGTGGGTCTCCCTGTGTAGCCAGGCTGGCTGCAAGCTTGCTTTTTTCCTTATGCAACCTGTGAAGTGCTGGGTGACAGGTGTGTGCTATCTGCATGACTAGCATGGCAGAACATGTTCCCTTCTTAGTGGTTTTGCTACTCACCAGCATTTCCCAGTTTTGTATAATAGGTTTCAGTCTGACTGTGAGAAATGTATTATGTTATTATTTGAGAGATTTGCATATCAAAGTCAGGCTTCCTGCCTCTAGGAATTCTAAGTTATTATTAGGGTTGGAGCAGGTTAGTATTTTCTTGTTGTATTTCTGGTTATTGTAATTTTCTTTTTTGCATTTGAATTGCTTTTATTAAGTGATGATGATGACCTTTGTGCGATCACTTATATCCAAAGGTAACCTTGAAATTTCCCTGGATTAAGGATTAAGTTGCACCCCTAAATAACTAAGTAAGTAAGTATATAAGTGAGTAAGTAAATAAATAAGAAAGATTGGCCTATAAGAGGAGAATTGTTTTATTCCCTCAAGGACCCTCCCATGGAGGATACAAAGAGGCTGGAACCACCACAGGTGATGAACAGGGTAGAACATGAAGGTATGGGGCGAGATGGGAATGTGGGAACCTGGTTGCTTCATCAGGTCCTTCTTACACTATGCCTGAGATTTTAGCATTACACCCTGCCTGGCTTCTAAGGGTCTGATGCTCTAGCTTTGAGGGTTCCTGTTTCCTGGACTTTGATCTTGAACTGCAATCCATGGTCAGAATGCAGCAACAGGCTCTTCATGATTTCCAAGCGCAGGGGACTGACTTCAGGAATGAAGCAGGATCCTGGGTGGCCTTGGCCTACGTCCCCTACACACTGCTGCGCATCCTCTCTAATGGTGTGTCTCTTTTTGTGTATGTGTGTGTGTGTCCCTGCCGAACAGCACCAGAGGCCTCGCTGTGCCCCCAGCACCGCACAGGGGCCACGCTGGGTCAGAGTGAGGAGCTGCAGCCACTGAGCCAGCGCCATTGCCTGCCGCACCTGGGCCTAGCCTCCCGCCCAAATGGAGACTGGGCCCAGCCCTGCCTCAGTTGTGACCGCGCAGCCCGAGGTGGGACAGCGGTTTGCTTTTCTTTGTAGAAATGCCATGCAGCTTGCTGAGGGTGGGACTTATCATGCCAGTACAGCCAACTCTCTCCCTGTCTCTTGCTGGACCTCCCGTCTAGCTTCCAGTACCTGGACTCCTTTCTGCCTCTCTCTCTGGGAACTTGTAGCCCTGTGCTCCCCTCCCCATAATCATATACCACCTGCTTAAAGGGGAGCTGCTTAGTGGGTAGGCGTGGGTGATGACCCTATCCTCCCTGTATCCCTTGTTCTACAGACTAGAGGATCCTCTCTGCCTGCCAGGCCACCAGTGGTAGCGGACCCAAGTGATTGGCTTTTTGAGATGGAGATGTGTGCTTTTAGTTTTTGAAAGCTGGGCCTGACCTTAAGTGATGGCCACTGGAAGCCATCATTCCCAGTATAGGAGTAGAAAACTGGAGCTTCCAGTGGGATTAGTTTTGCTGGGAAGCAACTGTTATCATTGCTGAAATCCCTATTGCCACAATAAACAGAGAGTTAGCTGTACTGTCATTTCTAGGTCACTGTGTTTGAAGAGACTGACTTCAATGGGTAAAGAAAAAGTGGGGCTTCTCTTGCCTAATTAATAATGCATCCTGGTCAGAGCTACACTGTTGCAGGTTTAACTGGAAACAGGTTTTCACTGTTGCTCACCAGAAAATGCTCTCAGTCTAATCTACCTTTGGTCATAAATGGGTTCCCCAGGTGAGAAGAAAGCTCTCCTACTTTTGCCCAAGGGGCACCAACAGCAGCCTTTGTGTAATTTCCCTAATAAGGTGGCCAGCTTCTATTTATTCAGACCTGGCGACAGTTCCTGCTCCCTCATACCTCACAATACTGCAGCTTGTTTGACTTGGGTATTTGTGTGATCACTATCCTTAGTTCTGGGATATTTTCCTTTGTATTCTGTCTTCTAAGAGTTTTATGAAATTGTGGCTTCTACTGTTTGAAAAGGTAAGGAGGACCAACCAGCTTTGCACGGTAACTGGTGTCAAAGTCAGAACTTGTTTGGAAGGGTTTCCCAATGACATGGAAGTTGCATACCCATTACTTTGCCACCACACACTTAGGATCTGTTCTCTCAGGTTCTCCTAGAGCTCCAAGGAGCTTCCTCTCCTCTTACTCTGTCCTAGACTGTGACTCAGATGAGTTGTTTGAGAGGGCTACACCTAGCTCCCTAGACCTTGCAGGGGTAAGGGAAGACCTAGCATGACAGCAACCACAGGGAAAGACACCTTGGGGCTTAGACTGCTGTGGCATGATGGTATTTGAGGCTGGCTTTCTTTCACAAGCCAGTCCCCCCCCCCTTCTCCTTATTGCCTTCAAGTCTATAGAAATAACCTCGGAAATCTCTCAAATTCTGTTCTTTATTTCATCCATTATTTGTATCCAGTGCTAGCTTCTGTTTGGGTTTTTGCCCTCGGCCTCTCCATTTCCACCCATTCTTCATTCTTACAAGATCCTGGGTTTTTTTGTTTTGTTTTTTTTTTAGATAATTTAAGACATGGTTTCTCTGTATAACAGCCCTGGCTATCCTGAAACTCACTCTGTAACTCAGGCTGGCCTTGAACTCCCAGAGATCCACCTGCCTCTGCCTCCCAAATGCTGGGATTAAAGGTGTGTGTGACACCATGCCTGGCTGATCCTGGGTTTTAAAGTTCTTAAAAAAAAATCTTAAGTACTGATTATCTCTGAGCTTTTGACGTTCTTGAGAGGGCTTGGTGGAGTCAGGATGAAGGAAAATGAGTTGGAGGGATTATAGGACAGGGCTTCCCTAATTCTTGATAGTGTTTCTAAATATTGTCACTGTGCTGACCCTGTCACAGGTGACTGACTTGGCTCAGTAAACTGGCATCTGCATGAAAACAAAAGGCTTTTTAGATTTACACAGGGCGGAAGGGATTGGGATGGATGGGTCCTTAAATCTCAGAGACACTTTAAGGGTTGGGAGAATTCCTTTGGCTGAAGGTAGTCAGAGCTCAAGGAGGAGGCTTGCTGGCCGGGAGACTGATGGCACTGGGTAGCACAAAAGGTAGGAAGCAACCAGTCCTTGGGTTTGTTCTAGAGAAGATCCAAGAAGGCTTATTGCAGGCCTGAGGTGGAGAGGAAATGGGGGCAGCTCTGAGGCCTCAGAGTTGTATCCAGGAGGCAGGGACAGGCTTTTGGGTACAGCAGTCTGGGGACTGCTTGTTGAAATGGAGTGCTAGTGTGAGTAGTTCTGGATGGAGAGGCAGTTAGTTGCACTGTTCGTCTCCCTGATGCTCGTAGTCACATAAAGGCTATTTCCCAAAGGCTAGGTCTCTGCCTGTCTCTGCCAGCCACTGTCGGGGATGCAGTTGGTGCTTGAGACTAATGTGTTGACAGAAGCTGTGATGCTCAGAGGAGTCTCTCGGGGTCCGAAGGTTGGAGTTTGTTTCAGATCACGCAGATGACAGTCAGCTTAGATTGGAGTACAGATGTTAGCAGCCCACCTGCTGGTCTGCTTGAAGTGCTAGCCACCATTGTACTGCGGGACCAGCTAAGCCACAGCTGTGAAGAGATTGGGCAAGTTGGGGAGGGATTGAGAATCTGTGTCAAAGGTGGCATAGGGTGGATGGAAGAATCCTTGATTCAAAGCCAAGGCCTGGGGAAGAAGATTGCTCTAGTCTGATTTGACAGTGTTCCTCCTCCTGTCTCCTGCTGCTCTGATGTCTGGCCTACCCATGTCATGGGTTACTTGCTGATCTCCTGAATCTGGAGTCAGAGATGCTGCTGTATCCTGATAAAAGCCAGGAAGCAGTTCCTTGGTGTCTGGTGCCTTGGGAAGAGTTTAACTATCAGAGTTCCTCTTCTTTAAAAGGAAGGAAGGGGGAGGAGAGAAAAGCAGAGGAAGAGCTCCTTGCCTTGTTTGCTCTAGTGTCTCAGAATACTTTGTAGTCAAGGAACCAAAGCGCTGATGGTTTATCCTAGGTGGGTGTTGTTGTCACTCACCTCATCCTCTCAGAACAACCTCATAGTCCCTCCTAACTAGATGAGCTCTTCAGCACTTTAACTATGGTGTGATTCTAGGGAAGTCCCAAGGAAATGTCAGGGATCCTTGAACTTCAGCAATCCGTGCAGACTGCTACTGCTCTCCCATACCCTGGCAGGCTTACCAGGCAATTACTGGAGATTATGACCATTTCATGTCTTTGCCAGGCTCACTTCACAGAGGATTTAACATGGCTTACAAAACACATGCAATGCCACAGGATTAACTAGATTCTAGAAGAAAGGGGGACAAAAGGAAAATAAGAATGGGACATGCACAGTTGCTAGAGATGGATCCAAATTTGTCTTTGAATGTCTCAGCCACTGACACCAAGTTGGGCAGTTTCTCTTTGGTTTCTGAACAGGGGTTAGAGATACAAGAAAGCCAGATTACTGTGACTGTGCAGTAGGAGGGCAGGGCTAGGGAGCAGCTGCCCCAGACATGGCACCACACTATGGGGCAGCATCCTCTAGCTGCCCATGACTGTCACCATGCAGCTCTGCCAACCCTGCAGTCTTGCAGACTATTTCTTCACTCTCTGGTGGCCCAGCAGGAGTACAAACGGATTCCAGGTCCTTCTGAGGTCAGTATGGTCTTTGGGTTTTACCTTCAGTGCGCTCTCTCTCTCTCTCTCTCTCTCTCTCTCTCTCTCTCATGTGTGTACTTAAGTGTATGGCTGTGAACCACATTTGTGCCTGGTGTCAGCAGAGGTCAGAAGAAGATCAGATCTCCTAAAAATGGAGTTACAGATAGTTGTGAATTATCATGTGGTTGCTGGGAATCAAACATGAGTCCTGGATAGAGCAGCCTGTGCTTTTTTTTAATTGCTGCCATATTTGTTTAGCCCCCACCTTCTCCTCTTTTATAACACAGTCTCCACGTAGCTCAAGCTGACCTTAAACTCAGTATATAGGCAAGGATGACATTGAACTTCTGATCCTTCTATCTCTACTTATCAAGTGCTAGGGTTACAGGTGTGTGCCGCCTATGGCCAGTTTATGTGGTGCTAGGGTTCAAACTGAGGGCTTTCTTTGTGCCAGAGGTAGCACTCTACCAAACTGAGCACCAACCAGGAACTTTTAAATGGCTCCAAATGTCTCAAGGCCCGGGCAACACCTGACCACACCTCAACCCTGTCACAATGGTGTGTGAAGTGCTGCCAGGCTTCAAAGTGCAGCTCTGGGTTGGATTCCATGTCAGGCTTTACTCAGCTTCAGCATTCTTCCTCACCTTTCCCTTTAGCTGATGACAAGGCCCTTTGGAGAGTTAGAGGCAGCAGATCACTCTTCTCTACTGTTCAGGGCAGCTCCTTCCCATTGGCTCACCTCTTCTGTAGTAACTAGTGGATGTGATGTGGGCTCAGAGTGTATGTGCCCCTTTCAGATAGTGATAGAGAAAGAACGAAGATGGAGTATCCTGCAGCGGCCCTGCTGCTGGCAGCTGTTGGCTTTCATGGTATGCTCTTCCTGAAATTTTTCCTGAACATTTCAGCCTCTTCAAATCATTCTATAAATGCAGCTTCATGGCAGTTTCCATCTCATGCTGTCCTAATAGAAGCATTTCTTTGGGTTCCCACACAAGCCTGTAAACATTTTTGTTTTGTTTTGTTTTTAGGTTTTTCGAGACAGGGTTTCCATGACTGTCCTGGACTCACTTTGTAGACCAGGCTGGCCTCAAACTCACAGTGATCCGCCTGCCTCTGCCTCCTGAGTGCTGGGACTAAAGGCATGTGCCACCACTCCCAGCCTGCCTGTAAACATTTTTAGCAGCTGCACACATCATAGTTATGCATGATTACCCTTAGGATTGGATCTAGCACCACCAATGACTTGAAAGATTGACTCCATTGCTTGCAGTAGTTGTGTATTAGCTGATAGTCCTGCTGCTGTAATACACTCCTGCATTGTTTGATACGTGTGGCGATGAGAATGCCATTGAACTATTGCTTTGATGTATCCATCAGAGAGCAATGACAAGGAAGAAAGTCTACACACCTTTCTCTTAAAAAAATGTTTTCAATCTGAAGTTCAAGTTCACCGATGTAAATGCTGTGGACACAGGACTGACTTTGTCTGCCTACAGATTCCTGTTGTAATCTGGTGTGGTAGTGCATGCCTTTAATCCCAGCTCTCCAGAGACAGAAGCAGGTGCAGGTGGATCTCTGAGTTCTAGGCCAGTGTGGTCTACATAGTGACTTCCAGGACCACCAGGGCTACACAGAGAAGCCTGTCTCAACAAAACAAAGCAAAACAGAAAAGATTCCTTAGTCACCAGCTAATTCAGCAAGTTTCAGTGACAGGTTTGGGCATTTGTAGGGGCCTCCAGGTAGTGAAGATTTATCGTGACTGGCAGGAAGCAGGTCTTTTAACATATGGTCAGGGTCTGTATTCCCTAAGGACATCCAGACTGACCCACCTGAACAACAGACCTAAATTCAGTCCCAACATTGTGTATTATATGGATATTAGAGAGTTCATGAGCATATGCCTTGGTTAGAGTGTTTGCTTGTCAGTTCAGTTTTTGTTGTTTTGAAACAGGGTAGGCCTTACTGACCTGTAACTCATAGTCAAGGCTGTCCTTGAGCTGTTCTTCCTATCACCCCCACCCTCCTGCCCCCAGTGCTGAGGTTACATGCATGTACCACTATACAGAGCTTCATGTGCTCACTTTTGCTTTTGAGACAGATCTCCAGTAGCCTCCACTGGCCCTCTAGCTTAAAATGTAGCCATTGTATGCCTTGAGTTCCTGATCCTCTTGCCTGATTCCTTCCCAGGGCTCAGATTGCAGGTATGGGTCACCACACCTGACTCTATCCACAGTAGGCAAAGCACAGTCAAATTGAGGAGTTCTGGTTTGCCTAGGTTAGGAAGAATTCCATGACTTCCTATGGGACCAACTTTTGTTGTTCAGGAGTCAGAAAAGGACCTCTGAGTCTGAGTGTCCTGGTCTGTCATTTTCCACCTCATTCTCTTAGACAGTCTCTCATTGAACCTGAAGCTATGCTGGCAGCCAGCAAGCCCAACCATCTTCCCAGCGATAACCTGAGGGGACAGCTACACACTTCTTTTTACTTGGGTGCTAAGGATTTGAACTAAGATCCACATGTTTGTTCAGCAAGCACTCTTATCCACTGAGCCCATGTCCTCATCCTCAGGAACAGACTTTGAGGGGGGAATGTTTGCTTTTTCTTTGGTCTCTGTAAATTGTGAGCCTTCAGATGCTCAGAGCAGGGCCAGGTGAGTTAGTCAGAAGAATCCATTCAAGGCCTGGCTCACAGGAACATCTGTGTTCCTTGTCATGTGCCTGGGCACAAAAGTCTCTTTGTGGGGTTGAGATGCCATCACTGAGGCCAGAGTGTCTCAGCTGGAGTCGTCTAAGTCAGCCAAGGCTTGCTATGCATACTCAGCTGATTGTATGGATGGTGACTGAATTCTGCCACCTGTGGGACTGAGAGCTGTGCATCAGTTTATAAAACCACAGCGTGTAAGGGAATATTTGCACCCTTTGTCTTGAAGTTCCACATTGATGTGGTAATGCATATTTGTAGCACTGGCTTTGCATCATTCTCACCGCCTTGGTAGTTGTAACAGTAGTATGTTCAATTTGCATTTGAAGCTGTCTGGCCTCACAGATGTATCTAGAGGCCCTGAAAACCTGACAGGCTTCTTTGCTGCAGCAAGTCTGCTTGGAGCCCCAACCATTTCTTTCTGAGCCGGCGGACCTCCTGTAACTTGATGGCCAGTGAGCAGCCTTCCCTGCCGGATAAGACTCATTTTCTGAGCACTCCATGCCAATGTGACCTTTGTGTTTATTCCTCTGGATTCCCATTTGGTTGTAAACAGGATGTCAGTGCTGTATTTGATCTCAACAGGGGATTTGTGAACCATTCATTCCCCACTCTTCATCGGTAGGCTATAGTTTTAGCAATTTGTGCAAAGAAGCCACACTCATTGGGCAGGAATCCCCAGGTCTGCCTCATAGAGATGTCTATGTCTCATTGCCTTTGTCCCCTCCAGTCTGGTTGATGACTTCTTTCCTTCTTGAGCATGAGAAAGTAGAGAACTGAGTGTTCAATTGGCATCGGTGAGATTTGGAACAAAATCAACCAAAAGATAGAGTGTTTAAAAAAAAAGTGCACTGGGTGTGGTGGCACATGCCTTTAATCCCAATACTGAGATGCAGAGGCAGGCAGATGTCTGTGAGTTCAAGGCCAGCCTGGTCTACAGAGTGAGTTCCAGGACAGCCAGGGCTACACAGAGAAACCCTGTCTTGAAAAACCATTTAAAAAAAAAGTTAAATCTAATCAGGAAAATTGGTTTAAGATGGTTTTATTACCACCCAATTATCTCTAAAGAGGTCCTATAGAAAGTGTAATTGGGGTAATGCTTTAGGATGGGATTAAGCCTGGTTTATTTAGGAAGAATTTTTCACTGTAGCTTTTGTTTTGCTTGCTCAGGACAGTAGATGTGAGGCAGTTGGTTTCTTACACCATCACCACTGCTGTCACTATGAACAATTCCAACTTAAATCTTATTATCTGCTATAGCCTGGGCCTGGCTGGCTATCTAGAAGCCATCTTTGTCAGGAGTTATTCCTGATCTCTTACCTTCTGCCAAGGAGATAGCTCCTAGGAACCTAGGACTAGAGATGCAGAAAGTGTTGTGGTAGCTAGACTGCATGAAAGAAGGAAGTTACTAATACAGATTAGAACATTTAAAACAATTAGCCCAAACTATGAAGTTGACTTGTCCTTCTTTTTGTCCCTACCCATCCACCCATGAATGCTGCCATTCACTGGTAAATGTTTATTGGCCTGGGGTGAGGGCAGGCTACTCTGTGGGTCCCAGAGCAGAAGGCTAAGCTCTGCAGTTGATGAATGGGGGTAGGGGAGTGGGGAGGTGCTGAGCTACACAGAAACCCAGACTTGAGCCAGGAACCATCAGACACAATGGCTCCCTCAGCGGGAAGGCTTCCATCTGTAGATTTTATTGAAGCTGAGAGTGTGCAGAGGTGGGTACACACTTGGGCTGTGCTCTTCATACTCTGTTCATTTGATCCTGTTGCATTTCAACTCCTGATTGAAAGTCCCTGGGTTAGTGTGAATTAGACTCCTGGTTTGGGGTTTGGTATCTCAGCTAGGACTCTGTATTTAATGCCTGCAGTAAAAATAGTATACAGGATTCTCTTGTCAGTGCTAACTAGCTAGGTACTTGAGCAGAACACACCTGTGTGCCCTGTTACACAAACACTCAGGGTCTACACAGAACTCCATGGGCTTCATTTTCCTAAGTATGCTTCCCTGGGCTCCTTCACATGACTGAAGACTCTTCAAGAACTCTTTGTCTTAGGTCTCTGTTTGATGTGGTCCATTTCTGTGGAGCAGAGATCTGCTGTGAAAACTGAGATCTGCTCTTCTGAAGCCTGACCTCCAGCTAAGGTTTCATGTGGTTTCTGTAGGTGTGCAGCTGTACTTGACTATCACTTGCTTTTAATTCTGAAATACCTGTAGCTTTATCATCCTTTTTTTTTTTTTGGTTTTTCGAGACAGGGTTTCTTTGTGTAGCCCTGGCTGTCCTGGACTCACTTTGTAGACCAGGCTGGCCTCGAACTCGCAAAGATCTGCCTGCCTCTGCCTCCCAAGTGCTGGGATTAAAGGCATGCGCCACCACTGCCCAGCTGCTTTATCATCCTTTTGCTGAGCCATGTGGGTCTGGGATGAAAATGGAGTCCTGTCTTGTACTAGAAGTGAGAGGGACAGCTCTGTCTTTGCATGTGGTGACTCTTCTGCCCCGCCCCACTCCACAGCTACTTCCCCACGAGTGTCCTCCGAGCTCGAGCAGGCCCGACCACAGACGAGTGGAGAAGAGGAGCTGCAGTTGCAGCTGGCACTTGCCATGAGCAGAGAGGTGGCAGAACAGGTCAGTGCTTGTGTGGTGGAGCCCATGGGGTCTTTAACACCTAGTGTTCCTTGGGGAGGGTCATGGCTCCCATAGGATGACACACACAGCCCTGTCTTTAAGGCACTTTGATATGTCTCGTGGTTACAATGTATTCTCAGCCCCTAGTGCAGGCAGAGAGAGCTATATCTAGGAAAGCTTTTTGGGGAGGTCAGTGTCCAGTGAAGCAGCTAACCCTGAGTGAAGTTCCTGTGCAGACTTAACCCGCCAAGGACTCCTGAGGGAGCTGTGTGCCTGCAACCTTCTTGAGGTGCCAGCATACAGGGCAATGAGCAGGACAGGCCTGGGTTGAGGGTGGTGGGTAGGTGGGGTGGGCCTGGTCCCTGCCAAGGCTGTACATTCTGTGGCAGATGTGTGGGAGAAGGCTAGAAGGGAAGCTCCAGAAAGGAGTGTGCATGCGGGCATGGTAGAAGCAGTGTAGATTTTCTTTTACAGTGTGTGGTATAAGATAGAACCCAGACCCTTTGTAAGGAAGTGCTCCAATAGTGAGCCTGTGTGTGCTCTTCCCCTCTACATCGTGTTTCTTAATAAGCATGCATTACTTTAAAGTGGAGGAGCGAGAGGGGCAATTCAAACACCTTTAGACAGTGTCCCTTTGCTTTCAGTCATCAGAAAGCGTGCAGACAGCCAGAGACAGCAAGGTACACCCCTCGTATGGAGAGAAGAATGTTGGGTGTTAAATGTGAACACAGAGAGGTTTGGCCGGCATAGTTGGTATGTCTGTAACAGCAACAATGGGCAGCTTTGATCATGGCCTCTGCCCCCCGTAGAGATCCTGCAGCCATTAAATCTGCCCATGTGGAAACTCATGGCTCCACGGGATCAAGGTGCCCAGGAGGTTTCTGGGATGGGTGGATGGCTTCAGCCTTTTTAGCTAAAACCCAAGAGTGTGTTTTTAATAGAAGTTAGGCTAGATCTGTCTTTTGCAAGTGACTTTTTCTTAAATAAGATGAGTTGTTTCTATTAGAAATCATACAACTGCATAGTTGTTCAGGGAATGTCCACTGTGGGGATTGGAATGATGTGTGATCTCCAGTTTTTCTAATTCTTTCCTAGTTGTCAGATTTGTGCTCTATAAGGAGACTCTGCTTTTACTCTATGTGGATGAATGGTTTGCCTGAATGTACATGTGTGTACCACATGTGTGCCTGTTGCATCCCCTGGAACTGGAGTTACAGAGGGTTGTGAGCCACTATGTGGGTGCTGTGTACTGATCATAGGTCTTCTGTAAGAGCAGTGCTCTTAATTGCTGAGCCATCTCTCTCCAGCCCTGAGACTATATTTTAGATTAAGTATTTTGTTTCCCCATTTTGGTAGTGCCTGAGTGTTGCTGGTATGACCTCAGCCAGCCTCTGAAGGAGGAACCTCTGAGCCCTCTGGGAATGGAAAGCCATTGTTTCCAGCTGAACTATATTTTCCCTTGAAATGCCACATGATGCAGGGCCTTTCCTGTTGCTGGCCAGTATGGCCTTGTGCCCTGCTGTGTGGCTGTCAACATTACCCTCAGCCTCAAGCTCCATTGTCCCACTCCAGGAAGAACGGCTCAGGCGGGGTGATGACCTCAGATTGCAGATGGCTCTGGAAGAAAGCCGGAGAGACACAGTAAAAATTCCAAAGAAGAAAGAGGTGAAGACTTGCTGCAAGGTAAATGTGGGAAGTTGTTCTAGGTACCCCTGTGACCTACAGTGAGGACGGGATGCATGATAGAATGCCAGACTGGACACTGAACTCATGCTCTGGTGATACCAGTGAGAACACAGAAGAAACCACATAGCAACCAGTAGAAGACACTGATGTCACCTGTAAAAGGAGGGTAGTCGCAGTGTCTGCTGCAGAGTGGCACTTGGGGACATTTTTTTTTCTTTTTTGTCTAGGGAAGCCATTGCTTTGTGCTGGTCTTCATCCCTCCCATCCCATTTCTCTACTTTGCTAGGCTGTGACATAGTGGTGACCAGGATGTGGCTCTACTTCTGACAAACTTATCAGGGCAGGGATGCTAGTGACATCACCTGCTATGATGCCACAGGGCCCTGATGACAGATGTTGCAGTTATGGGAACAGGAAGGGTAGGAAGCCAGAAAGAGAGAGAGACAGACAGACAGACGACAGACAGTCAGCCCTTTCTCCCTCCCTCAGACTGGGTACTGGGTGGCCAGGAAACAAAGGCAGGTGAAGAGGGATGATGGATGGGTGGTCACAATCTGGGCCAATGCCAGCATTGTCCTGAGAGAGTTAGGGAGCCCTGAGAACTCTTAAAGTTTGTGGGTATGTGGCAAGCCATAAGTACCTTGGTGTGTTGGATCCCCGGCTGCTCTGGGAAGCAGGAACATTGGTGGAGCATTGGAGTTGGAGCAGCTCAATTTCCAGGTTATTCAGGATTTCACCAAGAAGGCCTGTGCTGTGATAAGAACTAATATTTATGCTTAGTGTGTAGATATTTGCTATGACTGTAACCAAGTGAAACCATTTCTTCTGTTTGTCTTAACAGCCAGGCTCCCATTCACAGCAGACTACCCTGTTGGATTTAATGGATGCCCTCCCCAGCTCAGGCCCTGTTATCCAGAAAACCGAGCCCTGGGGTGAAGGGGCCTCTGCTAACGAGACCAACCCTTGGGGTGGAACAGCAACTCCTGTGAACATTTCCGACCCCTGGCCATCATTTGGTAAATAACTTACTATTGGTTTCCTAGGCTTGCCTGTTTGATGGGGAGGTGCTTTCTCTCTCTTAGCTGGTTGGCTTCCTTGGGAGTTTAGGCAGTTCTGATCTTCAGTGGTGACTGATCAGTAGTGACTCTGAGCAGGAGCTCATCCTTCTTGGGGGGATATAGGTAGTGCTCCTCTGTTTTGACTGGCTTTCTTATTGCCACATCCATGGATCAGAAATGAGTTGTCCCTGTCACATTTCAGTTCTTAGAATTGCACCCAGCTCAAGCTCAAGGAGTCATAATACGTACACAGAGAGAAATCTAAAGTGAGCTGGAAGTGAGATGTGCTTACTTACCACCACTACTAATGAAGAGAGAGGACATATTTGCTGCTATTCTTGTTATTTAAAGCAATACTGTCTAGTGAGTTTTATTTCTGAGTTTTGTTTATTGGTAAATGTGAAAGATTTTTTAGTCGAATTTGAAACATGAACAACAGAATTGAAACAGCAGAATTGGTTTACTCTGGGTAATATTCCTGGCATGCAAAGTTTCTTTTTTTTTTTTTTTTTTTTTTTTTTTTTTTTTTTTTTTTTTTTTTTTGGTTTTTCGAGACAGGGTTTCTTTGTGTAGCCCTGGCTGTCCTGGACTCACTTTGTAGACCAGGCTGGCCTCGAACTCGCAAAGATCCACCTGCCTCTGCCTCCCAAGTGCTGGGATTAAAGGCGTGCGCCACCACCGCCTGGCTGCAAAGTTTCTTAGTTACTGGTAGAGTGCTTGGCTTTACAGGCTTTTGCTTCTGGCCTGGTACTCTGAACCTTGTTGGACATGCCTGTGATGTGTGTACACATGTCTTGTAGTTCTTGTTTTCCTAAACTGGACCTTTTGTTCTCAGCTCAGTTCTCTGGATGTTTGCTAAAGTATACCAGTGCCAGGCTCTTTCCTGCCATGTGAAGACCTTGGGACACACAGATAATGATTCCTGTCCTGGGCAGGATGGGGACAGCCTGTAGTGGTGCTGTGTGAGCCAGGCTTTGGCAAGGGCCTGTCAGGTCAGAGCAGTGAGGTGAGCATTTTCGAGGTGGGTAGGCTCCGAGAAGCATAGCATCCTGTAGAAGAGAGTGTGTCAGAAGGTGTAGGAATCATGTAGGGAGAACAAATCCAGACACAGGACCTGTGCATTGCAATGTGGGCAGCAGGTAGGAAGGTGAGGGCAAAGGAGTGGGTATTAAGTTACTCAGGGACTGGTCTCCTTCTTGCAAGTGCCTGTATTTGCCCTAAAAGCTGTGTCATCCTTAGATGCTCTTTGGAATACTCTTAGCCACAGTGACCATGTGGAACCTGCCTACTCCCTGGGGCCAAGTAGTGTGCTACCTGAGTTATGTCTTGAAGAGCAGAGTGTAGGCTGTGTGAGGGAGATGGGGAAGTCCTGCTCAGGGAACATAGCCTTTCCAGCCGTGCCTTTGACCCCCATTCCCCAACACAGTCCCTTTGTCAAATGACTATCTATCTATTTATTTATTTAATATGAGTATTCTGCTGCATGTACACCTGTACACCTATACTCCAGAAGAGGACACCAGATCCCATTATAGATGGTTGTGAGCCACCATGTGGTTGCTGGGAATTGAACTCAGGACCTTTGGAAGAACCTCTGAGCCATCTCTCCAACCCCAAATGACTATTCTTAAGGTCCAGCTAGAGAATTCCTGGTGGGTAGGATCAGGGTCACTTTCAGAGGCTGTGCCAGGAAGCCTGAGGTAGTGCACGGCCTGATGGGGACAGGTACCAAGTAGTCTGTTGGAATATGTCCTGTGCCTGCTCTTCAAATGGAGATGAAATTCACCATTTTGACAGTTTTAAACTGGAATATTCAACAAATCAGAACAATAAAAACCACACATTCATAGAGCTGTATAACTGTTGCTACCTGTACTCAGCCCCTAGCCACCAACCCGCTCTTCTGCCTTTGTCCTGAAGATTTGCTTGTTGTGGACAGATCATACGAACAGAGTCACATCTCTATAGCCTTCACTTGTTAGAGGTTTGTCTACAGTGTGACAGCTGTTCAGTTGTTTCTTGGCCAGAAATATCCCCTGTGGATGTGGTATATCATTCACACATTCCCCTCCTGTTGGACATTTGCATTGGGTTTAGTTTCTGGGTATTGTGAATCCAGTTTTCAAAAGAGAAGATTGAATTAAAACCCAAATGATAAAAATCTATTAGTATTTAAATGGTGAGGATTAAAGTTATTCCAACATGGGTGTGCTGCTCATGGTCTGAGAGCTGACCCCTCTGTGGCTTTTCTCTGTGACTTGCCAACTCTTGGTTCTCACACATTTGGCATTCTTACTGGTGACTGGAGGAATCCACAGACCACCAAACCCCAGAAAGGTTGTTGTTCTCCCCAGGATCACAGGGGTAGTTAGGGAAGAGGACCAGCTCAGAGTTTGTGGTAGTACATTCTGGGTTGCTGGAAAGTTGTGCACGCTGCAAGTTAATGTGGATCCTTCCAGCATGGAGACAGCTGTTGGTAAAATCTTAGCTATTTACCAGTTCCTTTCTTCCTGACATTGTTTTAACCTAATTGTCACATTGTATATAGTTATACTCAGGCACACATACATTTTCCAACTTGTGATGAGCCCTGTATGTGCCCAGGTACCATTGGAAAGCATGGTACTCATTCACATGGTACTCATTGGCACTGTGTGCCCAGGCACTAGTTCTTCAGCAGCTATGTGTCCTGTGGGGAGGTGCTATTGGAAAATGGTGCTCAAGTCACTGTGTTCTCAGGGCCTTGCCCCAACTACCTGACCCAGGCAGGTGCTTTGCTTCTTGTGCCTTTGAGCTGGCTCCAGAGCAGACATGCGATCCGGGTTTAGTACTTAGTCTCACTAAAACCCAAATGTAAGAGCCTGTCCTCAGTCCTAGGATACTCAAATTATTAAAGCCTCTTCCCACAGTACAGAGCTGCTCTCTGCATGAAAGGAATGCTTTTCTGAAAGCCACCACTTGTAGTGGGTCCCGTTATTACCAGTTCTTTCCAAGCAACACTGGGGACTGCTGAGCCAAGTAGCCTTGGGAGGAAATGCTAAGAGCCCAGAGGAGGGAAGTTGGAGCCTGCCAGGTCAGCGGGGCACTTCCTCCTCTGTTCTGAACATACAAAGCTGCCACCTGGTCTGAAGAGGCCTCACAGCCTGGTAATTCAGAAGGCCTTGGCTGGCTTGTTCCCCTTACTGTCTACCCACCTACCAGAGCCAAGGCCAGGACTGAGCCTAACTTCCGCCACAGCAGGTGTATTCTAGCTTCTTGATGACCCCGGTATGGCTGTGACTACTGGCTGTGCACATGAATATTCATCTATCCACTGGGCTCCTTGTGAATAGATCTACAGAGGAGGCGGAAACTGCCGTCTTTCTGAACTTGGTTCCATTCTCCTATTTTACTCATTTGAGCTTTAAATAAGCCTTTATTTATTGGGTTTGTTGCATGGCAGAACTTACTGATGCCAGGTCCTGAAGGTATAGAAGAGCCTTGTTAATGGCCTCACTGCCTTATCTATCTCTTGAAGGCAGCTGGGCCAGCCCTGTGTCTGCTCTTTTCTTGTGGAGCTAGGGGTAAAGGGTGGCACTCTGTTTACACAGTGTACTGGCTACAGGCCTGCCTACCTGTGTCTTTGGTGTTGTACTCATTTGGCACTAAATTCAGCTTGCAGAGTTCCAGATGTGCATACCTAGAACCCCAGTGTTACTTGCAGAATGGAAACTTGGCTGCTCATTTGGGTTCAACTGTTTGTCCCTGATGATCTGTGTCATATGAGATTGGCAAGAGTTTGAGATTAGCATGCATGCATTTCATTTCCTGTTCAGAGCTCTGAGTTTTGATTACTTTGTCACTGCTGGCTCTGCATGCTGCTGACTCAGGAGAAAAGTATTGCAGGTATCCAGGCTGTTGTGGGTAGCCAGGGGGAGCTCCAGCCTGCCCCCACACTCCTAATCTTTGTATTGTCTTATTCTACTTGAGGAACTTCTCTTCCTACAAAGATTTATTTCATTTATGTGTGTGTATGCCAGAAATGTAGGGGTGCCTGTGGAAGCCAAAAGGCGGCCTTGGAACCCTTGGAGCTAGAAGTACAGGTTGCTGTGAACCACCTGGTGTGGGCTCTGGGGACCAAACTCTGTCCTCTGGAAGAGCATCAGGTACTGCTAACCACTGAGTTATCTCTCCAGCTCCACTCTGTTTCTTCTTAAAGACATGTCTAGGGTGTCTGCCTATGGAGGTATGGTCACCTTGTTCTCAGGACCCCCTCTTGCCCTATGATCTGACTCTTGGCTGCCTATTGTCTGAAGGTTGGTACAAGGACTTGTTTCTTCTTAGAGGCAGGGACCATCCTGGGGCTTGGCTGGAGGAATGGTGAACAGTTTGATAGGGTATGCAGGAAGCCTGGATTGTGTGCTCGAGCTAAGGTGGCTCTTGCATGAGAGGGCCTTGGGCAGGGCTCTGAGTGCACCAGGGGCTCAGATTTGCATCCTTCCTAGCTCCCTATTTATCTCATAATGGTCCTTGTAAATGTCTGTGCTAGGTCTTCCCTGTAATCTGAGTGCTTAGAGGCAGTGTACTATTTTACTAAAGTCCCTACGGGCTTTCTAAGGACAGCCATGGTCCCACATTCTGGGTCCAAAATACTCCACTGAATCTAAGCCCTTGGGACGCTCTCTGTGTGGACTCTCAATGCATCCATGAGAGTAGCTTTTCATGTCTGTACCTGTAGCCCTAGGCCTCTTTGTTCCCTCTAGTCCTGGATTATCCCTGGTGTCAGCATAGTTTAGAGTGGAAAGCAGCTCCAGCCCTTCCTATGGAGAGAGAGCACATGCTCTTACCCAGAGACATGTGCTTCCACTTACTAGTAAGGCTTTTGTGTGAGTGACCTACAGTGGACTCCCAGCAGGTTTGGTAGAGGGCTGTATGATGGGATGGTACGAAAACTGTGGGTGGGAACTTTGCTGTGTTGTCTGAGGCAGTGTTGCTAGGATTTAGAAGCTGGTAACTCAAGAAGTGCAGTAGTCATGTGTATTCCAGCTTGCTTCATCTGTTGTTTACCTGTGGCCCACCTCCAGCCCCAGGAGGTCACGGGGAAGACCCACTGCATGTTCTGTCCCTATGGCCTAGGGCATAGAGAAACTCCTCAGAGACTTGGGAATTGAGGAATTTAGCCATAAGAATTCTCCCTGAGCCGGGCGGTGGTGGCGCACGCCTTTAATCCCAGCACTTGGGAGGCAGAGGCAGGCAGATCTTTGCGAGTTCGAGGCCAGCCTGGTCTACAAAGTGAGTCCAGGACAGTCAGGGCTACACAGAGAAACCCTGTCTCGAAAAACCAAAAAAAAAAAGAATTCTCCCTGGTTGTCAGGGCAGTATCCGACCCCCTTAGACTATGGCAGTGGATGAGGGGAAAACTCTCCTGTAGAGCATTAAGGTTTTCTTTGCAGGAGAAAAGGACAGTGAGGGCTAGAAATGATAGGCTGTGTCTCCTTTTGTAGGCAAAGAGAAAGGAAACATAGCAGCAGTCTTTTGAGAGGCACTGATTTCAGTGTGGTCAGGGACTGCAAGACAGTGAGGTCTCCCCAGCCTGTGTCCCTCAGGTGCAGTTAGTTGAGAGAACAGTGGGCCTTGCAATGGGTGTTTCTTATGTGGGCCTGTAAGGTGCCAATGAGCAGAGAGAGATAGAGCAGGAAGGCATGCTAGATCTGTAGGGCTCCCATATAGCATGGTCCTGGGATCTCTGTCACCACACCACAGCTCTTCTGGCTTCCTGCCCAGCCTTCTCCCTGGAAAACCATTTCTACCATGTCACACTCTCCAGTCAGGACAGAGCCATTCCTGATGAGGTACCATCTTGGGAAGCAGAGTAAGGGCTTAGTCCCTGTAGTGTGAGTCTAGCTGAGGCCAGATTCCTGGCAAAGCATCCCACAGACAGAAGACCTGGAAGTGTAGTTCCAGGCCCATAGGGAAACTAGAATGCTTGGGGTGAAAGGTCAGAGGTACTTCTCAGGAAGATAGTTGTTTCTGGAGGTTTTGGAAGCCTGTTGGTTCTAGGGCAGCAGCATTAGAGGTGGAAAGTCCAACTAGGAGTTGGCAGGCCATGAGAACAGAAAAAGTATCACTTGGGAGTGCTTCTTGACCGTGGGTGACATCTAGCTAGCTCACAGCTTTTGGGTGTGTCACTGCAGCAAGCCTAGGGAGAAGTGAAGACTTCATTCACTCCCATCCCTCCTGCACTGTACTAGCCAATAGCCCAGGCAGACCAGACGTTAAAGAGGCATGGGGCTAGTTACTGCACTCTCTTAGGAGGACCCAAGTAAGCCCTCTGGCATTTTAGAGCCTTGTAGGCATAAAGTCGCGTGGTAGAAAGACTAATGATGGAGTCATCTTTAACACCCATGGAGGCTCCTAACTCAGAGGAGTGGTCCAGGGGAACCGAGTCCTTATCAGAATTCAGAGAACAGTCCTTGGCTTCCTAAGATTGACAAACCCCTGTTCTCTGAGCCCTGGCACATCCTGGTTGTTACAGCCTTGTTGGGTGTCCCTCCATGGCTAGAGTTGGGGCTGGACTTATCCACTCTTCTACCATAGAAAATTCAGTCCAGGAAAAGACTCCTGGGTAGATGAGTGGTTTTGCTAATGATCTAAAAGAAGGTAAGTGAAGGATTCCAGAGTGACAGGAAGGGCAGAAGATAGGTTCTGTGGTGCCTGAGAAAGAAGGCAGGGAGTTTCTCTGGTGTGTCCTAGGAACGGAGGGAGTCCGTGTGGTTAGGCCAGGCATGGAACTATGTAATATTTCTAGCTCACATTTCTTGGAGTTCTGAAGAGTCCATGTCAGAAGGAGATAATGACCAAGAATACTGTAAAGTCATTATTCAGGTTCAGGAATAAGAAGAATGCTAAAGCATCTTATCTTGTCCAGGAAGCCTGTGTGAGCAAAGCAAGACTGTGTCCAGGGAAGGAGCTGGACATGCCAATGCTGAGGACAGTGGTAAAACTTGAGTGTGTGTGCAGGAAAGCCATTGTCTCTACCTAGGCAGTCAGTCCTAGAAAATCCTTTCTTCAGAGGATAGTTGTGGCAACAAGGTGTTTGAAATTTGGAATCACCAGGCGGTGGTGGCACAGGCCTTTGATCTCAGCACTCGGGAGCTAGAGGCAAGCGGATCTCTTGAGTTCGACGTCAGCCTGGTCTATAGAATTCCAGGATAGCTGGGGGTACACAGAGAAACTGTGTCTTGAAGTACAAAAAAACAAAAAAAGAGTTAAAGGTTTATTGAGTTCCACCCTGGGTCACATGAGACCCTGCCTCCCTTCCCAAAAGAAGAAAATATAAGTAGAGATAAGGCTTATTGCCATGAAAGAAATCGAAAGAGTACTTAATACTTTCCCCCTAAGCCCACCCAGAGGGCTTTATAGGTAAATTCTAATAGCATTTAGAAATAGTTTTACTTTAAAACTCAGAAGAATAGAAAATAACTTTCTACTGTTTCTGAAGACTGAAGTAACCTTGACACCAAACTAGACAATACTGTGTGGGTTCAGCTATTTTAGGCCAAGGCCACTTATGAATATTGATGTATTAGAAAGAAATGTAAACCAGGAAAGTTTTTTAAAAGATAAGAGTATATTATGGAAATTCCTCTGTAAAAATGAAGTCCTTAGAAATGGGTCCTACTAAAGACGAAAACAAATGTGCAATTACTCCCATGAAGGTAGAAATAGCTTTTCTTTGAGGTAATTTTGGCAACCTTAGAATAATGGGAAAATACCCATAGCCCTTTTGGGGCCTCTAAATAGAAGCCTGGGGCTGGAGAGATAGTTGCCTTAGTTGGTAAAGTATTTGCAGTTATTTTGGGAGGACCTCCCCCCCCACCCCAAACACAAACACACTCAAAGTGAGGCATGGCAGCTCTTATCTCTAATCCAGCTCTGGGAGAGTATGGAGGTACAGACACCTCCTTGGAGCTGCTTGTTCCGTCTGTCTCCAGTTGGTGAGCTCCAGGCTCAGAGAACCTGCCCCACAAATGAGGTAAAGATACAGCCGGGCATGGTATCCTTCTGAGCAGGAAGCCATTGTCTCTACCTAGGCAGCCAGTCCTAGAAAATCCTTTCTTTAGAGGATAGTTGTGGAAACAAAATGTTTGAAGTTTGGAAGCACCAGGTGGTGGTGGTGGCACACAGGAGGCAGAGGCAGGCGAATCTCTGTGAATTTGAGGCTAGTGTGGTCTACAGAGCGAGTCCAGGACAGCCAGGGATACACAGAGAAACCCTGTCTTAAAAAACAACAAAAAGCCGGGCGGTGGTGGCGCACGCCTTTAATCCCAGCACTTGGGAGGCAGAGGCAGGTGGATCTTTGTGAGTTTGAGGCCAGCCTGGTCTATAAAGTGAGTCCAGGACAGCCAGGGCTACACAGAGAAACCTTGTCTCAAAAAACCAAAAAAAAAAAAAAAACAAAAAAAACAAAAAAAACAAAAAGAAGTTCATGGTCATCCTCGGCTACAGAGTGAGTTTGAGGCCAGCCTAAGGTTATCTGAGACTCTGTCTTAAGAGGGGAGAAGAATCATCATCATATATATGTGAAGATAATTAATATTGTGCAGAGAAAAGGAAATCAATAAGTAGGCCAGTGCGACAGACCAGTAAGCCCAACAGTAAACACCCGAGAATCTGATGTAATGAATGGGCACTGTAATCCATACTGCTGAGGCGTTTAGCCAAACAGAACCCTGGAGGATGCTTGATGACAGACAGACCGTGGAGGAGGAGGAGGGCGCTAAAGGGTGTGTGTGTCTATTAGGGGCAAGGAGACAGAGAACCAGTGCAAAACAAGACTTCATGTGCACCACTTTGGCACAAATGGAAAAACTAGATTACTTCAGAAAGTTCCATGGTGATAAGACCTGCTTAGAGGGCTGTAGAGTGTTAGAACCAGCAGGGAGACAGTTCTGGCGTTACTTGCTGGAAGCGCAGGGACCGTGGCTCAGCAGCTGTCGTGTGTGCACAGAACAAAGGGATGTGAACAAGAATAGACAGCTGAACAAAGCACACCCAGGGTCTCCCAGAGTGATTACTTACTTATGAGCTTTTTCATAGATAAATTTCAGCTAAATGGCAACAAAGGCTAATTCCACATATAAAGTGTGTAGTGAACAAAGCCAGTCACCAAAGAATGCACACACACACACACACACACACACACACACACACACACACACACACACACAC
>CAJQZJ010032004.1:8582606-8620812 GCA_907164525.1 Lophiomys imhausi
TTCCGCGTCCCTGTTCAGCAGTGCCATACACAGGCACAGGGAGGAGACAGAGGGTGGGTCTCCTCTGTGTGGACCTAGTGTCCTGGAACTAACTGTAGACTAGGCTGGCCTCAAAAGAAATCAGATGTACCTATCTCTCTCTGCCTCTCAAGTACTGGGATTAAAGGCGTGTGCCACCACACCTGGCTTTGTCCTAGCAGGAACCTAGAGGCCATAGAAAAGTACTGTACACTGGCTTGCTCAGCCTGCTTTTTTTTTTTTTTTTTAATAGAACCCAGGACTGTCAGCTCAAAGGTAGGTGGCCCATAATGGATTGGGCCCCTCCCCACAATCAATAGTTACAAAAATACTTGCCTACAGCTTGATCTTAGGGAGGCATTTTCTCAATTTAGGCTCCCTCCTCTCCAGTGACTCTAGCTTATGTTAAATTGATATAAAACCCTGAGGTTTGGTGAAGAATCTTTTGGATATATGCCCAGGAGAGGTATGGCTGGGTATTGAGGAGGGACTATTCCCAGTTTTCTGAGGTATCACCGGATTGATTTCCATAGTGGTTGTACAAGTTTGTACTCCCACCAGCAATGGAGGAGTGCTCCTCTTTCTCCACATCCTCACCAGGATGTGTTGTCACTTGGATTTTTTTTTTTTTATCTTAGCCATTCTGATGGGTGTGAGATGGAATCTCAGAGTCCTCTTGAGTTGTATTTCTCTGATGACTAATGCTGTGGAACATTTCTTCAAGTGTCTCTTGGCCATTAGAAATTCCTCTTTTGTGAATTTTCGGTTTAGCTCTGTACCCCATGTTTTGATTGGATTATTTGGTTTCTTGGTGTTTAAGTTCTTGAGTTCTTTGTAAATTTTGTATATTAGCCCTCTGTCGGATGTGGGGTTGGTGAAGATCTTTTCCCAATCTGTAGGCTACTGTTTTGTTTTAGTGACAGTATCCTTTGCCTTACAGAAACTTTTCAGTTTCATGAGTTCCCATTTATTGATTGTTGGTCTTAGAGCCTGAGCTATTAGTGTTCTGTTCAGGAAGTTGTCACGTGTGCCAATGAGTTTGAGGCTTTTCCCCACTTTCTCTTCGATTAGATTTAGTGTGTCTGGTTTTATGTTAAGGTCTTTGATCCACTTGGACTTAAGTTTTGTGCAAGGTTATAAATATGGGTCTATTTGCATTCTTCTACATATTGACATTCAGTTAGACCAGCACCATTTGTTGAAGATGCTGTCCTTTTTCCATTGTACTTTTTTGGTTTCTTTGTCAAAAATTAAGTGACCATAGGTGTGTGGATTTATTCATGGGTCTTCAAAAGATTCTTGACCAAACCACAAGGACATTGCCTTGACTATATTCATTATGTAGCTTTATTCATAATAGCTAGAAACTAGAAACAACCCAGATGCCCTTCAACTAAACAATGGATAAAAACTGTGGTACATTTACACAATGGAATACTACTCAGCTATCAGAAACATGGAAATCATGCAATTTGCAACCACATGGATAGAAATAGAAAAGCTTATCCTTAGTGAGCTAACCCAGACCCAGAAAGATAACACATGGCATGTATTCACTTATACTTGGATGTTAGCCATATAGTACAAGAAAATTCACAACCCACAGCCCCAAAGGAACAGGAATCTTTCATAACTATCCTATGAGAAATTACACCCAGCAGCGGATCAAAACAGATGCTGACACACAGTCTAACATTGGGTGGAGCTCTGGGAGTCATATATAAGAGGAGGAGGAGGAGGAATAGAGAGACCCGGAGGGGACAAGAACAACACATGAAGATCAACAGAACCAACCAACCAATCTGGGCCCCTAGAGGCTTACAGAGACTGAAACATTAACCCCTTCCCCCCAACAAAAGGGAAAGCTTAGACTAGACCTAGACACCCCCCATACAAATATAGAAGATCAGCAACCTGGACTTCATACAGATTCCTTAGCAAGTGGGGTGGGGAGGTCTCAATCATCGACTTTGTTACTTGTTAGCAGAACACTTTACCCTAGTGGAGCTGCCATGTCGGGCCCCAGAGCAAGAGGAAGTTCTTAGCTCTCATGTTACTAATGAACTGAGGGGGGTTGATATGTGGGCCCCCCTACACTGGAGGAAAAGGATAGGTGGGTAGAGGGTGAGACCAGGAGGAGGCTGTGATTGAGACGTAATTTGAATTAATAAAATAAGTGTAAAAATGATATAAACCCAGTCAGTACATTTTTTTACATGTCTGCACCTGAAATGCTGTCATAAGAAGCTTCAGTTTGTCAAATGGGCACATAGCCTCTGTGTCCTGGATACCCAGTAGGAAATAGGCTTGGTTACCAGTGACTGTTAGAGGTAGCCCTCTGGGCACCAAGGCCCTCAGTCTTACCTCTCAGACCAAAAGGTCTCGTTGGTTCTTTGTTCAGCTAAGAGTCTAGGGTTTATGTGGGCAGAGTCTTCTCTAAGGCAGGCTCTCTGCATCTGCTGATAGCCAGCAGTGCAGCAGGGTGAGCCACTGCTGTAAATGAGTAGTGTCGAGCACTGACTACATACAGGGCACTAGGGCCCTGTGAGGCCTTCTGGCACAGGAAAGGAGCTGGGATGGCCTCAAGCTCTGCTAGTGAGCAGCTGGGAGCCAGCCCTCTGCCTGCACATGGATATTGCCAGCCGGAACTTGTTCTGAGTACCAAGCTCATGGATCCTATGGTTTTGTACTGGCTGACTTTGTGTCTGCTTGACACAAGCTAGAGTCATTGGGAGATGAAGGAGCCTCAATTGAGAAAATGCCTCACAGGATTGGCCTTTAGGCAAGTCTGCAGGGCATTTTCTTACTTGGTAATCAATGGAGAGCCCAGCCCATTCTTGTGGATGGTGCCACCCCTGGGCTCGTGATTCTGGGTGTGGTAACAAAGCAGGTTAAGCAAGCCAGTAAGCAGCACTCTTTAAGACCTCTGTCTTAGCCGGGCGGTGGTGGCGCACGCCTTTAATCCCAGCACTTGGGAGGCAGAGGCAGGCGGATCACTGTGAGTTCGAGGCCAGCCTGGTCTACAAAGTGAGTCCAGGACAGCCAAGGATACACAGAGAAACCCTGTCTCGAAAAACCAAAAAAAAAAAAAAAAAGACCTCTGTCTCCAGGTTCCTGTCCCGATTGAGGCCTTAGCCCAAACTTCTTTTAATGATGGTCTGTGATATAGAATTGTAAATGAATAAGCCCTTTCCTCCCCAGCTTGCTTTTGGTCATGGTGTCTGATACAGCCATAGAAATCCACACAGGTTATTTCTCTCAGAACGTCAGCAGGCTTCTAACTCTTCACCTCTGTTAGTTCAATGGGCACATGCTGCTTTTTTGTTGTTTTGTTTTTTGAGACAGGGTTTCTCTGTGTAACAGAGTCCTTGCTGTCCTGGAACTTTCTTTGTAAACCAAGCTGGCCTCGAACTCAGAGATTTGCCTGCCTCTGCCTCCTGAGTGCTGGGATTAAAGGCATGCACCCCATGCCTATCCCTTCATTTGTTCTTTACTAAAAGACTAGGTTTTTACCATTTGAGTTTTAGAATACTCTTACCTCCCCCCCCCTTTTAAATTGTGAATGAGTGTTTTGTTTGAATGTATGTCTACACTATGCATATCTGCTACTCTTGGAAGCCAGAAGATAGCATTGGATCCCTCAGACTGGAATTACTGTCAGTTCTGAGCTGCCTACCATTGGCTGCTAGGAATTGAATCCTGGCCTTCTAGAAGATCAGCCAGTGCTCTCTGCTGAGCTGTCTCCCCAAGTCCTTTCCTAATCTTACGATGCTAAGACTTTTTAGCTTTCTTCGTTTTCATTCCTTTCTGCTTTTGCAGACTGACCTATGTTTTCACCAAACTTTGCTTATCTAGCACATCCAACTGTCATCCCCCAGAGCTGTTGGTTCAACCACAGAACCTTGCCTTGACCTCTGCCAGTGAGTCTTTGCTGTTTATTGTGTGTTCTGCACTCTTCCTGCCTACCACCCTGCTGGGGAGTCTGTGCTATATACCATAACTTCTGGGGTTTTTTTGTTTTTTTTTTTTTCAATACAGGGTTTCTCTGTGTTACCTTGGCTGTCCTGGACTCACTTTGTAGACCAGGCTGACCTTGAAATCACTCACAGAGATCCATCTGCCTCTGCCTCCCGAGTATGCCACCACTGCCTAGTTTAAATGTATAGCCCTGGTTGATCCTCCTGCTTCTGCCTCCTTCACAGTCAGCAACTTCTGTTTTATAATCACAGCATAAGCTCATTCCTGTGTCAATTGAGTCCATGCAGGAATACTGCCTCCCTCTGTTCAGTACATTACATAATAAAAGTCCCCTCCAAAATGCCCAGCAGGGGTATCCTTGCAGCACCCCTTCTGCCTGGAATCTGACAGCAGACTGTTCCCTCATCAAGCTGCTGCCTTCAGCATGGGCCTCCAAGGGTCCCACAGACAAGAGTGAGGGCCATTCTGGAGGCTTAAGGGGTCAGGCTTTCTATGTGGTGAACAACCTTTCAGCATTTTATTTAACAGTGGGACACAAGAGGCCTAGGAGATGTAGCCTAATGGTTTGGCCAGAAAAAGTGAACAGTCTGGTAGACAAAACTGGGGCAGTGAAAGGAGGGTAAAGCTGTGTGTCATGTGCCTTAATAGTCACATGTCTAGTACCCTCCCCCATTGCAGACGTGCTCCAGCCATTGTCCTCTGAAGTTCACTGCATGGTTTCCCATCTTGACTGGCAGGCATAGAGGCTCTTAGGTGATAGTACCTTTCTGTACCTTGACTGGGGTTAGGATATGCATTCATTGGAGCTTCATACAGCACAGATTTGCATGCATCTTATTGCTTGTAAATACTCATTGAAGGGTTGATGAGCATGCTGCAGTCAACAGCAGGTGATACACTAAGCCCGGTGCTGGAGGGGGAGAGGTGGCCTTGTGCGAATGCAGATACAGCCTCTGACCTTCGCTAGCTTGGGTGTGAGAACTGCATTGGGGCATCTAAATGTGAGGACACTCACATCCCGCTTAAAGCTGTAGTGTTTGCATAGAGCTTACCCATGTCCTCCCATTCTTTAATTCCTCTTTAGATACAAACACAATGAGAATGATACATGAGTGTTATGATCAAGGAATGGGGACAGGAGTCTGTGCATCTCTACAGATGTTTGGTTTGTAGTCCTGGAACCTTGGATGTGGAACCTGCAGACACAGAATTCTGAGTGTGGTAAAATACCCCACAGATTCTAGATGGTGGATATGTTATTCACTGTAAAATCACTGCAACTTTTCCATGCTTAAATAGCTTCACAGTGTTGGAGAAAAGGACATGTGTGTATGAGAGGGCAGGCAGTCCACCATGTCAAAGCTGCTGGCATTCTCTGAGGCCAGAGGTGGACTGGAAAGGGGCAGAGACTCTGAGGTGGGAAAGCCTAGATGATTGGCGTTGTGCAAGAGACCTGTAATGGAATGAGGTGAGATGTAGAGGGACATAAGAGGGGCTCCTGACCCAAGAGCTTAGCGAAGGCTGAAGCCAGTGAGCCTGGGGAAGAGACAGACTAGGCCTTGTGAATGTGATGTCTGGGAAAAGCCAGAGTGCAGGGTTTGTGACTGAGCTCTTTGCACAGTAGCATCTCAGGGTAAAAGGAAGCAGTTGAAGTTGGGGTACAGGTATGCTGAGGTCTAAAGAGAGGGTGGGCATGAAGGAGTGACCCGAGTGAGACCCTGGGGGTGTGATGGTGAGTTAAGAGGTCACTGTGGCAGGTGAGCTAGTGTGCAGAAGAGCACACAGAAGATGGCGTGTGCAGATGTCAGCCATGAGTGCTAATGTGCACAAAGGACACTGGAGCTGCAGGACATCTTGCATGGCAAAAGGCAGGCCACGTGAGGGAGCTGCTGGTTTGTAGAAGAGACCCTTGGTGATGCAGTTGTTGAACTGTGGGGTCCACATGCCATGATCACTGCAAGGTTGGGGCTGTGGAGTAGTCGGCTGTCCACAAGCAAGCTCTTTGGCGAGGCCAACAATTGTGGTGTGATTTGATGGTTTAGGCCTCAGGAAGCTGGGGTGGAAGGGAAGGAAACAGTCTGAAAGTATCAAGAGGCAAAGAAGCTGTATCTGGCAAGCTGATGCAGACCTTGTGGGAGGAAAGGGTAGAACTGCTGCCACCACCACCATACATGGAGAGATTGGGGGCCTAGTCATTCTCCCACAGATGGCAGGGTGCCGGGCTGTGTGGCTTGCCAGAAAGCTGCACTGGTGGCACAGCCTCCTACCTGGGGTGGTTCCTGCACCATCCTCAGGCTCCTGGCAGCGCGCGGAGAGGTAGGATGGGAGTGGGGAATAGGAATGGAAGGTGGAGGCAGGTGCTTCTAAGGGCACTTATTGCAGATTCTGCTACCAGTATGGTAGAGTGCTAGCCTTGGAGCAGGTGACTTTAACTTCCTTCCTGCTGCTGAGGAAGACAAGTTTTAGAGATGAATGCTGAGGCACTGAAAAGGTCTCAGCTCTGAGCAAGTTGGTTAGCATTCCTGGGGAGGCCTCCACTCTAGCATGGCACCCTACTGAGGCATGTCCTGAGAGGTGGAGCCTCAGGCCTTTTCCTGTTAGAGAGGTGCTAATGAAGAAAGGAAGAAATCAAGGCCCTAGAATCTCTAGAAAAAAATACGCTTTATTATATAAAACTATCTCCCCTACTTCCCAGCCAGGCTGCACTCGAGGTGGATATGTCCTTTGTTGTGTGTGGACTGTGGGGCACCTGGTCCACAGTGGTGGGCAGAAAGGTTGATAGTTTCATTGTGGATTGCTCTGTGGCAGACTTGGACCCAGGACTCCTTGTGGGTCCACAGGCCCAGTGTCGTAGCCCAGCTTCTTCATATCCTTGGTCACCACATTAAAGAGGAGAGTAACAAATCCTTGAGAGCGGACACGGGTCACTGGGGACAGAAGGTGAGCATTAGCTGGTTTTGGTGGGACAGACATGCTAGACTACCTCATGAAGCCCTTGTGTAGGTGGTGGTCTAGAACATTCTTTGGGTGGCTTGTATATTACCAGGTTCTAGTTGTCTGGAAGCTCCCTGGCTTTCACCCATCTGTTTCCTGGGCTTCTGAGGGTTGGGGGTCCACCTTTTCCCTTCAATTATAGTTGAGAGCGTCAGGCTTTACCTTCCCGGCCTTCACCCTGGGCCACCACCTTGGGGTCCGTGTACTCAGGCCGCCGTCCCATGAACCAGCTGAGGACATAGGAAAACACCAGTGAGGAGCACTTGGGACTTGGTGGCTTCAGACATTGAAAAGAGAGTGTTCCTGGCTTGAAGGAGCACTCCTCCCACAATCCCCCCTCTAGGTGCTAGGACAACCTTCTAACCTATTTGATAGGCCAGGTGGGGTGTCAGTAGCTGTTCCTGTTTGGGTATGTGGCCAGCAGTGCTTCTGCCAGGTGCCCCAAGCAGTGTCTAGCCTGCCCAGCCTCGTGGGTTTACACCAAGGAGGAATGCTGAAAGCGATCTGGAGCAGGGAATACAACATGGATACCCCCAAAAGAAACAAGACTATGTGGCCCTTAGCCTCCTTAGGAGAGAGGACAATCCCAAGAAGGGCCAGATCTAGCTCCCCAAGCTTTGCCTCCTTGTAAGGGATCCAGAACAAGTCACACCCCATCACTGAACCTGTTTGTCTACTGAAAAAGACAATAGCACCTACCTCATGAGACTGAAGTAAAGGCACCCTATCAGCTACCACATAAATATTACCTTTTCTAGGGAGGATCTGGCCCTTCAAGACTGGGTAACAAGCCAACTGACTTTTTTTTTTTTTTTTTGGTTTTTCAAGACAGGGTTTCTCTGTTTAACAGCTCTGGCTGTCCTGGACTCGCTTTGTAGACCAGGCTGGCCTCGAACTCGCAAAGATCCGCCTGCCTCTGCCTCCCAAGTGCTGGGATTAAAGGCGTGCGCCACCACCACCCGGCTAAAGCCAACTGACTTTTAAAGTTTCACCTAGCCACGGGTACCATTCAGAAACAGTTCCTACAAATGTGCTATGACTCACATCGGCCAAAATCCCACTGCACCCTAACTAAAGATCCTGGGCCCCACCTAGGGCCCTAAGGCATATGGACAGGATGTACAAACCCAGCATCTTGCTGGAAACCACAGGCCTGGAGCATACAGAATTAGCCTATGCACAGCAACCAGGGCCAACTTGGGCTTTGTGGAACAACTCCACCAGCATTCCTGTCTGCCTGCGGAGGTGGGACTTTGTCTTTTCCCTGGGCAACTTGTGGCAGGCTTTCTGGTAGCCATGACTACACATCTACCACCACAGCTCTTTGAGGCCCTGGACTCCCAGGCTACACCTCAGCAGCCCTATTACACTGCAGTGAGGAGGAGAGATAGCTGTTCAGACAACCTGAAGTGGGGTAGAGAAGCCAGGGTTTGTGTAGCTATGCATTCCAGAGGGAACTGGATGGGTAGGCCCATAGAGCAAAGCTGTAACTGTATTCACCTTAGTACTATGGGAGTCTCAGCCATCCCTGGCATGAAGGCACATCCCACCCTCATCATGTTCCCAATTCTACAGATGGTTTTCTCATTTGAGAAAAGACAACAATGTTCCTTCCAGGCAAGGGCTGAGGCAAAGCAGAACCTAGTAGGCTCAGAAGTCCAAGGCCAGGCAGATGGGAAGCAAGCAAGGGAGAGGCCCACTGCCATGCTGGCTCAGGTGACTCCCAAATACAGAGGGTGTGCCAAGGCAGCGTCCAGCAGTGACACCTATATAAATCCCCACCCTAAGGGATTTATATAGGTTAGATTGGAGAGGCTGCAGCGGGCCCAGTAACGCTAGGAATACTGTGCAAGGACTTTACTAAGAATACAAGGTGGAGATTATCCTGTGTTGTCCACATAGGTAAAGACAAGGTGCTGCGAGGACAGCCAGCCATAAGTCTTGCTGCCAGAACCTTTTCTTAAGCCCTCTCAAAACTGGGGTCTAGCTCCCTTCTAGGGCTACTGGACTGTCTAAGCCTACTGACGTGGACTGACCACTACTTCAGTGTCCCAAAGGTTAGTGTCTCTTCCAGGTGACCCTGGCCCAGGCACAGTTAAGAACCCTTTACTACTTGAGCTTCTCCTAGAGGATATTTTAGCAGCAATGAGGATCTGAATCTTAGGGCTGAAGCCAATAGTGAATGCTGTCCCTTCCCTCTACAGACTTCAGACTGCCTCCTGGGCAGAGCTGTCCCTCCACCTATCAGGACTGACCAGTTCCATCTTGCCTGATACTAGTTTACAAGAGACTGCTCATTGACTGCTACCTGGGAAACCAGTGCCCCTTTACTTTCCTCTCATCCTTGTCAACCTGCTGGGGAGCAGAGGTAGCATGCAGCAGACCTGGGCTAGCAAACCCCTACTTGGATGTGGCAAAAGGTAGAAGGCCTTTTCTCTCGGGCACCTCCAAGACTTCAGTTTTGTAGTCTGAGACCTTCTCACTGCCATGTCCTGCCCCTACCTGCGTCCCTGTACAACCCCCTCCCAATCCCTTCATACTTGCTGGCTGCAGCATCCTTCTGGCTGCTCCTAACTTTTTTTTTTTTTCCCTGAGACAGGGTTTCTCTGTGTAACAGCTCTGGCTGTCCTGGACTTGCTCTGTAGACCAGGCTGGCCTCGAACTCAGATCCGCCTGCCCCTGCCCCCCCCCCCCCCCCGCCCAGTGCTGGGATTAAAGGCATGCGCCACCACGCCCGGCTGCTCCTAATTCTTTAGTGTTCCTCAAAGCCTCAACAGCTCACAGGACCCCTTGTGTGAACATGGTTCCTAGATTCTTCATAGCAGCTGCGTGACTTTGTTCTTGTTCCTAGCCAAAGTGGCCTCCCTGCAAGTGCTCATGCATGAAGGCATTCAGCAGACGCCTCATAGTCTAGAGTCATGACTGTCTTCAGGAGTTTATCTGCCTTGTGGTGCTGCATCTTGACAGATGGCATTTCTATGTGACAGAGACTGATAGGGGCACAGAAAACCTCAAAGCCTTAAGCTACCCGAAAGTGGCCCAGGAAGCTCAAGGACCCAGCATTGGTCCCTGCCTGCATCCGTTTCCACCTGTTTCTAGGTACAGGCCTGTGAGGTTTCCAGGTCTCAGGAGGGTGGAAGGTGCTGGCCAGTTAGTTAGTTACCCATTAGATCAAGAAGGAGCAGAAGACCTACCTTGTGAACTTCTGGAGTATGGATGTAGACTCCGGCACAAACATGGGGATGGTCCTTTTGTGCCTGAAACAAATGTTTTCACATGCAGATGTGCCGAGGGACAGATCGAGGTGTGTGGCTGTACACAGGACTTTTTTCTTTTCAGCACCCACTACCGTCCCTCTCCAGCAGCACACGCCTCCCACCTGTGTGTCTCTTCCAAGGTTCAGGACTATACTCAGGCCACCCAGACCCCTCAGCATATCTTGCCCAAGTCCAAGGAACGAGCAGTGGTCAGAAAGCCTGCTGTCTAAAAACGCTGTTCCCCAGGTTTGCCTATTCAGTAGGAGGCAGACTGCCAGCCATGGACCAGGTCAGAGCAGGCACCTACCGTCCAGGAGAAAAGGGCACATGCACTGCTCCATAGCCTCGGACCACATCGTTCCCAAACACATCTGGTCCATACACGCTGAGCACAATCTGTGGCCCTTGGGAAGGAAAATGTCAAGTGGGGAAACCAGGGAAGAGGTGCAGTAAATGGTGTGCCTAGCTGAGGTCTAGAATAAGAACTCACAGGTCCTGGCTAAAGCCCCGGAAATACTGTCCACACCTAGGGCTTCTGCCCCCTGCTACTTTTCTGTCTCTGCTGGTGCCCTGGGAGTGCTCTCCATACCTCTGCTCACAGCTAGGAAGGTAGATACATGAAGTTCTGTGCCAACCCTGAGCCCTTGCTTTCTTCCTCTCTGAAGCATATAGTCTCCACAAATTCTGATGCCCCGCAGAAAACCATAGCTTCTAGGTGTTTCTCCTTAACATACTGATGTTTACATGTGCTTCCTGTTCACAGCCAGCCCCACCTGCTAGGTGCCTCCACCTCCTTAGTGTCTGCCCTCTAGGTGTAGCAGACAGATCTACTACTGTCTGCTACTCCCAATGACAGGTGAGGCCTGCAAACTGGTTACTGCTGAATGGCCTCAGACAAGTTCACCAACCTTTTTTTCTCTCAGCTTTCTTGTGTCTTGATGCCTTGGAATAGTCCCAAACATAGGAAGTGCTCAGTGAAGGATAAATCTGTGCCCTTCCCACCACTACTCTGCCACCAAAAGTAACCTGGGAGTTAATCACTCAGACAATTCCTATATAGTGGTTTGTTCATTCTCAGCGTTAAATACCTGGCCATCATAGTATACTGCAGTTAACTGTTAGTGCTGATGGGCACATGGGTTGTTCCTCTGTAACAGAATATTTTTATTTATAAACATATTTATTAATACTTAACATCTTTAAAATACCTAATCTTATAACCTAAAACCTATAATCTAAAATCTATAATCAATCTAAAAATACCTTAATACCTATCTAAAAACACTTAACACTTTTAACTTTCTTAAAAGGATATTAATATTCTTAGCGTAGGTCCGTGCAGGATGACTTGGTTTATGGCAGTCCCGGAAGGCAGTATCTTTTAAGCTTAAAGTCTGTTGGCCTCTTACTTTGCCAGTTTGTAAGGCCAGTTTATTTCCACCACCAAATTGTGGCTAGTTTATAAAATCAGTCTGTTCTAACTGCCAACTGATGATGTCTTTTTTAATCAGCTAAGACTCGCCTCCACAATCTCTGGCCCAGGCAAGTCTCAAGGCTGAAAGCCTCTCCAAGCAGCTTCTGAACTCCACTTGCCTTGCTTACTTTACCGTGAACCCCAAGACAGTTGCCTTTAAAGGACTCTCAGCAGGTTTATGCTATGCCTTCGCAGTCTAAATTCTGTTAATGGTGTACCATGCTGTATGTTTCTTCAGTGTGACTTCTCAGTTGGGCAGGAGAAAGAGAGCAACCGCGTGGCATTATCTCGTGATACTTGGCAGTCTCGAGGGTCCACGAGATTTCTCATGATATCTAGCAGTCCCATTGCTTCTCATAGTATCTGACATCATCTGCAAAGCTTGCGAGGTTTCTTAGCCATGCCCCTTCAACAGGACTTATTGTCTGGCCACAACTGGCCTTGTCCATATCAACAAGTAAAGTGACGCCTCTATGTGCTGCCTTTCCTTATGTGCTGCCAGATGCTAATCTGAACTGCCTACTAATTTCACTAAAAAGACCTAACTTGTACCACACTCCTCTTCTGAGAACTGTTGGAGTGAATTGCTGGTCACTCACATGCAGATTCTTGTCACACTTGTGTGCTCATCTCCGGCCTCTGGTGGGTGTGTGCTCAGGAAAGGACTCACACAGAAGGCAGGTCTCTGCTCGTTCTACAGTTTGAATGGGAGCTTCTCCCGTCAGGGTTCTCTGAGCTGCCACTAGCCTACGTACTTGCCAGCCTTGGCAGATCAATCTTAACCTGGCCTGGTGAGCTTTCATGACTTTGCTAGCTGTGCAGCGGCTCTGCATTAGAAGGGTGGCTGGAGGATGGGGAGAGCTTTGCCCAGAACATGAACAAAGGCTCAGAAGATGGCCCCAAGTGAGCAACCAGCCCAGGACAAGCAGGTACTGGAGCACTACACAAGGGGAAGTTCAGTGGCTTGGGGTCACAGCCTCCAGTCAAGTGGCTGCAGCACTGCACACCAGGCTCCATGTGCAAATGGCAGTCAACAAAAAAGGCAGATGCTAGGCCGGGCGGTGGTGGCGCACGCCTTTAATCCCAGCATTTGGGAGGCAGAGAAAGGTGGATCTTTGCGAGTTCAAGGCCAGCCTGGTCTACAAAGTGAGTCCAGGGGCAGCCAGGGCTACACAGAGAACCTTGTCTCAAAAAAAAAAAAGGCAGATGCTAAGTACATCAAAAGCTAGACACAAACCCAAACACTGGCAGTGACCACCTAATGGAGAGGGTGGGAGGTGCAGCAGAGGACCCACCCATTCCATCATGGCCCACAGACTCACAGCCATAGGGGTTGGTGCTTTTAAAGGTGACGTCGATGGGGAAGTTCCACACCAGTGCTTGCCGTGCATCTTGGCTCTTGGATGCTATCTGTGAGATCCCCTCCTCCAGACCCTGTGTAGACATGGATGGAGACAGCTGGTCTGAGTTCCAGGGACTCATGCCCCTTCATTTATGTCGGCGGGTTGGGAAAGTCACTTACGTTCTTTCTGTGTGGCTTGCTCCCACCCTTCCTTCAGATATTTACCCAAAATGCACTGGTCTAGACTCACCCTCCCTGTTATCTATATAGTCTAGCTCCTGATCCCCTGCTCTCTTCATTCCACCCATCTTTGTCTAACAGACCAGAATGTGTCCTACTTATTGTATTGATCTCCTATAAGAACACATCTCCACAAAGATGGGGACTTGGGTCACTCCCAGTGGACTCAATAATAGTCCTTAAGTCACAAATGGTTGTGAGCCACCATGTGGGTACTGGAAATCAAACTGGGGTCTTCTGCAAAAGTTCTCCAGCCTCTAAGGCAGCTCACAGTCAACTGTAACTCCAGCTCCAGAGGATCTGACCTCTTATCTCCATAGGGATTTGCATTCACAGTCACACAGATATATATACACATAATTTAAAATCGAATAACTCTCTAATATTGAAGTGTCTTTTTTAAAAATGTAAGTATAAGAGAAAAAAGAAAAAGTATTAACATGTCTGTGGTACAAATGAAGCAACTCAGACTCAAAGAAGTTGGGTTTCTTTTCTTCCCATTTGTTTGAGTCTTATATATGTATAGCCCAGGTTGACCATGAACTCCCAGAGAGGCTCCTGCGTCAGCCTTCTGTGCTGGATTACAGGCATATGCTACCATGTCTGGTTGGTTTCCATTTTGTGAATCACCGTGAGGGAGGGCTGAGTGAGTGATGTGGGAACAACAAGGCATGGTGGAGTCTGCACCACAGCCCCTTCCTGTGGTGAAAGGCTGTCCTCAAAGCCTCAAGAGAAGATCTTTCATTTTGTCCAGGCCCCTGTGTTCTCTGCTGTCTGAGGAGGGGCCAGACTTAGGGGTATTGACTGATGGTGTTCACGATCCCTGGCAGGTGGCTTTCCAGGGCCACTTGTCCCTCTTGGCTGCCACCAGCATAGACTGCAGGGGAGCATCCATGAACCCACTGCTGGAAGTGGCTGTATTCTGTAAACTAGCTTTGCCTGGAACAAACTCATGTTTGGGTCGTCTCTGACCTTAGTATCTATCTCTTGGGTATGGAATAGAGGGCAGGATAGATACTTCAAGCATCACTAAAGCTTTAAGTGGGGAGGCCCATGAGTCCCACTCACCGCTGTTGGAGCCCAGTCCTGGCCATACACAAAGCAGTACTTGCAGTAGAGGTCATCATACTCTGGAAACTGAGAGAAAAGTACACATCTTTCTATTCAGAGAATACAAACTGAACCCACAGATTAGCTGGGCAGGTGCAGTGGGTAGGGATTATGAACATGAGGATGGAGGATGTGAACATGGATTTCAGCAGGGGCAGGGGATGGAAACCGTCATCTGGCAGGCCCCTTGCCCATCTTTCAGAATTCAGCCTTAGGAAGCCTGTTCTTCACTCCTTAGCTGGCTTAAGGATCACTGTTTTGGCTCCCTTTGATCCTCTGTATTGCTGAATCTAGGCACCTAATGCCTGTGTCTGACAACACTTAGATTGAGGAAGGAACAGGCTCCATGCCTCTGTGTGTCCTCATTGCTGGGCACAAATTAGATCTTTTTTGTTGTTTTTTTGAGACAGGGTTTCTCTGTGTATCTCTGGCTATCCTGGACTCGCTTTGTAGACCAGGCTGACCTCGAACACAGAGATCGCCTGCCTCTGCCTCCCAAATGTTGGGATTAAAGGCGTGTGCCACCCGCCGGCTACCACAAATTAGATCTACAGGAACCATGCTGATATGAAACCCAGGAAGTTACAGGGCCAAAGAGCATGCCTAGAACTGAGGGTCTGGGACAAGAGAAGGCCCAGAGCAGATGCTGGAGGGAGGTGTCCAGAGTACTCAGCCCAGCTAGGCAACCTCTTACTGGCTAGAGGAAAACGGGAGGATGCAGTACCTAATAAATCAGGAAGGTAGGAACACCTACTGAGCTTCAGGCCTGGCAGAACTTAATCAAATTATCTTAGCCAAACCTCAGAATAAGTAGGAATAATGAACATTTTTAACAAGCAGCCCAGAATAATGTAGTAAAAGTTCTGTCTGTCAAACCGACCAGGATTGAATCCCACCTTGCCCATTAGTTTCTGGTAACTTTTCTTAGGAGTTAAGTGGGTCAGCTGAGCCTTCATTCCCATTAGTCCCACCCAACCGAGTAAACGTGATCCAAGCTGAAGGCCATAGTGTGACTTTGGATCCAGCTCAACGTCTCGAGGTCTGTTTTCATGCCTGTCCGGGGCAGCAACCCGGCGCCAAGGTTCTCAAATGCTGGTTCTCCTTTCCTACTAAAGCTCAGAGCAATGCCTTGGCCGTCTAGGAGCTGAGGGAAGAGCCCGGGGAGGGGACCACGCCGTCCCCAAATGGGGTTCACGTCTGCTCACCTGGGCGCTCTCCACCTGCCCGTTGACCATGAGCAGGAAGACGCTGGGACTTGATGCGGCCATCGCACGGTGGGTCCCGGAGACCGCCGAAGGCCGCGCGCCTTTGCCAGGAGGTTCCTGGGTTGCCTTGGAAACAGATGGCAAGTCACCTAGGACAAATTTCTCAGCGATGACGAGTTCGCTAAAGAACGAGAGTGCGCAGGCGCAGTAGTCTTGGTGGCCCTGGCGACCTTTCTTCGTTTCTGCCGGGTCCTCGGAAACGCGGGGACTGTGACTGCACACGCTTGCGCATGCTTGAAGTTCGCAGGCTGGAGAGCTGGGTGGTGAGAAGCAGAAGCGGACTCGGGCTCTCAGAAAGTCACGTGCTAGAGTTACCTCTCTCCAGGAGGTGTCGCTGTGGTCACACGTGGCAGGGGCACAGGCGCCACAGCTGGAGGGCCGGGTGCGCAGTGGCCCAGCGTGCTTCATCCGGCGCCACACTGCGGGGTGCTCCTTTCATGTCTTTGAGGCTTTCGTCCTCGAAACCCCTAGAATCCACCCGTCCAAGTCGCAGCTCCCGCATGTAAAGCTGGGGCGATGGGAGGACAGCAACCCGCATACCAGTCTCTGATTTGTGGAGAATCACTGGTAGCTCAGGGATGTCAGAGCTCGGCCCCAAGCCACTAGCATCCTCAGTAGACGCAGCTGTCGGAACTTGTATCTAACCACACTTAGTCTATCACTGTCCAATCCAAGGTGGCTTAAAGCTAGCCTCTGCCTCTAGATCGCCAGCTCGACTCTGGGGGCCCTCAGTGTCTGGTCCTCATTGCCGTGGCCCATGGTAAACAGTTGGGAACTACTTCTTGAGTGAATAAAGTTGAGCACATCTTTGTTTTCTGGAGGAAGAGACTGAAATTCAGACCCGGAGAGTAATTTGGCCATGTTCATTGCAGTAGTAGTTCAGCTGCAGAATCAGGCTTCACATTCAGAACTTCACAAGGAACCAGAGCCCACATTAAGGACCGGAGAGCCTGAAAACAAAATGGCTGCAGAGGTGTACACTTCAGGAAACTCAGCCTGCAGTGTGGACTCCAGGTCGTCACACTAGCTTTTAGCCTGGAAGTCAGTCTGGCGTTCCCACAGCCACCTATGCGGAAGAGGGAAGGTGGGCCGCATTGCAAGAGCGCAAGAAATTATTTTAGCATAGAAGCAATTCATGTAAGTGGAGGCTCTGGGCACCTCTCTCTTTAGCTGGTGGCTGCCACCTGCTGGTCTCAAAAGTTACAGGCTACTGACTGAACCATGATCAGAGAAGGAGGCATTCTCAAACCCCAAATTATTCATTAGATAAGGCTTTTCCGTTTTAAACCATATAGGATGAGAAGTTTGGAAAGGGGGCTGTGCTGGCTAGTATTATGTCAACTTGGCAAAAGCTACAGTTATCTGAGAGGAGAGAACCAAGATTGAGAAAATGCCTCGTTAAGATCGGGCTGTAAACAAGACAAGCCTGTTGAACATTCTCTCTCTCTCTCTCTCTCTCTCTCTCGTTTTTTTGAGACAGGGTTTCTCAGTGTGTCCCTGGGTGTCCTGGACTCACTTTGTAGACTAGCCTTCTTGAACTCACAGAGATCCTCCTGCCTCTGCCTCCCGAGTGCTGGGATTAAAGGCTTGAGCATTTTTTACCTTTTTTTTTTGCCGTTTCAAGACAGGGTTTCTCTGTGTAGCTTTGGCTGTCCTGGACTCACTTTGTAGATCAGGTTGGCCTTGAACTCACAGAGATCCACCTCCTGAGTGCTGGGATTAAAGGCGTGTGCTGCCACCCCTGGCCATTACAGACAGCTGTGAACTGCCATATGGTGCTGGGATTTGAACCCCAGTCCTTTGGAAGAACAGCCAGTGCTCTTAACTGAGCCATCTCTCCAGTCCCGGTTTGAGGATTTTTTAAATTAGTGATTGATGTAGAAAGCCCATTTTGGGTGGTGCCACCCCTAGGCTGGTGGTTCTGGGTTCTATAAGAAAGCAAGCTGATGGGCAGGAGAGATGGTTTAGTGATTAAGAGCACTGTCTGCTCTTCCAGAGGTCCTGAGTTCAATTCCCAGCAATCACATGGTGGCTCACAACCATCTATATGGAATCTGATGACCTCTTCTGGCATGCAGGGGTACATGCAGATAGAGCTCTCATACGTTAACTAAATAAATCTTGAAAAAGAAAAGAAAAAGAAAGCAGGCAGAACAAGCCAGTAAGCAGCGCCCCTCCATGGCCTCTTCATCAACTCCTGCCTCTGGGTCCTTGCCCTGTTTGAGTTCCTGTTCTGATTTTCTTCTGTTGGTGAACAGCGATGTGGAAGTGTAAGCCAAATCTATTCCTTCCCAAATTGCTTTTGGTTATAATCTTTCCTCCCAGCAATAATAACCCTAACCAGGACAGGGTGAAACTGAACTTTTTAAATTATTAAACACTTATTTATTGATAACTATATTCGCTTATAACAAATATAAACACTTAACTACTAACCCTACAAATGACTTCAACCCCTATTACCTAACCACTAAACCTATTGATAACTATTACAACTATTTTCATAACCTTTTAGAAGGATACAGTCTCTGGGGCAGGTCCTTAGTCACCAGGAACACAGTCTCTGTGGTAGACCCTTTAATGCACTTAGCAGTCTTTCTTCTGGAGTATCTCAGACATAGATCCGTCAGGGTAAATTGGCTATGGTGGTTTCACCTTAAATAAGGCTTGAGGTTTTCTTCTCTCTGGGAGACATCAGCTGTCTGTAGGCCAACTTACTTCCTTCATATCAGCAACTCTGCTGTTCTGCCTCAGTCTTTAAAGCCGGCCACAGTTCCATTCAGTCCACTGTTCGGACAGGTCAAACCCCTCTAGGCAAAAGCTGAGCCACAGGGTTTAGTCCTTGGCCTTTTGCTGTCTTGCTGAGGCTTTCGCTGCTCACCAGTTTCTTTCTGCCTCAGGGAGATCTGGCCATCAGTTCACCAGCACTTTCTCCAGCAGAGGATACAAACTACTTGTTGTCCTTTCTAGCGTGAGGACTCACTAGCATTGGAGCTCTCTAGCATGGGGCTCTTTGGCTCCATCCACTTGTCCTTAAATAGGATCGCTCCTTGTTCCACCTGCTTCAGCTTAATCTGGGCTCTGCCCACTTAGCAGCTGAAAACAATGCCAGGCCATAAACCTTGGTTTTAGTCCATAGAGACTCTCTCGTTTCACCTGACTTCATCCTTGTTTTTCCATAAGCTGATAAGCTAATTGCTCACAGCCAAGTTGATCTTCATGCCCCGGATTAAGAGACTGTATCTGAAACCTAGATATTTACTAAATCTAATTTATATTAATCTAACTCCCTACAACAGGGGCTATGCCTGTCCTAGTTACTCCTCCCCACCAATGGGATAGGGCACAAAAAAAGTCAGGAATTTCTTATGCTCAGGGATTTTACAAAACCCCTGTTTTCCACCAAATCAGCACACCAGCCATTTTTGCCTTTTCTCTCTGCTGGTATCCTGCAGAGATATTAAAATTTCTGCAGAATATTAAAAATTGCTTCAGTTTCACTAGATTCTTGAATTTGTTGTATCTGAGCGGGAGTTTCCTTACCAAGAAAATCTTGAGTCAGCAGGACCCATATGAAATGCCTGAAGGCTACAAGCAGCAAAGCTGTCGTCTGTGGAGGATAGGTTTCAAGGGTGAAACCTTGAGTTTTTCTTTTTTCTTTTTTTTTTCCCAGATGTCTCTTAAGTATCTCCTCAGCTTTTTTTCTAGCTTTCCAAAGGATGAAGGTCTTAAAGCACGGTGTACATGACACTGTATTCTCAGAGCTTTTGAGATTCCTTGAGTGACAGTTATCTTGAAGTATGGACCATTGTCATTTCTATATGAAATAAAAGGTAGTTATGGCTTTTTTTAGGCTAAAACTTAGAAAGAAAGGACCCCACACTATATTAAATATCTCCAATTGTAAGGGGAACTCAGTTGACTAACTCAAGCAGGAAAAGACAGCAATCTTGTTATGCACAGAAGCTTGGCTTTTGACCTTTTCCATTTCACTAGGTCTTTCTTACAACTCCAAGACACAGAGGTGCAAACTGTCTACTTTGTTTTAATAAGAAGTCTAATATGAGTCGGGCGATGGTGGCGCACGCCTTTAATCCCAGCACTTGGGAGGCAGAGGCAGGCGGATCTTTGTGAGTTCGAGGCCAGCCTGGTCTACAAAGCGAGTCCAGGACAGCCAGAGATATTCAGAGAAACCCTGTCTCGAAAAACCAAAAAAAAAAAAAAAAAAAAAAAGAAGTCTAATATGGCCTGGTGTTATGTGTTCATGATAATTATTTTTTCATAACTGTTTTATGTGGAACAAAACTCAATCAGCTCCTAAAATTTCTAAGAATAATTAAAACAAACTCTATGGTTACTTCATTTAGCTTTTGTTTGTTGGTTGGTTGGTTGGTTTTTTGTTTTTTGAGACAGGGTTTCTCTGTGTAGCTTTGGCTGTCCTAGGTTCACTCTGTAGTCCAGGCTGGCCTTGAACTCAGAGAGCTGCCTGCCTCTGCCTCCTGGGTGCTGGGATTAAAGGAGTTAGCCAGCACTGCCCAGCCTCATTTAGCACTTTTTTTTCTAAATAAAGGCAGGTTTATTGGACACAAGAAGAGAAACAGCAGGTGCACACAGAGATAGATAGATAGACAGACAGATAGACAGGAGAGGGACAGAGACAGAGAGACAGGGAGGGACAGGGAGACAGCAGGGGAAAAAGACAGTCATTTAGCACTTTTAACTTACTGTGTAGTTACTTGCTTTAGTTATTCTTCTTGTTGCTCCAACAAAAATACAGGAGCAAAGCAATTTAAAGGATTTATTCCATCACAACAGCAGGCCCTGGTGGCAGGAGCTGGAAGCAGTTAATCACACTATATTCATAGTCAGGAAGCAGGGTTGATGAATATGCAGAACTATCGAACTTTCTTTCCTTTCTGTGTATTCCAGCCAGTACCCAAGCCTGGGGAATGACACTGCCATTTTAGGGTGGATCTTCCCACTTTAGTAATCCTAATCTAGATAATCCTTCATAGATGTGGTCAGAGGCTAATTTAATCTAGACAATCCCTGGAGTACCCAGAGGCTTGTCTCCTAGGTGACTCCTGGTCACATTGACAATCAACATTGACTATCACATTTAGATCGTGCCCGATTTAAGGTGTATGTGTGTATAAAAATACATTAAGGATGATTTTCACTGCTATTGCCCATTTTGAAAACAGGTTTTAAAAAAGTTATTTCTTCTGGGGGTGGTGGCACACCCCTTTAATCCTAGCATTTGAGAGGCAGAGGCAGGTGGATCTCTGTGAGTTCAAGGACAGCCTGGTGTACAAAGTGAATGCAGGACAGCCAGGGATGCACAGAGAAACCCTGTCTCGAAAAAAAAAAAAACTGCTCTGTTTAGATACCCACAAAGGCAACGTGCAGCTTACATATGATCCCTGTGTACTAATTTCACCATAAATATAATTTAGATTTAGTTCTTCTTTTACAATGGATTTGGAACAACAATTCATCTCTGATATTTCAGCTTTTCTTAAAGGTAAGCAGGTAACTCAAAGAAAGGGAGGCAGACACAAAATGAAGACACACATGCCACTGGCATTGGTGAGCCCAGATGAAAAGCAGATGTTTTAAAAACATCATTTCTAAATGCTTGGTACAGTAAGATTTAAATCTTTAAAAAATTGATCAAATTTGTGGGTAAGAAAATTTAATGTGTTATGAAAATAATTAGAGACCTAGTGGCCAGTGGTGCCTCATCTTCAATGGCCAGTATCAGGGAGGACAGTGTTGTAAGTCTTATCCTTAAGATTGGAGCTACCCCCTTGAACTGTTAAAACACCCCCCCACCCCCCCACACAACCCACACACCCCCCCCCTCCCCCCCATGCCCCCCCCCCCCCCTACCCCCCCCCCCATTCCCCCCCCCCCCCCCCACACCCTCACAAGTGGCCCAGAAGACAAGTGTCTTGGTTACCTTTCTACTGCTATGATAAAACACCATGGTCAAGGCTAATTATAAAACAAAGTTTTTTTTTTTTTTTTTTGGTTTTTCGAGACAGGGTTTCTCTGAATATCTCTGGCTGTCCTGGACTCGCTTTGTAGACCAGGCTGGCCTCGAACTCACAAAGATCCGCCTGCCTCTGCCTCCCAAGTGCTGGGATTAAAGGCGTGCGCCACCACCGCCCGGCTTATAAAACAAAGTTTTTAATTTGTGGCTCACAGTTGCAGAGTTAGGAGTTCATGACCATCATGGTAGGCAGCATGGTGGCAGGCATGGCAGGTAAGGCACTGGGGTCAGCAGCAGAGAGCTAACATCTCAATCTACAATCCACAAGCAAAAGGCAGAGATGGAGAGAACACTAACTAGAAATGGCATGGACTTTTGAAACTTCAAAGCCCACCCCCAGTGACTCACCTCAACCAACAAGGCCACACCTCCTAATCCTTCCCAAACAGTTCTACCTACTGGGGGCCAAGTATTCAAATACATGAGCCTATGGGTCCCATTCTCATTCACACCATCACAACAAGGTCAAGTTTTACTTTAAAAGGTCTCTGTTCTCCTTCAGGGATGGGGTGATTCATACTTCCTCCCCTGTGCTCTCTCAAAATTCACATACTGTGTTTCTGTCTACATTGTCTATTTATTTAAAAAAAAACTTAGCCGGGCGGTGGTGGCGCACGCCTTTAATCCCAGCACTCGGGAGGCAGAGGCAGGCGGATCTCTGTGAGTTCGAGGCCAGCCTGGTCTACAAAGCGAGTCCAGGACAGCCAGAGCTACACAGAGAAACCCTGTCTCGAAAAAACAAAAACAAAAACAAAAACAAAAAAAAACTTGACATTAGTTCTGTTTGATAAACACTTTTAATCCTGTGCTAGGGCACACTGTTCAAGGTGTGATACGCTGATAGAAACAGAAGCCCACTGGCAGAATAGCAGCCTCTAGGGTTGTAAGGTGTCTGCCCCTGGGGGCCCCTGAGAGAAGGAAGGCAGGTAAGTGTCCACAGTCAGGATGCATACTGGTCTCAAGTGTCAGGAAAGATGGTGGGACAAGGCTCAGATCAGGCTTGATTCACTTCCAGAGAGACAGTAAGCAGCCTGGAAGCCTCCGCTGTAAACTTCATTGCTCATTGCCACCCCCAGTGGGTTCCTCTTGCTGAGATTCCCTCTTGGGGACATCTCCACCACCTGACTAGGAACCTCAACACTCCCCATGTATGATTTCATGGAGCCATCTCTGTATGCATGCGTTCCCTACCCAGTCCACCCTCCTTCGTTGGGGTGGACTTGTCATGGAGCACCCTCTCCTTGCCTCCAGCCTCCCCACACCACCTGTGTCCCCTTGCTACTTACCAGAAGTATCTTTTAGAACTACAGCTCAAAAGAGCCATTCTCCTTAAATTTCCTTGTGACTTCCTACAGCCTAAGCTGGGGATTCTGAGCTAAATGCCCCAGTGGTCTACCAGGATGTGGAAGCCAGAGAGGTGACTTTTGTATATGCCACATTTATAGTCATTACCCCTCCTCCTAAGTATGGACAGTGAGTGACAACAGCCACAGACTCCCAAATTTGTCCTAGGAAATTTAGGGGGTTTCTGAGGTGCTGCCTCTTATTTCTTATTTGTTTTGAGACAGAGGTTCACTGTGTAGTGAGGGCTGGCCTGGAACTCGGTATGTTAGGCCAGGCTAGTCTTGAACTTACAAAGATTCACCAGCCACTGCCTCTCCAGTGCTGGGACTAAAGATGTAAACCACCATGCCCAGCTTAAAAAAAAAATTAAATCTAAATTGAACACATGCGGTTATTAAGTTTGTGAAAATGTACTAATGTGGACAAGTTTCTGCATGAGGTTGGGCAGCATAAACATGTGTATGCTTACCAAAATTCATTTCTGGTCTGGACCCAACTTTTGGTTTTAGTTGAGAACTGAGTAATGTATGTCAAGCCTGTACGCAGACTTTACTAGGTTTCATTCCAGTTTTTCCGGCCACACTTTTCTTGCCTCACTGAGAATCCCAGACCTCGTTGGAGGGGGACCCACCTTAGCTGCCTACCAAGAACCTTTCTAGGGGTCGGGTTAACAACGCTCACTTTCGCCTCGTCGGGATGACCGAACGGCATGGAATAAAAAATAAAAAAATTAAAAAAAAAAAGAAAAAAGGAACTGTCACTGTTCAGAACGCACGCGCATCCTGGCCATGGAATGGCTGCAGGGCTCAGGTCAGCGACGCTCTAGCATCCGGGAGACTTGGGTCTCTGTGGTCATTACTCGGGGACTAGGCGTCCAGAACTCCCGGCAGCGCCGAAAGAGTGCGTTGCAAATCCCCTAGAAGGTGAAGCTAACGAGGAAGGAAGAGGAGCCTAAAGAAGGGTGGAATGGCGGAGACTGTTGCCTAGGTAACAGCCCCCCGCCCGCCCGTATCTCCGCCCCTTCGGGCCTGCGGAGCCCATAGGCCCAGTTGTGCACGCGAACTTGGTGAGGTCTTGCCCTCTTCTCCCAGCTCCCGAGGCTGCTAGTACGCATGCGTCGGGGCTGCGCGCGCACCCCCGAGGAGCGCGCATCAGCCCTTGGGCGGCTCCCTCCGCGAGCTGGAAATCTGGGACTGCGCGCGCGCGTGCGCGTGCGGGTAAAATAAGGGCGCGGCTTCTCCGTCCGGTGAATTTTTATTGGATAGAGTAAAATAAAGGGGTGGGAACCTCCGCGGGAGCCGCTCAACGATTGGCCAGGATCTGGAAGAGCGTGGTCCTGGGGCTGCCGGCGGGGTCGTCTGCTCCGGCGCGCGCGAGGCTTAGGTGGTGGCCGCGATCCTTGATAAGTGAGCGAGTCCGTGGGGGACACTCGTCTTTGGGTTGGCAAGACCCAGGAACTCCAAATCCCCGAGGAGACGTGGCGGCGAGTGCCAACCGGTCGGTGAGTGCGGTCCCAGGAGTCCCAGGGCCCCGCCCCTCCCTTTCTTCCGGGGCCGCGCCGCGCCCCCCTGGACCCAGACTCCCAGGCCTCGGGGTTCGCCGTGCCAGCCGCATCCTCTAGCTTACCGCGTAGGTCCTGCCTCCAAGCCCACAGAGGGAAACTGAGAGGCCCTCAGGGCGATCTTCTCACCAGCGCCTCATACAGACCATGGCTGAACCGCTGAAGGAGGATGGCGAAGATGGCTCTGGAGAGCCTCCTGGGCGGGTGAAGGCAGAACCCGTCCACACCGCGGCCTCTGTCGCAGCCAAGAACCTGGCCTTGCTCAAAGCCCGCTCCTTCGACGTGACCTTTGACGTGGGGGACGAGTACGAGATCATCGAGACCATAGGCAATGGGGCCTACGGGGTGGTGTCCTCGGCGCGCCGTCGCCTCACGGGTGAGCTGGCTTCCTGAGGCTCAGCATGTGTGGACTGCTTTCCAGAGGAACCCGCACGGTCCCAGGAGGATCAGCTGCGCCGGGGATTCTGGTTCCACTCACCACTTATCGACTAGGTGCCAGCTCCCCGTTAGGTACCCTTCTCTGGAACCCTGCTTCTCCCAGCCAGCCTACCTCCTCCTTAGGAAAAGGATATCATTGTTAAGCCAGAATAGAGAGATGCTCTTTGGTGTCCAAAAGGGATAGGTTCCAAAGGCAGAGATTGGCACAATGGCTTGATGGTGGAATGGGGGAGATCTGCGCTTGGAGAGAGTCTGTGCGGAGGAAGATTGAGCTTAGTACAGTCAAGACCACCACTAACTAGCCGTGTCTCCTCTGTAGTGAGCTTGCTTCATGAGGTAATTATGAAATTAAAATTTGATGTTACACACAGAGCCTTGCACAGAGTAGGTACCTGTTGTTATTTGGGTTCTAGAAGGGCAGTGCTGAAAGGGACCTGCAGCTAACTTGAAGGTACTCTCTGGTATATGCCTTTTCCCTGCTCTCCAGGCCAGCAGGTGGCCATCAAGAAGATACCCAATGCTTTTGATGTGGTGACCAATGCCAAACGGACCCTCAGGGAACTGAAGATCCTCAAACACTTCAAACATGACAATATCATCGCCATCAAGGACATCCTGAGGCCCACTGTACCCTATGGAGAGTTCAAATCTGTGTAAGGAGTGGGACAGGAGAAAGAGACACCGTTGGGACCAGTTTAGAAGTCCAGGGCCGGTAATAATGTTCTAGAAGGGCAGCTGAAGCTAATGTGATGCCAGCTGGGAAAAGTCCCATGATTCCCGGACTAGTGTTCCTGTAGGACATTGTAGGGACAGTTCTTATTTCTCAAGAAGAGTATAAGAACTGGAAATGTACCTCAGTAGTAGAATAATTAGCATTTTAGGTGTTAGGTTGACTCTCCTGTACTGAGAAGAAAAAAAAATTAAGAGGCTCTCTCTCTCTTTATTTGGCCATGCCACTTTTGGCTATATAGAAAGTTCAAGGCTAGCCTGGACTACATGAGAACTTAACCCAAAAGAGAAAACAACAAACCCAAACAACCGAAGAGAGTGAGAAAGACAGAACAGGTCCAAATTGTATAAGATAGCAGACACAGGACATTGTAGTGTCATGATTTCTATTTTCATGGCAGACATAACTAATTGATCACAATACTTTCTTAAAAATAGAAAATTGACAAGCATTTACAAATGTCACTATAGCTTTTCCAGTAGCTACTGGGAAACAATAGAGTTTGCTCCAAAATTAACTGTACTGACCATTTTTTTTTAATTAACAGAGAAATCAGGTCCATAGAGAAAATGATTTGTCAAAAATGGTAGAAAAGTGGGGGCTGTAAGAATGATTCAGTGGAGCTAGGCATGGTGGCACATGCCCTTAATCCCAGCACTCAGGAGGCTGAGGCAGGCAGATTTCTGTGAGTTCAAGGCCAACCTGGTCTGCAAATAGAGTCCAAGACCGCCAGGGCTGTTAAACTGAGAAACCCCGTCTCAGAAAAAAAAAAAGGAAGGATTCAGTGGTTAAGAGCACTTGCTGCTCTTGCAGAGGACCTGGGTTCAGTTCCTAGTGTCTTCGAGGTGACTCACAGACATTTGTAACTCCAGTTCCTGGAGATCAGACCCCTGGCCTCTAGACATCAGGCACATGAGTAGTACACATATATATTTGCAAGGAAAGAGACACAAATTAAAAGACAAAACCTTTTATAAAAAGTTGTAGGAAATCTAGAACCTGGTGCTATTCTTATTCTTACATCCTGCTAGTTGTTTGGGGTTTCAGTGTAAGGCCATAACTTCTAGAATCAGGAGGGCTAGTGAGAACAGGGCTTGTCCCTCTAGTGTGAGGAGGCCAACTCACACCTCTCTCCCCGTTTCCAGCTATGTGGTACTGGACCTCATGGAGAGCGACCTGCACCAAATCATTCACTCCTCACAGCCGCTCACACTGGAGCATGTGCGATATTTCCTGTACCAGCTGCTTCGGGGCCTCAAGTACATGCACTCTGCTCAGGTCATCCACCGGGACCTTAAGCCCTCTAACCTTTTGGTGAACGAGAACTGTGAGCTCAAGATTGGTGACTTTGGAATGGCCCGTGGCCTCTGTACCTCCCCTGCTGAGCACCAGTACTTCATGACCGAGTATGTGGCTACTCGCTGGTACCGTGCCCCTGAGCTCATGCTCTCCCTGCATGAGTACACACAGGCTATTGACCTCTGGTCTGTGGGCTGCATCTTTGGTGAGATGCTGGCTCGGCGCCAGCTTTTCCCGGGCAAAAACTATGTGCACCAGTTACAGCTGATCATGATGGTGTTGGGAACCCCATCACCAGCTGTGATTCAGGCTGTGGGGGCTGAGAGGGTGCGGGCCTACATCCAGAGCCTGCCACCACGGCAGCCTGTGCCCTGGGAGACAGTGTACCCAGGTGCTGACCGGCAGGCCCTCTCACTGCTGGGACGCATGTTGCGATTTGAACCCAGTGCCCGAATCTCAGCTGCTGCTGCCCTTCGTCACCCCTTCCTGGCTAAGTACCATGACCCTGATGATGAGCCTGATTGTGCCCCACCTTTTGACTTTGCTTTTGACCGTGAAGCCCTTACCAGGGAGCGCATTAAGGAGGCCATTGTGGCTGAGATTGAGGACTTCCATGCACGACGGGAGGGCATCCGTCAACAGATCCGCTTCCAGCCTTCTCTGCAGCCTGTGGCTAGTGAGCCTGTGTGTCCAGATGTGGAGATGCCCAGTCCGTGGGCTCCAAGTGGAGACTGTGCCATGGAGTCACCTCCTCCAGCACCCCTGTGCTCTGATCCTGCACCCGACACTGTTGATCTGACCCTGGAGCCTGCCCCACCAGCCAGTGAGCTTGTTCCACCGAAAAGAGAGGGTGCCATATCTGACAATACCAAAGCAGCCCTCAAAGCTGCCCTGCTCAAGTCCCTGAGGAGCCGACTCAGAGGTGCTTTGTGGGTCCGGCAGCTGGCTGGACAGGGGAGTGGTAGACAGGGACTCTTGGACAGAATTGTAAGCCCTTACCTTTCCCCTTGTCCAACATCCCTGCAGATGGCCCCAGTGCACCCTTGGAGGCGCCTGAACCTCGAAAGCCTGTGACAGCTCAGGAACGCCAGCGAGAGCGAGAGGAAAAGCGGAGGAGGCGACAAGAGAGAGCCAAAGAGCGAGAGAAAAGGCGACAAGAGCGGGAGCGCAAGGAGAGGGGGGCTGGTGCATTGGGGGCCCCGTCTACTGACCCCCTGGCTGGACTGGTGCTTAGTGACAATGACCGAAGCCTGCTAGAGCGGTGGACTCGCATGGCTCGGCCTCCTGCCCCAACCCCAGCCCCAGCCCCATCCTCTGCCCAGGCCACTAGTCCTCCAACTGGCCCTGCATCTCAGTCCACTGGCCCTCCTCTACAGCCTGCAGGCTCTATTCCTGGTCCTGCCTCCCAGCCTGTTTGCCCACCCCCTGGCCCTGCGCCCCAGCCTGTTGGCCTTCCTGGACCTATCCCTGCCCCTCTCCAGACGGCCCCTTCCACTAGCCTTCTGGCCTCTCAGTCACTTGTACCACCTAGTGGGTTGCCTGGCTCCAGTGCCCCAGAAGTCCTGCCTTATTTCCCATCTGGCCCACCACCTCCAGATCCTGGGGGGCCCCCTCAGCCTTCTACATCAGAGTCACCTGATGTCAGCCTGGTGACCCAGCAACTGTCCAAGTCTCAGGTGAGAAGAGAGACAAAGGCCTTGGATGCTTTGGTCTGATCCTGGAAGGTGGGTTTGGGTAGTTGTCCTGGTGCATGGAAGGAAGCAGCCAAGCAAGCCGTACCTCTGAGCCTGCTGCCCCCTTGCTCATAGGAGGGACATAGTGAGGTCAGTGAAGAGGCTGTTGGGAAGTAGACTGCTTGGAAGGTGTCTGGCCTAGAGACAGCACCATCTGCACTAACACTTGGTGATTTCAAGATAGTGTTCATGTTCTGGGATATCTGGGCAGAGTGGTCAGTAAGCGCAGGCTGTGCCCTGCTGACTGCAATTTGTCCTTTCTGGGCTCTGTGTTATAACCCTGTTATTGTCCCCTGCAGGTAGAGGACCCCCTGCCTCCTGTGTTCTCAGGCACTCCAAAGGGCAGTGGAGCTGGCTACGGTGTTGGGTTTGACCTGGAGGAATTCTTAAACCAATCTTTCGATATGGGTGTGGCTGATGGGCCACAGGATGGGTAAGATGGCTGGACTGAGCTTCTGGAATGGGGCTTTGGCAGGGTCCTTGGATGGCTGCTCAGCCAGCTCAGTCTGAGAACACCCATCCCAATTTCCTTGCCTTGCAGTCAAGCAGACTCAGCTTCCCTCTCAGCCTCCCTCCTTGCTGACTGGCTCGAGGGTCACGGCATGAACCCTGCTGATATTGAGTCTCTGCAGCGTGAGATCCAGATGGACTCCCCAATGCTGCTGTCTGACCTGCCTGATCTCCAGGAACCCTGAAACCCACAGCTTGTGCCTTGCTGCTAGGACAGACCCAGCTTCAAGGACCAGGGCTGCAACCCAGAGGGCTGCAGCCTTGGGACGGGCAGGTGAGGCTCAGCTTGAGTTACTCTGCAGGTTCATCTCAGACCCGCCTTTCAGCCTTAAGCAGCCACCTGAGCCACACCGAGCCATATCAGAATTGGGAGATTCTACTCCCCCCTGAGCGGTCTTCTTCAGTATTGTATTTTTATTATTGTTGTAATATGCATTTGTTTTGCCATCCTAAGGCAATGAGGCCTGTGAAATACAAGGTTTCCTTTAACCTGACTTGTGTGTCATTTTTCAAGTCGAGGGTACAAGGAAGAGCCAGGTGCTGGTATTTGGAGTCAAGTAAATGTTTGTCCCAAAGCCAGTCCATCAGAGCCTGACTGTTTATTGAGATTTCCATTTCCCACCCACTCCCAGCCCCACAGATTGTTCTCTGCTGCCTTTCATAACAATCCCTGGGGCAAGCAGGGGACCTCGTTAGAATGCCTATCTTGCCCAAGGCTTCTTCAGAGTTGATGAGCAGTAGCCATGGTGAATGTGGTTTTAACATTGAACTTTGTGGGTTCAATGAGTGAAGGCAGGTGGGGTTGTGCTCCAGGGAGTAAGTTGAGGGGGAGACTAGGGGTAGGAAGTACTCTGAGGAGAACTATGGGAGTACTGGGGTGTGACAGTGGCCATACATGAGCTGGTTGTCAAGTGCCCTAGGTGCTGGATTAGTCTGTCGACGGTAGTCCTAAACAGATGGGTCTGCAGTAAGGAACTAGCTGAAGTGGAATACAAAAGCTGGCAGCTAGAAGGTAGCTTCTGGCTTTCAACTGTCCTGAAGGATTAGAAGCAACTTGAAGTTTTTATGGATTTCAGTCAGATCTAGACTGGGGGGTTGCTGACAGCCTATCAGGTGGAAGGCGACAGGGCCTGGCTGGGTGTGGGACAGGGATTTGCCAGGGCATTACTGGTGCTCAGGAATTGTGGGTAGAGCATGAGGGGAGAGCTTGGAGACTTGGGGTGCCCAGGAGAGAGATGGGGCCTGCCTGGGGTAGCCCCTCAGGTCCGACGGATTTTCATCTCGGTGCGCTTGAGGGAATAGTAGAAGCCTTTCCACTGGGCCCAGTTGATGCCATTGGCGTAAGAGAGATGGGAACCACCCAGGTAGAAGCCGTTGAGATTAGCGAAGTGGCAGCTTCTGAACCAGAAGGCTCCTGAGGAGAGGGCTGCACAGTTCTGCACGAAGAGGTCCTGGTCTCGGTCAAAGGTGGAGAACTTCTGGCCACTGTGGTAGGACAGTGAGTCACCTGGCAGGAACGGAGAAGGGTCGCACTACTGAGGCCAGGAGCTGAGCCTTCTGCTGGCAGGCTGTGAGTGACAGTGGTTGATGAATGACACTGAGGGGTGACATTATGTGACATCCTATTGGGATAGAGGCACCCTCCCTGAGCCACAAAGAGAAGCAGCTGTCCTGCAGCACTGCCTGGAGCAGGGCCAGGGTGGCTGTTCCCTAGGGCTGAGGTTCAAGTAGCTGGAGTTGGTCAGCATTGAGCTATGGCTCTTCTAAGTCCAGAAGGGTTCAGGAACCAACAGGAGAGGGCCAATCCTATGTTATTGACCACGCCCCCCCAGACCTCCCACGGCCCCTGAAGAAGCCCATAGGGGTACCTGCCCCGCCATCCTCGAAGCCAGCCACGAAGAGGGTATAGCCATCTTCCTCAGCACTGACCGCGTTGGGAGAGATAGAGAAGTCAACATACTTGGCATAAGCTGTGTTGTTCTCAAAATCTTCCAAGTCCACACGCAATTCATACTTCTGCTTCAGGGTCAGGAGGTGCAGGTTCTGTAGCCCTAGGGAGGAGGGGTGGCAGCTGGTCAGCAAAGACTTGGCTGAGAGGAAGCCCCCACCCCATGGCCTCACCTTACCCAGCCAGTACTCCCCATCAGCACGGCCAAAGCCCAGCTTGTAGTCATTCCAGCCCCGGAAAAAACTCACTGAGCCGTTGAATCTTTTCTGGAAAACCTGGAAGCAAGTATGGACAAGGGACTGGATGATGAAGGTCCAGTACCCTCAGGGGCTCTACCCTGTCCTGCCCTGCCCCCCAGGCCTGGACACTGATGCTGAGCCAGTTTGTAAAGGACTTGAGTGGGTATTAAGGAACTGCTTAAACAAAACACTGGCTCCAGGTTTCTCATTGAACATCTGCTGCTGAAAAGGGGGTACCTATCTGGCCTCTTGTCCACCAAGAGACAAGAAGAGGAAAAGATTAAGGGGGAGTTGGGAGCTTGAGACATAGCTCAGTGTCAATGCACCCACCTGGCATAGAGCTCCCACCCCAGCACTGCATGATCCAATGGGAAAATGGGGTCTAGAATACCTGGCTGTGAGTGCTGGCACTGTGTGGCCCGAGGCGAGCAACACTACTTCTCTGAGCCTGTAGTTCCTCCTTTAGGAAAGGCACCTACCTGCCTCTGTGAGTACAACACAGCAGTAACCTCAAGTACGGCCATAAAGATGGAGAACCCACTTCACGATGTGACACTCAGGATCATACAGCTGCCCGAACCCCATCTGGCCTGAGGGCCCTTTGCCTACTCACCGTCCACTTGCCACCCTCAGTTGTCATGTCACAGAAGACAGGCACTGGCACGCTGGGGCCAGATGGGTAGATGAGGTACACACCATCTGCTTGATAGCCCTGGGCATAGATGTCATCACAGTCCAAGGGTTGCTGAAGACAGGACTTCTCCAGAGCTGAGGGTGGCAAGGTGGGGACAGTGAGGAGGAAGACTAAGGCATAGAAGACACCAGGGCACCCCAGCTTTCCCCCAGGGATGGGGCCCCTGTCATTAGAAATCTGGAGGTTTCTCTAGGGGGTACCTGCCGATTTGTAGAGGAGGAGACAGTCCTGCAGAGCCTGCCTTAGAATGGGCTCGTCCAGCCTGCTGACCAGGCTGTGTCTGTGAATGGGGGGCTGCTTACCATCTCCCCTTATCCCGGAGGCCTGCGGGGCACACGGAGGCGTGGAGAGCAGCAGCAGCAGCAGTGGCAAGGTTGGGAGGGCCTGGTGATGGGAAATGGGGTGAGTGTAGCCCCTAACATGGGCCGACATTTCCCAGGTCTCCCCCTGCCTGAAACCCTATCCTCTGTGTTCTTTTCCCCCCACTATACTCTCTAGGAAAGGCTCAATATCCCCAGAGCTTAAGTTTCAAGGGAACCCCACTATGCTTCTCAGTTCCCTATCTGACAAGTGGCTTGTCTCCACAAATTGTCTTGGTCCCCCAATGCCAGTACCTTCATGCTGTCAGCTCAGCTCGGGAGAGGCGGCTGTCTGGGGCCCCAGACTGCAGCCGCCCACAGTTATGTGTTGGGTCTGAGCCCACAGGCCCAGCTCCGCCCCTGGAACTGCAGAATGTCCCCCCTCCCCCTTAACCAGCCCCCAGCATCAGTTTACACTGTCAGGGGCCAGAGGACCACCTGGGTCTCATTAGGCCTGTCAGGGAAGCACCGTGGAACAGACATTAACTCCTTACCAGCTTTCACTGTTCCCTGGACCCCACTCTGCCTCCCACTCTGCTGGACTTGTGGGCCCCTTGGCAACCTCAGCTGGCCTCTGCCCACCCCCTGCTTCCTGACAGGCCCTCTGCAGATGTCTGCTTTTTTCCCATTCCTATCTAGTCTGTTCAATCAGACATTTAGGGAGGGAAGGGGTGGAAGTATCCCTGGGTCTGAGAGAGGGGTCTCCACTTGGGTATGGAAAGGCTAGAGGAGGCAGCCCCAAAGCTCCTGATGTGGGAGCTGCCTGGCCTGGTAGGAGACAGGGCCAGCAGGGGCCTGAAGTCTCCTGGCAAGCCTGGGACATTTCTGAGCCATGAGCACAAAGTTGCAGGCGGCCAGCAATTCTGTCTGCCTCAACTGGAGCCAGGGCCCTCTCTAACTCCTTCCGGGCCCCCTCCCCTGCTGGGTGTCTGTACCCCCCCACCCTTTCCCCTCCTACAGTTCCCTGGCCCATCTGGGTTGCTTTTGTTTCTCTTTGCTCCATCCCTCCTCTCCTCCGAGCCCATCTGCTCTCATGGCTGCCCTCTCAAACAGTTTCTCCTTTTGTGTCCTAACTGAACCTACTGCTGCTTTCCCTGCCCCATCAAGCCTGGTTTCTGTGTGCCTCCAGATATCCTTGCCACCCAGCCTTTCCTGTCTGTATGTTTCTCTCATCCCACCCTCTGTATGCTGGAAGGGTTGTCCTAAGTGCCCGTCTGTGTTCCCCTGTTTAAGCCTCCAGTGGCTCTCCATTGCCTCAAGGCTAAGGTCAACATTTCCCTCTGGGACTTGAGAAGAATTACCAATCTGGCTCAGCCTCCCTTCAAGACTATGTTCCTTGTTACTTGGCTCCTAAACTATGTCTAGCTACCCAGACTTCCAGCTAGCAGGTTTTTGGGCCTTTGCCTGGTTTGTTCCATGTGCTACCCACCAGTCTCTCTTCTTGTCCACGAGTGTTAGTGGGCAGTGCCCATGTCTCCCATTTCTGCACACTCAGCACCTATCCCAAAACTTACATATACACCAAGGACAGGTTTTTGAAGTACCTACTATGAATTATACAATATGTTGGATGCTGGGGTTGCAGAATCAGCCCCTGGAGTGGCCAACATGTTTTGGACAGTAAACCACAAATACAACTTATGCCTCGAAAGGACACAAATGAAACAGGTGAGCATGTGATATGTCCAGAGCAAAGAGATAGCTCTGGAGAGAGATCCTCTCTCTCTATTCCTGGAAAAGGAGAAAAGACTCAAGAATAACCCCATTGGGCCTCCACGACATGGAGTGTGGCTGCTGGTTAGAGACCCTCTATTTGTGGTTGTATTGAGCCCTGGGGGTTCCAGAGCTAGCTGCCAGTGTTGAAACCCACGTCCCACCATCTTCGAAGTTGGGATGACTTGGGAAAACTCCTCTCTGCTTCAGTTTCTTTCTCTGTGGAATGAGGACGGTCATATCTACTCTTAGAGGTGTGGTAAGGGTTCAGTACCGTGTAGCAAGTACCAGGAACAGTGTCCACACATGCTTGTCAAAAGGAGAAATCTTAACCTAATTAAACTCAATGTGACTTTATTTGAGTGATTATAAACAAAACAGAACAAAGAAACACAAAACAAAAGTGATTTGTGAATTGGGCAGTCCAAGGCAGATTCAGACAACTCCCAGTAATAACGGGACCTGACAGGGCTTATAGGAAACAAGTGTGTGGGGAGACTGCTTAATTGGGTACAGCTTAGTTGGGTAATTGGTTTCAGGGCTGCCTGCAGTTAGCTGAAGTCAGCCTCAGTGAAGGAGCTGAAGCTGAACCAGCAACTTCCCATGAATTCTATCTGGTGGACCATGGTAATTAATAGCCCAGATTAGCTCATCATCATCGTAAACATCATGATTGTTCTCAGATGAGTGGGTTGAACTCAACACAGTTTTCATCCTTGTCTGTGGAAGGCAAAGCTGGCTGCCCCATGCTAATCATTCTTACATTAGTCCAGATTTTTAGCTGGCTGGTTGTCCAGTCTCCCTTGTGGCTGAGTGAGGTCACATGTCTGAATTCTGGCCAATAAGATGCAAATGGAAGATAGGTGGTTCTTCATTTTTCCTTCTGCTTTGGAAGGTGACAGCTGGAGATCTAGCTGTGGTCTGGGACATGGGGATGAGGCCTCATGGGGGACTGGCAGAGGGGAGATCCATAGAAGCGTGGTCCCTTTCCACTCTGTGGAGTGGGTCCAAGGCCAGGCCCGCACTGAACTATCCTAAACCTTATGTGGAAGAGACAGAAACCTTCATCTAGTTTAAGCATCTGGATTGTTCCTGTAACACAGCTGTATCTAATCTTAATACTGCTTTAGGCAACTACTAACATAAAGCTACAAAAAGGAAAATAATGAAGAAAAGTCAACACAACAAATAAAACATGTCCAAAGTCAAATAATAGAGACTTTTGAGAATATAACTAACAAATGTAGGAGCAGAAACTATGAAATGAGTGAACAAAACTATCATATTTTCATTGAGTCAGTGTAGATTTTTTTTTTAAGGTAATGTGAACATGTGGCACCCAGGCAGGCAGTTCGCTGGCAGGTGTCCTTCCAAATAAATGTTAAGAATTAGGAATTAGTTTAACTCTTTCTGAAAAGAAATTTGGTAGCCACTGGTAGGATGCACATGCCACGGAAGATGGTTCCAAGCCCATATGTATATGGGCAGCACTAATTGGACTTAGCGGTTACTAATAACAGTTTTTGTTTTTCAAAGATGACATGAAGTTGAGAGATGACAGAAGCACACTAGGGAGAGTTGGAGCGAGGAAGTAGTGGGCGGGCATGCTCAATATATAGTGTATGAATGTATAAAACTTTCTCCTCTTGTTGTTGTTGTTTTTCGCAGGGTTTCTCTTTGCAACAGCTCCGGCTGTCCTGGACTCGCTTTGTAAACCAGGCTGGCCTCGAACTCACAGAGATCCATCTGCCTCTTCCTCCCGAGTGCTGGGATTAAAGGCATATGCCAACATGCCTGGCCTCAAAACTTTCAAATAATAAATATTATTAAAAAAAAAACAAGTAATGAGGCTGGAGAGATGGCTCAATGGTTAGCAGCGTTGGCTGCTCTTGCAGAGGACCCAGGTTCAAATCCCTGCAGCCACATGGCACCTCCTGTCTGTAGCTGGAGTCCCAGGGGATTGCTTCTGTGGACATCCAACACACACATGGTATATAGACAGACATGCAGGGAAAACACCCCTACATATAAAAATAAGAAAATAAGGTCCCATCATTTGGCACAAGTGGGTAGAAGACACCTAGAGGCCTGTCGCCCCTTGGCATGAGAGCCACCACAATGTTCTGGGAAGTGTTGTAGATTGTGTCCTTTCTCCCAGCCCCAAACTCCCAGAAATGAGACTCTAAGACTAGACACACACACACACACACACACACACACACACACACACACACAATTTTTTTTTTGAGACAGTGTTTCTTTGTGTATCCCTGGCTATCTGGAACTAGCTCTGACCACCAGGCTGGCCTTGAACTCACAGAGATCCACCTTCCTCTGCCTCCTGAGTGCTGGGATTAAAGGCATGTGCCACAACACCTGACTGACTCAAAATATATTTACAAATACTTAGGTCATACAGTACAGCTGGGCTCATTCTCTGATTAGCTTGTAACTTAATTAACCCATTTATTCTACTCTAAGTTCTGCCATGTGACTGGTTACCTCTGCTCAGGTACCATGTGTGAGTTCTCTGTGATCCCTGCGAATCACCCCCCCACCACTCTCCCAAAGCCTCTCTGCCTACCAGATGTCCCACTTTCTACTCTACCTTTTCCTTTAGGCCATAGGTTTTGTTTTGTTTTTTTATTGACAGACAATTTATCCTACAGTACACAAGATATTCCTTCTACAGGGAAGCCCCCCAGACATCTTAATTACTGCTGTGCTTTTCCTCATGGCTTTGCCCTCTGGAGAACAGTCTCACTGGGATTTGGAGCTAGGAGAATGAAGTGAGGGGATTCTTCTGCTGGGGTCCCTGCAAACTGATGCACAGAGTGGGCATCCACTTCCTCCCTGAGCCACACATGTGATAGAAATGGCATCACTATCCTAGGGTTATGTGTTTTTCCATTAAATGCCGTTCCCGTTGTTCTGATTTGAGTGCTGAGGGAACCCAGACTGATACTGGGATGGAGAATCCCTGATACAGCACACGTTTGCAATGCAGGAAATTGTTCAGGATTTGGGGGGCAAATGGACTCAAGGCATCCAAAAGTGTCCACTAATGTCCTCTGAAGAGTTTGTCGGTGATACAATAGTGTTGCCATGCTCTGATTATTAAGTAACTTCTGAGGACTCCCTGCTTTTCCTGTGTACCATTTTGATGGCATATTTTCTAAACTGATGTTTCCCATCTCTGTTTGTTTCTTTATTTTGTTATTTTTTGAGACAGGGTTTCTCTGGGTACCAAGCCCTAGCTGTCCTGGAACTCACTCTGTAGACCAGGCCAGTCTCAAACTCACAGAGATCCGCCTGCCTCTGCCTCCAGAGTGCTGGGATTGAAGGAGTGCGCACTACACCCGGCTGTCCTGTCCCAGTTGCTGCCTGCTTTTTCCGGTCCATGCCTTCTCTGTACCCAGGGGCTATGATGAATGGAGGGCATAAATAGGCCCCTGTGACCAGCAGAGGTTATTGGCAGAGATGAGAGGGGAGGTGGTGTAGGTGCTTCTTCTGGGCTCCTGGCCTCCTAGGTACTTCACTATTAGCAATAGCCGTGAACTTCACCTCACACTGCGTTTTGGTTGCAGCTCAGCTCTTGTACGTGCTTTTGTAACCAACCCTGTGTTCTTCCTTGACTCCTGCGGTCTGTAACAGTAATGGCTTTCCACTGTACTAGATACAGGGTGGCCTAAAACCCATATTAGCGTCTATAATGCAAGAAAACAGTGCCTTGACTTTGAAAAGTAAAACCAAGGCACAGCCCCTTAATCCTAGCACTCAGGAGGCAGAGGCAGGTGGATCTCTGTGTTTGAAGCTGGCTAGGACTATAAGTGAGACCCTATCTCAAGAAGAAAGAAAAAGAAGAAGAAGAAGAAGAAGAAGAAGAAGAAGAAGAAGAAGAAGAA
>CAJQZJ010032004.1:8625214-8679084 GCA_907164525.1 Lophiomys imhausi
GGTTCGTTTCCCCCTCCCACAGGTTCGTTTCCCCCTCCCACAGGTTCATTTCCCACTCCAGTCTTTTTGTCTGTTTTGTCGGCTAGGTCGGGCCTTTGTTTTGTCTTCTGCTTGTTGTGTTCTTTCTTCCCTCTGTAGTGGTCTTAAGCCTATCCACTGAGCTTTTAATTTTAGTATCATATTTTTAGTTCCATGTGAGTCTTTAAAAAAAAAAAGTTTCTGGGTTTGCTAACGATTTCTGTATTCGCCGAGGCCTTTTTTTTTTTTCCCCAGGGCTTGAGCTTTGTGTTAGATAGTCCTGACACAGCCGGGCTTGGTGGCACATGCCTTTAATCCCAGCACTTGGGAGGCAGAGTCAGGTGGATGGATCACTGTGAGTTCGAGGCCAGCCTGGTCTACGTAGTGAGTCCAGGACAGCCAGGGATGTTACACAGAGAAACCCTGTCTTGAAAAACCAAAAAAGAAAAAAAAAAGATAGTCCTGACACCTCTGTCTCTTCTATGTCAATCTGTCAATCACCCTGTCGTTTAGTTTGAGATCTTCCTGGTTCTAGGTATAATAAGTACTTTTTTGATTGAAATCTGGACACTTAATGTTAAGCTGTAAGGAAATGCATTTTATTTAAACCCATTTAGCTGGCTTCCATCCTCTGATGCTCTGTCACAGAAAAAGGGGATGACCCTGCTTTCCACTAGACAAGGGTAGAAATCCATGTTCCTTATTCTGCTTTCTTGGACTCCCAGTGAGTTTGACTGGGGAACATAGGGCATGTCTTACATGAATGGGAGCAGCTATCCACTGATGATCATTGGATAGCTCCCTACTTGGCTTCCTCTGACATCCCAAATGGGACATATTTGGAACTCCTTGTCACTGCCTGCTGAGGGGAAGATTCAGCCTCTGTGGCATGGTTGGGTGGGGCTGTGGTCTTTTCTGGGATAGGTATTGTTAGAAATTTTTGCCTGCCAGCCTTCCCCAGCTATAGAAAAACATTTCCTCCCATTTCTGGGTTATCCCATTGTTATATAAAATGTATTAGTTACTTTTCTGTTGTGTTAAAACACCATGATCAAGGCAATTTATAGAAGACAGTTTATTTGAGTTTACGGTTCCAGAGGGATGAATCTATCATGGCCAGGAAGTGTGGCAGCTGGCAGGCATGTGGCCAGAGCAGGAATCTGAGAACTCAAATTGTCCCACAGGTATAAAGCAGAGAGAATGAAATGGAAGTCTGGGGAGAGCATAAACACTCAAGCCCCCATCTAGTGATGCACTTCCTCCATCAGGGCCCCAGCTCTCAGAGTCTCCACATCTTCCCCAAACAGCACCAGCAACTGGGGACTAAGTATTCAAATACCAGAGACATTTCTCATTAAAACCACCACACACAGGTTGTCTGCTCTCCAGGACCTGGCCTGGAGAAAAGAGTCAAAAGGAAAGCCTGAGGAAGCTGCATCATTCCCATCCCTGGACTCTGAACTCCCCGGCCCATTTGCTTTCTCTCTTCCTTTTGGAGTCTTCGTATGTTTGTCTTATGCATGATGTCCAAGGTCATCATTGTTGTGTGTATATGTGTGGTGTACTGTGTGTGTAGTGTTGTGTGTGTGTGTATTATGTATGTGATATGTTGTGTGTGCATATAATGTACCGAGTGAAGTGTATTGTTGTGTGGTATGATGTCGATATGGTGTATTGTGTGTAGGAGTGGTATATAGTGTCATGTGCAGTGTGTGGTACATATACGTGAGTGTAATTGCCTGTGCATATGGGGAGGACAGAGTAGGATGTCTGGTGCCTTTATCTATTGCTCTCTGCTGTACTGCCTTCTGCCTTGAGACAGGGTCTCTCATTGAACTGGAAGCTTGCCATTTCAGCTATGCTGACTGGCAAAGGAGCTGTTGGGATTAACCTGTCTATACCCCCCAGTTCTGGGGTTATAGGCATGTGTAATCATGACCAAGGTTTGCATGGGTGCTGGGGATTTGAACTCAGGTTTTCAGGATTGAAGAACAGGTGCTCTTACCCACTGAGCCACCTCCTCAGCCAGGTGAGGTGTCTTTAGCTTATGGAATAAGAAAATACATCACTTTACCTTCCTGCAAGTGGAAACCCCTTAAGCAATCAAAAAGTGGTGTAACTTGCACACAGCGTCTACACAGCCCTTCCCTATGGGTGGACCCAAGAATTTCTCCCAGAGAAAGCTCCACCAAACTCCCTTGTTCCAGAAGAGATGTATTTTCATTTTCATCTTTAAAAAATCTGGCTGGCTGCAAATAGGTTGGTGAATGGCAGGGGAGGAAGTGGTGGTTGCAGCTGTCAGGGTCCCTTATCCATTCCCCGGGGAGAATGGCCTCGACTGTGTGGGTCACATCCAAATCTGTGCAGGTGTCTTGGCTGCTGTGCTCTTCCTCTGCGGCCTGTGTGTCTTCAGCTGCAGTGGAATGACTGGGCCAGACACAGGTCAGGCAGCCCTGCTCTCTGCCATCAGCCCCATTGTTGGAAGCAGAAGCACATTCTAAGTCTTTTGACATCCTTCCTGACCTCTGGGGTCAGGAGTTCATTTCCTGCTGCCTAGCTTCACTTTACAATGATTCTACATTGATTTCATCAACAAGCACACTGCTTTATGGATTGCTGCAATTGCTGGGGCTATTTCATTATTCCATGTCATGGACTAGGAGACCATAAAGGGATACAGCAGTTGGCTGGGGTTTAGAGAATCAGGAAGGAGAAACACTACATTGTACACAGAAGGGAGAGAGAAAGAAGTAGGGTGAAGAGGGAAGGAAGGAGGGAGGGAGAGAGTGCGTTAGAGGTCAGGAGGGTTTGGCTGTAAGTTACGTGGATTTCCCCAGCTCCCTCATCTGCAAAGTAGAGCCAATATTCCCACCTTTGGAGGAGCTTGGTAGGTAGTAGAGATCTGAAAGACTTAGTATATTAGATGGAGCCCCGAAAACATACAAGACAGTTATTATCAGCATAATAACTATGGAAAACTACTTTCTTCTCTCCTTAAGCTCCTTAAGGCACTACATCATTAGGCCTTAGCTTTTACTTTGACAAAGAGGAAGGAGTGAGGTCATGGGGAAGGGGTCTGAGAGTCGAGGCAAGGCTCACTGGTGCTAGGAAGATCTGGGCCCATTTGCCTACCAGGCTGTGGAGAGCAGTTTTTGTTGTGCACCTACTGGGCTCAGTTCTCTGCAATCCTGCAGGAGTGATCACACTGGCCGTTTTATTCTAAGGAAACAGCTTTAGCCAGGGGAGTGGCAGCCCCCAGGGAAATGACAGAACCCGTATCTGAACAGAGGCCTGTCTGGTGCCAACGCCTGGTACTGCCAGAATCCCACACTATCCTGCTGTTCTGGTTTGTGTAGGAGAGCACAGGCCTGCTGGTCAATGGAGGGCCATGTGCACAGATTTGGAGCACAGCCAACTCCTGACCCTGTTCCTGCCTTTCTGGACATCAGACCGGTGTATCTGGTCTTCTCTCACTCCACAGGGGTCTCAGGGGCCTGGGTTCAGCTGGGAAGTGTGGAGTTGTTGCAGTACAGGGGCCAGCAGGCCATGTTTCTCAACTTCCTGGCTGCTTAAACTTTCCAGACAGAGGGTCATAGTGGGCAGCTGGGAGTTGGCATGGACTTGGTACTGAGGAGGGGAGCCATATGGAGCCAAGCCTCAACTTTAACTTGGGGGAGGAGATGTTTGTGAGGATGAGTTGGCTGCCAGCCATCAGGAATCCCACCCTGTTCCCACCTTCTGTGGTTGGTCAGCATGAATATCCATAAGGATGCTTATGGTTTCTTCTGAATTTACCACTGTCACCTCCTTCTTCCTTCCCTGCTGTTTGCAGTATCAGTCAGTGCCTCTCCCAGTCTGTCTCTGCCCCCCAACCCCACACTTTGTCTCCTGGACTTACTAGGTACGAAAGTGGGCAGAGCATGTTTGAATTTTGTCTTCCCTGCTTTCTTAAAACTTCAGCAAATGTAGCCGGGCGGTGGTGGCGCACGCCTTTAATCCCAGCACTTGGGAGGCAGAGGCAGGCGGATCTCTGTGAGTTCAAGGCCAGCCTAGTCTACAAAGTGAGTTCAGGACAGCCAGAGCTGTTACACAGAGAAACCCTGTCTCGAAAAACCAAAAAAAAAAAAAAAAAAAAAAAAAAAACTTCAGCAAATGTTTATCACCAAGCCTGGCTGTTATAGCTGCCAATCGTTCCATGTGGGGCTGGGGAGACCGTTCAGAGTTCAAGAGCATCTGTGTTCTTCCAGAAGACAAGCTCAGATCCCAGCACTCCCATCGCAGAGTTCATCACCTTAACTCCAGCTCTGGGGGACACAGCATGCTATTCCAGCCTCCATAAACATCTGTGCACACGTGGACTACACTCACAGATACACAGAAGGTTTTTGTTTTAAGTTCCATGTTAAAAAAAAAACAAAACAAAAAACAAAAACCAAAAAACTGCTCTGAAAGCCAGGCATGGAGACACGTGCTTGCGACAGCTGCTGGGAGGTGGGGGGATCACTTCAGCTCAGGAGGTAGAGACCCACGTGGGAGGCTTCAGGAATGCCTCTCTGTGAGGATCTATCCTTGGCTCTGACACAGCGAGCGCCCTGACAAATCAACTTAAGGGGTAAAGAATCCATTCCGCCTTGTGGTTGAGGAATATAGTCCATCTTGACAGGGAAGGCATGGTGGCTCTGTCTGTGGCATAGGAGCTGTTAGCACTCAGGAGATTACCAGTGCCGAGACCTTCAGGGCTTTGAGGTTGACCTGACTGGGATGAAGGGAGTAAAGAAATGGCAGACGTGGGCACAGAGAAGCCGGAATCCGGTCGATCGACCATGTGCTCTGAACACAGATGCGCCAGCAACCTGGAGACTTCGGTATGTTTTATTTCTATGGCAGAATGAGGAGCTGGGTGAGCAAATATTCATAGAGGGGTCTCTGTAGAGGAGCAGCAGTCTCAGGCTATTGTCACCTGGGAGGAGGAAGCTGAGGTTGATGCTTTCTGTACGCATGGCCATGCACATCTCAACAATACACACCCACTCAGGACTTCATCCACTCTCTCACAAGGCAGGAACTTAGCCTGTAAGTCTTCAACCTTCAGTCACCCACTTCATCAAGCAAGGCCTGACTTCCTAAAGTTCCATAACCTTTCAAAACAGTATTATCAGCTGGGACCAAATGGACCAAATACAGAAGCCAATGGTAATACCAAACCATAATACCCTGCCTTATAAACAACAACAACAAAAACCACAAAAAAGCGAGCAAGGAAACTGTGAACATTAGGGAAATCACTCGACCTCTCCAAGTCTTAGTGTTCTCATCTGCGAAATGGGTTGAGGGGTGAACGGCCACCTCAAGGGTTTGAGGGTTAATGAGAAGAAACTCCAGTCTCTAAGTTCCCCCACTACTTGGACTGGCCCATTTCTCTACCTTCTGATCCCTCTCCATGCCAGCTGCTAGAGCCAGGTCCAAAAGCTGCTGCAAATTCTGTCTTTGTGGCTATTTTTAGGGGACTGAGTTTGGTTTTGTGTGCATATAATATCCAGACTTTAGACCCTGCCAGCCTCTCAGAGCTCTTTGACTTAGCTTCTCCTCACTCACACACCAGCCCCATTTGGCTAAGTTGTTTCTCCAGTGTTATATGTTGAGTCTTAACTCCTGATACCCCCAAAGGTGACCATTTGCAGAAAGAGGCTTTTCAGTGACAAAATTAAGTTAAAATGAAGTTCCTTATGATTTTTGTGTTGTTAGATGAGGGGGCCAAGACACAAACATACAGCAAGGACCATGTGAAGATCCTGGAGGAGGATGGTCATCACAAGCTAAGAAAAGAACGAAGAAGAAACTAAGGATTGTATACTTGGATCTCTTATTTAATTTAGCCTGTGGTGCTGTGCTGTGGCCACTTGGTCAGACCTAGACAGGGACTATCATAAGGTAATTATGAAGGACCTCAATTCTAAGACATAAGTCTTCATTGCCAATAAATTCTTTGTTGTTTCACATGGATTTTAAACTTAAAAATATTTCTTAGACTCTGTGTTAGTAAGATTTTTCATTAGTGAGAATGAAAAGATTTTTTATAATGAGAATACCTTACAGGAGGAAGGACTCATTTTGGTCCATAGTTTCAGAGGTAGACTGCTTCTATGTTTCTAGCCCCTTGATGAGGCAGGCAAACAGGAAGAAGCTAGAAGAGCTCCTGAGACTCCCACCCAACCAGAGACCCACTTCCTGCAACCAGGCCCCATCTTCAGCAGTTCTAACACATCACATCAATGGATTAAACCTCCTATTATTAGGTCAGAGCTGTTGTGTCTCTAGAAGCACCCTTCCACACACCAAGAGCTGTGCTTTACAAATCTAGACATCTCTCTTTTTTGAGGGGGTAGGTTTCAAGACAGGGTTTCTCTATGCAGCTCTGGCTATCCTGGAACTCGCTCTGTAGACCAGGCTAGCCTTGAACTCAGAGATCCCCGTGCCTCTACCTCCAGAGTGCTGGGACTAAAGGTTGTACCACTGGTAGACATCTGTTGATCCAGTCAAGCTGACAACTGAAATCAGCCCAAGACATAAACATCTATAATCCTGGTTTGGAATTATTCCAGAAGTTTCTCAGCTTGGAAGTATGAAGTCCCTCTTCCCTGTCTGTTGTTTTCAACACAGCTCCATGTTGGTGAAGATGGCCTTAAATCATTCCTACCCAGGAGGAAAGAGCTGGGAGGGAGGACAAGGTCATTCCATATGGTACTGTCACAGGGAGATGCCCCGTTGGAGCCCTGGCTTGAGGACTTGGGTCAGCACTCTGAGGGTGCATCATGAGAAGGTGTATTTAAAATGGCAAGGGGTCCCTCCAGCCACTGGCTGTGGGCATTCTGCTAAAGAGCACAATTGGAGTCACATTCTTTTCTACTGAAGCTGTGTAGACTTGCTTGTTTGTGCCAGGTTTCTGTCTGTGTGGCTCTCTGAGCTGAACACTCACCTTTTTCTAGTTGTTAGCTCTGGGTTCTGGAACAAGGCTCAGTGATTGGGTGTAAGGTGGAGGTGCGGAGTGGAGTCTGAATGAGGGTTTTCCTGGGCTCAGCACCGGCTTTCGCCTTCTTTCTCCTTTGCATGGAGCCTTTGAATTCTTGGGGCAGGGGCCTGTCAAAAGATCCAGTTATGACACATTTCGTTTAAAGATGAAATTTGCTTCTAATTTGTGGTTCTAAAAATCAGGCAACACTTCATTTTATAAACTAGACTGAATTTTTTTTGATGAGCTAAGCAGATGAAATTGGCTTCATAGGCAGAAAAAAAAAAAAAAGGCTGAAACAGAACCAAAATGTGGGTTGGTCTTTCCAAGTTAATAAGTTGTAAAGAGTGAGACAGAGGGGGTTGTCACATGGAGTGAAACTCTCCCCTCTCAGGACCTAGCTGTTACCTTTCCTGACATATCTGAAGGTACATGAACCCTTTAGCTAACAGTGGTATGAAGTTGATCATGGGTGACTCCTTTTGCTTTGATCTGCTTGGGCCAATTGCAGAGTCCCAGCCAATGGCTTCTTTAAATCTTGGGGTAGCCTATGCTTGGTACATGAAAACAAAGGGGGAGAACAGGCCAGGATCTACAAGTTTCTCTACAGTGTGTCTGAGCCACCAGGCCTTGAGGGCTGGGTCCCCTGTGAACAGACAGACCCTGATGAAAGATGGTAGAGAAGGGTGTATGGGGCAGACAAGGGGGGACATGAAGGCTTAGCACACAGCAGGTTTGCTCAGCTCTCAGAGCCTCAGTTTCCTTTTGGAAGAACTTATACTAGCTGGCATATTATGGGAATCAATCGAGGCCCTGGCTCCCATGACAACCTTAAATTGCTAAGCAAATGTTGGATCATTAGCTCTTATTACTAATGGTTTATTTTATTTTATTAATTTTAGAAAGCCCAGCATCATTCTGGTGAGGCAGAGAACTTGGGAAGGAATCTGGGGGCTTCAGACCTTTATTCACTGGCTGATAGAAGCCTCTGGAAACTGGCCAGCAGTGGGCAGGGTGAGGCCAGGAGACAGGATAGTGTCTTCAGCAACCCCACATGACCTCTGCAACAGCTATATCTCCCACACTCAATCATAGCACACAGACAGGCCTCAGTACCTGTGGTGGTTGGCTTTAATGTAAATATTCCACAAGTTAGGATCATCTGAGTAGGGAGCCTCACCTGAAGAATTGCCCGGTTGCCTTAACTGATGAAGTCCCTCTCCAAGTGTGGGTATCACCTTCAGGTAGCAGCAGAATGATACTGCTACAGGGCCTTGGCAGAAAGATGACTTGCCTTTTGCTTGCCTGACCTCCTCCTCTCCAAGTTGGTTCACCCCGATGCTGCTGCTGGTTCTTTACTGTTATCAGAACCAGTGGTTCCAGGCTTCCATTACTGGTTAAGGACCAACAGCTCTCCAGGAAACTTCCAGGTTTTCAGCACCAGGTTGGGTCCACTGAAGTACCCAGTTTCAAGGACTGAGGAACAACTGGGTTCTCAGCCTCTCATGTGTGAGACAATTTGTTGTTACTATTTTAAGGTAAGATAATTTGATAATTTTTAAAAATTAAATATATACTTATATGTGTAATATAAATATCTATATGTATATAATATACTTACATTCATCCTATTGGTGCTGTTCATTTGAGAACTTCACTAATCCATCGTCCCCTCTGCTGACTGTTCCTCTCATTTCCCAAGTCTGAGCGCTGTAGTTGAAACCAGATACTTGCTTGTACCCAATGGCCTCCTGTAGATTCCTTTGAGAGGAACTTGACTGAGCTTTTATAGCTGCCTCTCCCAAGTCACTAGAGTTTGGGACATTTAGACTGTGGACTGGAATGAACCATTCTAGGGACTGTCCTGTGGCAGGGCTGGGGCTACATGTAACTGAGGGCTCCTGGCAGTTACTGTCTAGGAAGTTGAAACCTATATGTGCATACACACACACACACACACACACACACACACACGAGAGAGAGAGAGAGAGAGAGAGAGAGAGAGAGAGAGAGAGAGAGAGAAAGAGAGAGAGAAAGGAATTTTACAATATAGCATCCTAGTCCCAGTTGCAGGACTGGGGGTAGGGAGATCGCAGGCACTAGACTGTAGTCATTGGTCTGAATTTGGAGGACATCCCAAGATTCCACGCACTTCTGTCCCAAGACAAACTGTTCCAGGGATGCATAGTAAGATTGCAAAAACAGAGACAATTTATTGAGAAAGCCACTCCCAAGAATGAGAGAGGGTTAATGAGCAGGCAAAAGTCTAGGCCCATGAGGCTCATGACCTGCATAGGTTGTTTATGTAACTCGTACTTCTCCCACATTTGGAAGGCTTTTCACCAACAAGCTTTGTTTGTTGTGAGTAGCCCTGGTAGAGAAGGGTTTACAGTCCTCCTCTGCCATCATGTTAACAGGATCCCTGTCACTATCTCCATATCCCCATTCTGGCCACACTAGAATGAGGGCTGCTATTCCTTGTGTGGCCAGACATGAAAGTAGCCTTTCGTACATGAATACCAAAGTGGTTAGAGATTCTTCAACCTCCCCTAGACCTCACTACACCTGATAGCACCAAGAAACTGTTCTCACGACAGGACAGTGAGCCTTTTAGACCCTGCAAAGAGCTGGGAATGAAGGATAGTGCCACAGGTAGAGGGATGTGTGTGGCCCCATTCTTCTTGATTCTTTATACGTGTGTATATGTGTGTGTGTATGTATTTGTATGTGGTGTGTGTATTCATGTATAGGTTCATGTGTGTGCATACAGGCATGTACATGGTATATCACAGGTATAGGGGTGTGAGAGATTCAGGTCATTACTTAAAATTTCTTTAAAATTTTATGTGTATGGGTATTTTAATTGTATGTCAGTATATCATATACATCCTGGAACTGGAGTTATGAACAGCTGTGAACTGCCATGTGAGTGCTGGGAATTAAATTTAGGTCTGCAAGTGCTTTTAATCACTGATCCATTTTTCCAGCCTTCATTTCCTTTCTTACAAATAGGCTTAATGGCTGTGTATCTTTTTTCCATGACCCCACTTTGTGAATCCTTTGTTAGATGAGCTTGACCAGGTATAATTAGCTTCCTGGAATTCCTGAAATGCTTAAATATATAAACACCAATAATTCTGCATTTTCCCCCTTTCTTTTTCTCTTCATGGCACTTTTTAAATCAGCCAATTGGGAGCAGACTCTAGGGTCGGATCTCAGGCTATGAGGAACGGCCAAGTCAAGTTGTTCCTTATATGAGGGATAAAAGACAGAGGCCACCTAGGCAATGTGAGCTGCTGCTACTTAGCCTGGTTTGGGTCATGGCTCACCATTCTCACAGAAAGGACTTACCTTGCCAAGTTACTTTCACTTGGTTCATGTGTTCCTTTGTGTGACACTGAGGTTATTCTTTTCCAACAGGGTCAGAAGACAACTTTGCATGTCAGTCCTTGCATTTTACCTTATTTTGGAACAGGATTTTTTTTTTTCTATTGCATAATGCTAGGTTAGCTGGCCTGCTAGTTGGCCTACAAGCTTATGGGGTTCTTCTCTCTCTGATTCCATTTCTTTCATAGGAGTGCTGGGATCATGAGAACCAAAGTCAAGTGCTGGAGGCTACTGTTCAGAGGAGATAACAAACCACATGTTTTTGATCATCTAAACAACTGCAATGGATGTGCTTAATCACATGTAGGTGAGAGGTACATGGGCAGGAAATACATCAGGATGTATGCTTGCCCCTGAGTGGATGTAGGAAGGAGGTTCACAATCAAGAAGTATGTCAGGATATATACTTGGCCCTGACAGGACCTGATGGGAAATATGGTGACCTTATGGGTGTGCCTTTTTAAGCCTCTGCAAAATGTGACTTATCACCATTTTCTGGAAACCCAGAATGGTCCTGGCCAGAGTCTGACATCCTGGCCAGTATTTAATTAAAGTTTGCCTTAAATTTGGCTCAAAATCGTGACTTTATTCTCGGCTGGTGAGATTAACAGCATCTGACTTTTATATGGATTCTGGGAACTTGAACTCAGGTCCTCATATTTGAACAATAAGCACTTTTACCCATTGAGCCCCGAGTCTCATAGTGTAGATCACATATTAACTAAGCCTATTTCCTTTCAGTGCAAGTCATTGTTTTCCTTTGCAAACCTCACTGATGCTTTGCTTTGTCTGGCAGGACTGTGTTTATTAGCACACACAGCAGGGGGTAACCCTTCTCCCTCAGGAAATTGAGGGGTCTGCCAAGAAAAAAATCTAGCTGTAAGATTTTGTAGGGTTGCTGTGAAGGGCTTGGGAATGAGGAAATTGTTGCTGCCACAGCCCACATTTCTCTCCTGTAGTCTCTCCCTCCTGAAATTGTTTGCCCAAGGTGAGACAGATTATTTAGGAGACAGGTTGTCTCTATAGAAATTTCTTTTTATGCTAATCTGAGCAAGGTCAACTGTAATCTCATAGGAATCCTGTTTTACAACTGAGACAGTCTATTTCACAGTCATCAAACGGCTTTCTTATTGTCTTAGTCAGGGTTTTATTGCTGTGAAGGGACACTGTTTATGCTATGACTATGCCAACTCTTATAAAGGAAATAAAGGAAAACATTTAGTTAAGACTGGCTTACAGGGCTGGAGAGATAGTTCAGCGGTTAAGAGCACTGGCTGCTCTTCCAGAGGTCATGAGTTCAATTCCCAGCAACCACATGGTGGCTCATAACCATCCATAATGAAATCTGGTGCCCTCTTCTGGCCTGTAGATATACCTGCAGACAGAACACTGTATACATAATAAATAAATCTTAAAAAAAAAAAAAAGACTGGCTTACAGTTTCAAAGGTTTAGTCCATTATCATCATGGGAGTAAACATGGTGGAATGCAGCCAGGCATGGTGCTGGAGAAGGAGATAAGTGTTCTACATCTTGGGTGACAGGCAAGAGAAGGAAACTGTGTACCACACTGGGCATAGCTTGAACATATGAGACCTCAAAGTCCTCCTCCATAGTGACACACCTACTCCAACAAGGTCACACCTCCTAATAGTGCCATCCTATGGACCAAGTATTCAAACACATGAGTCTATGGGGCCATCCTATTCAAGCCACCACACTTGTGTTCTGAATCTTTGCCATTGGTTAAGTTTCATTGTGAAACCTTAGATCAACCCTCTCTGACGCACTCTGAGTGCTGCCCCTCCTTCCTCACCCCTTTTGGCAGCGCTTCCAAGTCCCTAACAGCAGTTAGGGTGACCTCTGATGGGGGGAATGAGGAAATAGAGTTAGACATATTTCCTGGGAGGCAGACAAATAGGGAGAGAGGCCATGACTAAGCAATGAAGATGGTGAATTCCAAGATGGCTGGCTTCTTGCTCACTCTCCTGACGTGAGACAAAAGTTGGCAGCTTAAAACAAAAGCTGTGCAGGCTTTTTCTCCTGCCAGTAGGGCTGGGCTTTGAGAATTTCAAAACCTTATGCTGTTGCCAATTCTCTCTCTCTACTTCCTACTTGTGGTTCAGGAGGTGAGCCCTCAGCTCCCTGCTCCCGCTGCCATGTCTGCTGCGTGTTGCCTCACTTCCCCACTATGACAGACTCTTATCTCTCTGGAATGAATGAATTGCCTCAATAAACTCCTTCTTCTGGAAGTCGTCTTTGGGGCTTTATCATAGCAACAGAAAAGTAACACATACCTTTAAGGCTCCACATCCTAACCACTAGACACTTGCACATCCATGTTCACAACAGCCAGGAAATGCAATTGGCATGGATGTCCATCAGCTGATGAGTGGATCATGCAAATGCGGAATTCTGTTCAGTTATAAAGGAAAATGAAATTAAGTAATGTGTACGAGTAAATGCTGGGCGGTGGTGGCACATGCCTTTAATTACAGCACTCGGGAGGCAGGTGGATCTCCAAGTTCGAAGCCAGCCTGGTCTACAGAGTGAGTTCCAGGACAGCCAGGGCTACACAGAGAAACCCTATCTCCAACAACAACAACCCAACACAAAACCCAATAACAACAAAAAAGAAATTTGTAAGAAAATGGATGAAACTAGAAAAAAATATGTAACAGATACACAGAGATAACTGAGAACCAGGAAGAGCATTGCATTGTGGTCTCTCTCTTATGTGGATACTAGTTTTGGATTTTTAGATTTGCATATTTGACTTCAAGTGTTTGTGGAGCTCAGAAAACCAGAAAGGGCCCAAGAGGCCAGGAAGAGAGAGAAAGTGGCCTTAATGGGAGAAGGATAGTAAAATCTGTTATAGTAAAGTAGAGGGGGAACATGGGGGATTAAAGGGTTAAATGAGGAGCTGGGTGTTGGTGGTACACGCCTTTAATCCCAGCACTTGGGAGGCAAAGGCAGGTGGATCTCTATGAGTTCCAGGTCAGCCTGGTCTACAAAGGGAGTCCAGGACAGCCAGGCTCTGTTACACAGAGAAACCCTGTCATGAAAAACCAGAAAAAAGGGTTAAATGGGGAAAGGGCCAGTGGACATGATGGAGAGAAATGGGTGGAGTAGAGATGAAACAAAACTAACAATGTATGAAAAAATCCTTATGAAAACTTACTACTTTATAATCTTAAAAAAAGACATTTAAATGGACATGGGGACAGTGTTACTCCAGGAAGACGTGTTATTAGGCAAAAAAACCCTTTAGAGCAAGGTATATGATATCTCTCAATGGTCAAGGAGGCCCAGAACTCCCCAAAATAACACAGACCATTACTAGTACTCTTGGCTGCACACCATAACTAAATGGTGGACTCTATCACCCAGAACTGACTGGGACTTCATCCCTGCTGTCTACCTCTTAAGGAAGGTGTTATGATGGGGGAGACAATTATAATTGGTGGCTTTACCTATTGCTGGACCCTGCAATACTGACCTGACGGGCAAGATGTGCCCACTGATATAGTAGTGACATGAATGTTACGGGGAACCAGCCTCTTTCGTATTGGACTTGAGGCCTGCTTCACAGGAGGGAATTCATGCTTGATACTGTAATCCTGGGCAAAAGCCCAAAGGTAGGAAGGCCATAGACCCTTAGTAAAAAGGAACCTACCACTTTTTGCTAAGTGAAAATGTTGTCAAACTGTTTTCTAAATGCTTCTGTTTGTACACATTAGTGCTGTTTCCAGCCTCAGTCAGAGAAGCCTCTCACAGTAGTGGACCACAGTTGACACAGAGACCCACAGCAGGAGAGTAAGAAAGAGTAGGCCAGACACACTGTTAAATGGGGCAGCTTTACCAACCCTGTTCTCCCCTCCATCCCAAGGCTCAGAGAATATCAAAGAAGAGAAGGGTGGGAAGAGTATAAGAGCTGTAGGGAGAGAGGAGTGCTGTGAGATGCTGTCTTCTGGACGTGACATGGTGGTGCAGTCACGAGCTCACAGCAACTGTGGCCACGTGCACAAGATCCGCACAAGGTCAGGCCAACCAGCGTTCCACCATGGACTGGGAAGGGACCCATGAAGTTTCGCCCCCATCTGAGGAACTATTGCAATTGGCTGTCGCTGGCAGAGATGACTCACTTTTCTTCTGGGGTGTGGCCCATAGTGGGTCACCCATGCTACAGTATCTCACACCACTGTCTCACACCTATGTGCATATAGGATGAACTAGTTGGACTCAGTGAATCATTGAAAATAAAAAAGAGGGCATGAAGGTGAAAAGGTAACTTGTTTGGAAGGGGTCCAAGGAAGAAGGTGTGTGTGTGTGTGTGTTGGATTTTATCAAGATACGTTGTACACATGCATCTAATTCTCAAAAAATAAATTATGTGTGTTTCTTGAGATGGTTTTTCACAAGTTTGTAGCAGAAAAAAAAAAAGCCCCTAGGAGGGAAATAAATAAATAGATAGCAAAATAAATAAATAATAGTTCCCCACCTACCAGGGGACCTGCAGAGCCCCAGATGATGAGGAAGATGTTAAGTTAACATGTATCAGTGACATACACTGGGAGAAGGTGGCAAGATGCCATGGGCCACATAGAGCACAAGTAGGTAATGGAATTCAATGGACCAATAGCTTCCCTGTCTCTAGGTCTGCCCTAGTTGAACACTGTCCTGTTTCCTACATCCTTCCTCTGCCCACCCTGCCCTCGGGTTCCGAAGACCCCAGCTGCTCCTTCAGGGACAGTGCTCTTCTGGGCTCCACTAGGAGCCTCTTCCTGCTGTGCCAGGTGCACCCACGTGGCTTCACGCTCTCAGTCCCTCTCCTCATCCCCCTCCCTGTCCTTATCTTTCCCTTTCGTCTCCATGGAGATTCACCGCCTTGGCTTGCCTGCATCCCAGGCTCTGCTAGGGATTCTAAGCTGGGCTCTGTTCATCCCTCCTCTGAAGCTCTGGTACCCGCAGCCCTGTCTCCTCCCCTTGGGGTGAATCCACCCTCCTTTATAGCCTCTTTTTTTTTTTTTTTCCCCTGCCCAGCTCATTTATTCTCCAGCGCTGACAGCTAGGCAGAGCCACTGAGGAGCCCATCCCCCTGCTCCACCTTCTACCTGCTCGGCTAGCCTTCTAGCTGGCCTACCAGCAAAAGGTCTCGGTGGGCTTCCTCTGAGCATTGGACCCTCTGCTATTCCAGCCTCCCATGCCGAAGCCTGCTGTATCTGTCACTGCTTTTTGTCATCGGCTTGGCAAACGGGCAAGTCTGAAGATCTTCCCAGCTCAAGATCTGGGAAGGGGAGTTGGGGGTGGGAAAGAGCCACCTGGGAGAGGGAGGGTGGCAGAAGGACCCTGGAAATCCAGGAGGAAGACAGGGTCTGGATTCTGTTCTAAATCTGTCCCCTCCCCCCCTTAGGAGAGCAAACGAAGCTTCATGGGAAACAGCAGCAACAGTTGGTGAGCCACGGGGCCTTCTGGGCTGGGATTGGTGCAGTGGGCCTGTCAGGTCAGCTGGCAGGCAAGGCTGGTCCAGGAGCACGGATCTCTGCATTCCAGCAGACTCCTTTGCTGCGCGCTCCGCAGGGTTCTCCCCAGGGAGGAAGCACAAGGCCGGATGGGCCAGGCTGTGCAGGGAGGGACCAGGACAAGCAGGTGGGTGCTACAGATGCTCAGCTCGGAGAGCACAAGGAATCCTCTGAGAACCTGGCCATCTGTTCAGCCGCAGAATGGCTGCCTGGGTGCCAGGAAGCTGCCGCCCTCTCCTGACTATCCCAGCAGCTGGGGTTTTAGTTTGTCCCCCATGAGGAAGGCCTGCTGCAAGAAAGCTGGTGCTGTATGTTTTTCCTGAGTGTTGGCCCCGGGTGCCTTCTAGATCTAACTAGGGCACTGCCCATCTCGCCTTTGGACCTCACCCATGACTGCATGGCTGTCATGTGCATAGACAGGGTCGCCTGAGGGTTGCTCTCTGGGGGTACTCTTTCCCCTCTGTTCTGCTGCTCTCACTTGGGATGGCCAGGACCTGGGGTGCAAGAAAGTGAGGAATGGGTAGAGCTTGTCCCTTCCAGGCATCCCCAGGAAGCTGGGGTGGCATAGAGGGGACTTCACTCCTAAGCTGTCAGCCTTCCAAACCCTGTACCCAACAGGCATCCAGCTTTTCGATGATGTACTACCCTCCAGGTCCCATGCATCATTCCCCAAGCTGGAGCTGGGCCTGGGACATCGTCCCTCCCCACCCCGGGAGCCGCCTACCTGCTCCATCTGCCTGGAGAGGCTTCGAGAGCCCATCTCACTGGACTGTGGCCACGACTTCTGCATCCGGTGCTTCAGCACACATCGCATCCCAGGCTGTGAGCTACCATGCTGCCCTGAATGCCGGAAGATCTGTAAGCAAAAAAAGGGCCTCCGCAGTCTAGGGGAGAGGATAAAGCTCCTGCCACAGCGGCCACTGCCCCCCTGCACTGCAGGTGAGGGACAAGATCTTTTGCACTCAGAGATCTTTGATTAGATCCAAGATGGGGGCTTTATTTTGTACTGTCCGGAAGAGGCAAAGAGTTCCAGGCTGGAGTCCATTCCATTTGGGATGCTCAGGGGACCCTTCTCTGTCCTACCCAGGAGACCTGCACAGTGAGAGCAGAGCGACTGCTGTTGGTGCGTATCAATGCTTCTGGAGGCCTCATCCTCAGGATGGGAGCCATAAACCGCTGCCTGAAGCACCCACTGGCCAGGGACACACCTGTCTGCTTACTCGCCGTTCTGGGAGAGCAGCACTCAGGAAAGTCTTTCCTCTTGGACCACTTGCTCAGAGGCTTGCCAGGCCTGGTGAGGGCAGGGCTACCAGGAGGTTACAGGGAGGCAAAGTGAGAGCCCCAGGTTGGCTCTGGGAGGGGGGCTGAGTTTCTTGAGACACAGAATGGACCACCTGACACCTTCTTCTCCGCCTTCAGGAATCTGGTGACAATGGCAGGTCCAGAGCAGAGGGGTCCCTACCTGGGATCAGATGGGGTGCTAATGGCCTCACAAGGGGCATCTGGATGTGGAGTCACCCCTTCCTACTGGGAAAAGAAGGGAAGAAGGTGAGGGAGAAAGGCAGATGCAAGTTAGCATGGGCCTAGGAGGGGAAGTGAAGGATACAGGGTGAGGGGTGGATGGGAGAGAGAGGGAAGAAAGAGGTCAGGAAGGAGAAAGGCATCTCTAGGGTAAGGACAAAGAAAAGGATGGGGCAGAACAAGGCAGGCCTAACCCCGTGGTTTGTGTCCTCAATAGGTGGCGGTGTTCTTAGTGGACACAGGAGATGTCATGAGCCCAGAACTGAGCAGGGAAACAAGGGTCAAGCTCTGTGCTCTCACCATGATGCTCAGCTCCTACCAGGTGAGAGGGGTGCTTGGGTGGAGTGACTACCCTGCATATCATTCCCCAGCTCAACTTCCTCACAACTGAGAGAGTCATAAATTTTTTTGTGGTGGGGGAGGGGGGTCTGGGATCCATGTGGGTACTGGAAGGTGCTTTTGGAAGGAAGAAGATGTTCTTAGTGGAGGTGGGCAATGGGTTGTTCTAAAGGTAGAACGACAGGCCTGAGGCTGGAGACCCACAGGACCATAAAACTCTCTAAGTCTAGAAGACTTGTACCTAGGCTGAGAGGCCCTCATGCTGGACTGGGCTTGTGTTCTGAGAAAAAGGCCGCCCAGCAGGACCCTCACAGGACCCTTTCTACTTCTGCATATCTTGCATCTTTCTGCTTTCCTTCCAGATCCTGAACACCTCCCAAGAGCTGAAGGACACAGATTTGGGTTACCTGGAGGTGAGGTAGCCCCTGACATTGAAACCATCACTCCACACACCCTGACCACAAGGTCAGGAGGGCTGGGCCAAAAGGAACTTTTATGCCTTCCCATTCAGGCTTAGGATGTTATGTCCCTTGAACTGGCTTAATGGGCTTCAGGGCAGAGACTTGAACACAAGGCGCCTGGTTTGAGGAGAGGCAGGAATAATCTCCAGGCTGGAAGTAGGAAATTTGGCTCTTATAGTGATTCAGAATGGCTAGAAGGAAGGCTTGGGGGCAGACTATAGCCCTTGGAGTAGCCCAACCCTAAAGCTGTCTGTACCCATTCCCAGATGTTCGTTCATGTGGCTGAGGTGATGGGCAAGCATTATGGGATGGTGCCAATCCAGGTGAGACATCTATTTCTGGACTTGTCAACCCTGACACTGCCGATCCCAGCTGCTGGTGTCTGGACCCTTTCTCTTCCAGCATCTGGACCTCTTAGTTCGTGATTCTTCCCATCACAATAAGTCAGGGCAAGGGCATGTGGGTGACATACTCCAGGTAAGTAGTGCAGAGGGAAGAGGTTGATGGCAGGGGTTGAAGGTAGGGAAGGCTGGGTGGGGTTCCAGAGTGTGCTTACAGAGGGAGGCTGCTTCCTTGGCTCAGAGCTCTCCATAATCCATCTCTTAGAAGCTGTCCGGCAAATACCCCAAGGTCCAGGAGCTGCTCCTAGGGAAACGGGCCCGCTGTTACCTCCTGCCTGCTCCTGAGAGGCAGTGGGTAAACAAAGGCCAAGGAGGCAGTAAGTGTTCTAGGGGTGGAGACCTCCCTGACATTGCTTCTCAGCTTTGGCCCCATCTCCTCCAGGCCCAGGCTCCTCAGCCCAAGGAATCTCTTTCTCAGACACAGAGGATGACTTCTCTCACCGTTTCCGGGCCTACATCTCCGACGTGCTGAGCACAGTCCCTCAGCACGCTAAGAGCCGCTGCCAAGGGTACTGGAGTGAGGGTCGTGCCATGGCCAGGGGGGACAGACGCCTGCTCACAGGGCAGCAGCTAGCACAGGAGATCAAGGTGGGAAAACTTCCTGGGGACCCTGGCCTTGGCAGACAGCTTCCTTGTTCTCTCTGACCTGGCTGTGATGTCTCTGCAGAACCTCTCTGGTTGGATGGGGAAGACTGGGCCCAGTTTCAGCTCTCCAGACGAGGTAAGGAGCTCCTCCCCTCAGGGATGATTGATAGGGTCAGGTAAGGTGACCTTGGTTAAGGGTCTGCATGCCCTGGATGTGGAGATGAGGAACCAGGAGTATCCCTGGCTGAGGAGGAAAGAGGGAGGCAGCCTGGGTTTTCCCGTGGACAGATGGCTGCTCAGCTTCATGACATGAGGAAAGTGGAGGCTGCCAAGAAGGAGTTTGAGGAATATGTGAGACAGCAGGTGAGCCCCAGGGTCTGCAGGGGAGGCCATGCCGAGAGGATGCCCAAGTACTCAGTTGGACCACCTTCCTTCCTTCCCATTGTCACAGGACATAGATACCAAGCGCATCTTCTCTGCACTGCGAGTCTTGCCTGACACTATGCGGAACCTCCTCTCTACCCAGAAGGATGTCATCTTGGCCCGCCATGGTGTGACCCTGTTATGCAAGGAGAGAGAGCAGACCTTGGAGGCCCTGGAAGCAGAGCTGCAGGCAGAGGCCAAGGCCTTCATGGACTCCTACACAATGCGCTTCTGTGGCCACCTGGCTGCAGTAGGGGGTGCTGTAGGTGCTGGGCTCATGGGCCTGGCTGGGGGTGTGGTGGGTGCAGGTATGGCAGCAGCGGCATTGGCTGCTGAAGCTGGGATGGTGGCAGCTGGGGCAGCAGTGGGGGCCACTGGCGCTGCTGTAGTTGGGGGTGGTGTGGGTGCCGGGCTGGCTGCTACTGTGGGCTGCATGGAGAAAGAGGAAGATGAGAGGGTGCAAGGAGGGGACAGAGAGCCTCTTCTCCAGGAAGAATAACAGCTAGGAGATGTTGAAGGGTGAAAGGCAAGAGGAAAGGGTTCAGAGGGGACCTGTGTAGACTGGCCCTGTTGAATGCCCCAAGTCAAACACTGTTTGAGCTGGGGGTTTAAGGTGGATCCAGGAACCTGAAGAGGCTTCTGACCAAGAGGCTGTGCTTGGAGTGCAGTGGGTAGGGTGTGAGGCCTGTGTCTGGCTATGGATAATTGCTACTCACTGGAGCCTAGGATCTCCCACCATAAACAAGGATCCATCTCCTGTACCCCACTCCAGTTTATTTCCCTGAAGAGCTCTGGCCTGGAAGTTTGCCCCTGGATCCAAAACCCTGTCCTTTTTTACAACTGGGACAGGTTCCAGTGTGGCTGACTTGGGAGCTGGGGGCCCTGACAGGGAAGAAAGGAGGAGGGACCACAGGACAGAGATGGGTGTGATAGAGGTATAATTCCGGAGCAGTGATTTGTTCCCAAAACTTTTTCAGAAGGACAGACTTGCCTGGCATTCCCTGCCCTTCAGCTGGGTGTCCAGATGTGTGTCCTGAACCGCCCTGTACCCGAGCCTCTTGCAGTCCTCCTGAGCCCATGCCCTGTGCCAACCCTATTTGGATGGATCGAGACAGATTAAATGCCAAAGAACCACACCTCTTATTGCATTCTGTGCTAGCAGCCTGTCCCAGGTTCTGCCAAAGTGTGGTACAGGAAAACGCAGGAAATGAGTCCCCGACTTAAACATGGCCCCTTTCCCTTGAGCTGTGGGCCCTCTGGGCCACAATGGAAGACCTCCTTGATGCAGCTCTCTGAACAATAAATCCCCAGAGGGCTTGTGGACAGGGATCCTCTCTCAGCGGCTGGCAATTTCTAAGGAGACTTCTGGGTTATTAAATTATAAAGGATGTTGGGCACATGATTCTTTATTTTATATAAAAATAAAAATGTGTGTGTGTGTGAATGGCAGTTTTTCAGTACATTACCGAAGCAAGAATTTGGCCTCCCAAGGAATCTGGGGTGGGAGGAGGTGACAACTGTTTCCATTACCAGGATGTGGTGGTGGGGACAGGGACACTGAAATTTGAAGTGATCTGAGGAGTGTCATGCCGACTTGGTGGAGTCAGGAGGCTTTGGCTAGGAGCCAAGTACACAGCCACCTTTGCAGGCTTCTCTGTTAGGACTTTGGGCCGGATCCTCTTGTTGGTCCTCAGAGAAGCTGATTCTGATGACCCTGTCGGTAGGGACCTGCCATCTATTCCAGCAGAAGACAGAAGGAGGCATGAAACAGGAAGGTCTCTGTCAGACCCTGGAAAAGGGAGAAGCCAGGATCCATTGTGCAGGGCCAGTCAGTGTGTCACACCGGATTCTCCTCCCAGTTCTACCTCCAGTCTCAGAACCACATGCTTACTCTGTCCAAAACTGCATTTCACAGATGTAAACCAAAGACAGAGTTCCCCACCGCTCAGTCAGGGGAGGAGCAGGAGTTCTAACATCCAGGCTGGCTTTAATGCAGAGTCATTGGAAGAAGTGCTGTTGAGGGCTCTGCTGAAATCAAGATGTTCCTTTCTGGATGCTTTTGCTTGCATGTCCAGCTAAGGGAAATTTTGAGGGGCAGCTGAGGGTGCCGTCTGAGACTGATGGACAAAATACATAGGAACATTCCGGAGCTGGGAAGGAGGATGGGCGGGGTAAGGGTAAATGAGGGTGACTCTTCTTTGAAACTGGGCCATGCATGGGGACAGGGTCTGGACAGTGTGTAGTGTTTGTGGAGCAAGGCTTCCTGGGAGCACCACAGAGTCCTTCCACTGTCATCTGGTAGACACATGAGCTGCAAAGCCTTCCAGAGATTGGGGCTGCCAGGCTCAGGACACAAGGGCCTCCGAGGACTCAGAGGGCGGTGTTGTGTGGCTCAGGATCCCCCTCCTACAGGAACTTGGAGGAAACTCCAAGGTCAATTTTTTTATTCACTGAACAGATGGAAGAAGTTGGCTCAGCTAGAGATCCTTCTGTTGGAAAAATGGAATATTCCATGCTATTTGTCTTGTGCCTTATATCATTTAAAGCTGTCCCAAAGAGCTTCTCAATAATCCTGGAAACCACCAGCACTAGCAATATACATTTGTATAGAGGAGGACACAGAAGCCCAGAGAAATGACTTGTCTTGGTGTCAACAGAAACAACTAGTGACAGACAAACTGAGACTTGAACCCAAGATTTCTGATATGTCAGATCCCTTGCTCTGCAGAGCCTTAACCCTTACAGGTCTCTCCAGACCCCCAGACAACCTTCTGACTCCGATTAGATAGCTTCTGAGCAAGTGATTTCAAGTTTTCATTCCTATGATAAAGTACTTGAGGTCAAACTTGTTATCAAGGGGAATTTATTTTACTCAGTTTTGGAGGTCCAAAGACAGATGCTGGTATCAGCTTGACTCTGGTGAGGATTTTCTGGTGCTTGGCATATGGTGGGATGTAGGGAGTTAGATTAATATAAATTAGATTTAGTAAATATCTAGGTTTCTGTTACAGTCTCTTAATCCGGGGCATGAAGATCAACTTGGCTATGAGCAATTAGCTTATCATTTTATGGATGAAGTCACATGAAACAGGGGAGTCTCTATGGACTGAAAAACAAGGTTGAAGCCAGGTGAAACAAGGAAAGACTTTATGACCTGGCATTGTTTTCAGCTGCTAAATGGGCATAGCCCAGATTAAGCTGAAGCAGGTGGAACAAAGAGAGATCCTATTTAAGGACGAGTGGATGGAGTCAAGGGGGCTCCATGCTAGAGAGCTTTGATGCTAGCGTCCTCATGCTAAAAAGGACAATGAGTAGTTTGTATCCTCTGATGGAGAAAGTGCTGGTGGACTGATGGCCAGATCTCCCTGAGGCAGAAAGAAGCTGGTGAGCAGAGAAAGCCTCAGCAAGACAGCAAAAGGCAGGGCTGGAGAGATGGCTCAGCGGTTAAGAGCACTGGCTGCTCTTCCAGAGGTCATGAGTTCAATTCCCAGCAACCACATGGTGGCTCACAACCATCCATAATGAAATCTGGTGCCCTCTTCTGGCCTGCAGATACACCTGCAGACAGAACACTGTATACATAATAAATAAATCTTTAAAAAAAAAAAAAAAAAAGACAGCAAAAGGCCAAGGACTAAACCCTGTGGCTCAGCTTTTGCCTAGAGGGGTTTGACCTGTCCGAACAGTGGCCTGAAGGGAACTGTGGCCAGCTTTAAAGATTGAGGCAGAACGGCAGAGTAAGTAAGTTGGCCTACAGACGGCTGAGGTCTCTCAGAGAGAAGAAAGCCTCAAGCCTTATTTAAGGTGAAACCGTCATAGCCAATTTACCCTGACGAATCTACGTCTGAGATATTTCAGAAGAAAGACTGCTAAGTGCATGAAAGGGTCTACCCCAGAGACTGTGTTCCTGATGACTGAGGACCTGCCCCAGAGACTGTATCCTTCTAAAAGGTTATGAAAATAGTTGTAATAGTTATCAATAGGTTTAGTGGTTAGGTCTTAGGGGTTGAAGGAATTCATAGGGGTTATAGGAATTTATAGGAATAGAAGTTAAGTAAGTGTATTTGTTATAAGTGAATATAGTTATTAATAAATAAGTGTTTAATAATTAAAAAGTACGGTTTCAGTGGGAGAAGGGTGTATAAGAGGGAGTCCTCACGTGGCAAGATAGGAAGCCAGAGGTGAGGGAAGGGTTTGTAAGAACTACATTAACTCCTACTCAAGGTTGTATCCTTAGTGACCTGACTTAGCCACCATCTCTTAAGGGTTTGATGAGGGACAAGTGTCCCATTATGAGCCCTGAGATACCTGTAGTGGGGGTTTGGATTTCTTTGGAAACACAGACTCATGAGAGGGGGGCATAGAAATTAGTCTAAAGTCTGGCACCTGTGGGGAACACCTGGGAGAGTGTGTGGCCTGGATCAACAGGTGTACCTTGAGAGAAGGGTATAAGGTTGGTCAATAAAAACTTAAAGTAGCCGGGCGGTGGTAGCTCACGCCTTTAATCCCAGCACTTGGGAGGCAGAGGCAGGCGGATCTTTGTGAGTTCGAGGCCAGCCTGGTCTACAAAGTGAGTCCAGGACAGCCAGGGTTACACAGAGAAACCCTGTCTCAAAAAACCAAAAAAAAAAAAAAAAAAAAACTTAAAGTAGGCTGGAGACCAAGAGCCACAGAACTTAGGTCTGGGGTTCAGTCAGACCTAGATATAAAGTCTCTTTTTAACTCTGAGGCCCCACATTAGGCACCACCTGTTGGCATACCTTATAGCTATTTATTAATAATTCTAAACACCTTCTAGCCAACCCACCCAAGTCACATTATGAAGATGTTCTCATGTGTGGTTCCTTGGGGCCACTCTTTAGCCAATGCCAAAGGGGACACAGCAATCTGTAGCAGCTGCAGTGGTCAGCCTGCTCTGGCATCGAGATGGCTGCCGCCTCACCTCCACTTGGGGTCAAGGCCTCCTGTGTCCTTCTAAGACTGTTGAACCTACACGGGGCAGGTGCTGCACTCTTCTGATGGCCCTGACTCTGGCCGTCATTGCACCCTTGCTTGTTTCTGTGGTCTTTTCAGCCTGTCCAGTTTTTGTGAACCTCCTCTGGGCAGGTCCTGTGGCTGCCTTGAGGCAGGTGCTGTACTCACTTGTCCTAGGAGCTGGCCATTACCACACACGTGCTTGAGGCCGCAGTCTCTTCATCATCCATTGGTGTAGGCACAGACTGTTGGTGCACCCTGCTTGGGATTGGACATTTGTGCTGGCAGTTGCCACCCTCTCCCTTGGCATTGCTGTCCCTGAGTAGGTCTGCACTCAGCGGCTGGCCTAGGCCTCTGGGCCATGGCTTTTCACCTGGGCTCCACCCAACTTAGGCTTCAAGTTTCGGCAGCAGCAACTTTCAGGAAAACATTGTCTAGAGTCTTTTGAAGTGAAGCAGCGATGAGCAGTGAATGAAATAATACCAAGTAAAAAGCCCTCTCCAGTTTTCTGTGCCTTCCTTTTTATACCCTCTCTCTAATTATGCACCAGGATGTTTTCTCATTGGCCAACCTTATGCCCTCCTCCCTAGGTACACCTGTTGGCCCAGACTATGAGCTCTCCCAGGTGTTCCCCACAGGTGCCAGACTTTAGGCTGATTTCTATGCACCCTCTTATGAGTCTGTTTTTCAGTGGATTCATGCAACACAACTGTGTTTTCAAAGAAATCCAAACCTCCACTTACAGATAACTTTAAACAATACTCCAAATTAGTATTGGGCTTTCAACATTGGTTCTGTGATCTCCCAGATTGTAAACCAGGCCTCCAAGATTCTCTTGTCACAAGTCTCTGGGTTACATATTGCTGTCATACCATGCAGCTCCTAATTCTGACTTTCCCTAATGTTGAAGATAGCAAGTCCATAAGACACAAAGAGCCAGCAACCCGAAGCCCCTCATCATATGCAAGAGCCCCACTCCACTGACCTGCAGAAAAGCAACACCGCAACCCAGAATAAACGTTGACTGCATTGAATGAGTGCAGTCATTCCAAGCTGATTTGTTACTGTGGCATTGCCTTTCTACCAGACTGTACTCTTTGAAATGGGGTGGCAACTGACAAATACCAGTTGGGCGGGGAGCGATAAAGAAACACTCAGCTGAGCCGGGCGGTGGTGGCGCACGCCTTTAATCCCAGCACTTGGGAGGCAGAGGCAGGCGGATCTCTGTGAGTTCGAGGCCAGCCTGGTCTACAAAGCGAGTCCAGGACAGCCAGAGCTGTTACACAGAGAAACCCTGTCTCGAAAAACCAAAAAAAAAAAAAAAAAAAAGAAACACTCAGCTGGGCTCATGTCAAGACAAACCATTTGCTAACCACCCACCTATAAATATTTGGAATGTAGAACTCACATGGTTGAGGAAGAAGTTTTTAAAAAATAAAGTCCCTTGGCAACCTAGGATATTCTTTCCACCAATGTGGAGAATCAAGGTGATTCAAGCATTCAACACATAGAGTTGATCCTGTGTAATCTGGTAATGACATTACAGAGACAAAAAGAAGTCCCACCCTTGTTGTACTTTTTTTTTTCTGGTGTCTAGTACCTGAACAGACAGATGAGATGGAAAGAATGGCTTCGCTCACAGTTTCAGAGGGCTTGGTTTTATGTGTTGAGCAGAGAGCCCATGGTGGATTACAGTTGTTCACTTCATGACCAACCAGGAAACAAGAAAAGAGAACATTTTATCTTACTGGCTTTTTTTAAGTTTGTCCCATTTTATTATATCTGGGACCTTAGCCCATGGGATGGTCACCCACATTTATAGTGGGTCCTTCTTCCTCACTTAATCCTCCCTGGAAGACCTTTACAGAAACATTTAGAGATGTGCTTTGCTAATCTTCTGGCTGATTCTAAACCTAGTTAAGTTGAGAAAGATGGCTAGCCACCACACTCTCATCTGTATGGCCAGGCAGATGCAGCCTGTGGGCCCAGATATGCTCATGGATGAGGCAGGGGCTCTGCAGCATCGTTCACTGTGTACACTTTAACAGTTCCCCAATAAGTCTCAGAGCATCTGGCTGAGACACCCCCGTGACAGGGTGATTGAATGCTGGAACCACATGGTGCTATGAGCTGCAGAAAGACAGTCCTGGGTAAGTGGTAATCTTTGAAAAGAGATGCTCAAGTGTCAAAGACCTTGTGTGTTTGTGTGATGAACTACATAAATACAACTTGCCCTTTGCTTCCAAAGGCACACTTGCCTGGCCCCGTTCCTAACAAGGACTGTACCTCGCAAGTCTTTACAGAGCAGATCTATCCTGGGAATGTTGTAGGGACTTCCCAGGGTGAGTAATACTTCTAGGGTCCAAGACTGGTAGTGCAGAAAAACAAAGCAGTGTTAGAAAATAATGGGCTGACTCTTAGTGAATTGTGAATCTTAAAGTAATTGGAATCACTAATCCAAGTTAGACATGTTATTAGGATCCATGTCCCCAAAGGCCCACATGTTAAGGGTTTGTTTCTAGTCTCATGGTATTATTGGTAGGACTTTAAGGGATAAGAGCTAGTGGGAAGAAGTTAGGTCATTAAGATGTGCCATTGAGGGCTGGAGAGATGGCTCAGAGGTTAAGAGCACTGGCTGTTCTTCCAGAGGTCCTGAGTTCAATTCCCAGCAACCACATGGTGGCTCATAACGATCTATAAAGAGATCTGGTGCCCTATTCTGGTGTGCAGGCATAATACTTCAATACAGAGCACTGTATATATAATAAACAAATAAATCTTTAAAAAAAAAAAAGATGTGCCATTGAAGGGGATACCGGGGCTCTAGCCCCTTCCCTCTTTGCTTTTAGCAAGGCCACCATGAGGCAAGAAGCATACACATGTGCCATGAAAAACTGTGTCACTATGGGCCCCAAAACAGTGGGGCCAACTGAGCCCTCTGAAATATTGAGCCCAATTAAGGCTTATTTCTTTATAAGTTGACTATTTCAAATTATAATTGTGATGAAAAAGCCACCAAGGCTGTCTATGAAAATAATAGCAGGTTTATTAGAATGGCCCAATATCAGTTCTTCTAGAGAATTCAGAGCTGAAGCCCTGGTGGAAACCCCACTTTAGTCCTCCTGAGGAGTTGCCTTTGTGTGGAAGGCATGAGCTCAGTTGGATTGTTCTTTTCCTTTGATGGTCACATCAGAACACGTACAGGAGGAGCCCTCCCCATGTGAAGACAGCCTGCCTTTTCTTCAGAACTGTCGTGTCCCCCTCGACCAGCAAGGATGACGCAACTCACAAAAACTCTTCTCCAGCAGTTTATTTAGGTTCCTTGAAAACAGTCTTCCGAAAATGTCGAATGCCGAATGCCCGGGCAGACCCAACCCACAGGCTAAATACTAAATGAACAGCCAATCAAGTAAAGCCACGTGGTGTTATCTTAGAGGCCCACGTATGCGGAAGCAAGCCAGATCAGCGGTCTTTGTCAAATATGAACTTGTTTATCATCGAGAGCACTCTCCGTTGGGCTGGTGGAAGGCGGAGACCGGCGCCATCTTTAGGGCGCGGCACATCGAAGCTCTCTACAGTTTCCCCTTTTTTATTTTTTCTAAAGTAGATAAAAAGTCCCTGGAAAGGCTTTGTAATCCCTCTATCTGGGGATCTCATGGTGGGCCTGAGCCTGTAGGAGGGCGGTGCTCAAACTCTTACCCGTCTCTGGGTCAGCCTCCCCACTCGGGACTGTCCTGTCTTAGGTGGCTGAGACTTACCCGTCAACTCTGTCATTGACTTGTCAGACCCTAATATCCGTGGAACGAATACCTCAGTGGGCAGGGACTATGTTTAGTGAAGATTTACTTTACGGCAGCGAGCCATGCCTGAGGGGACTGGCCCGCCTCAATGGCGACAAGGGCTTGTATAATCATGGCTGTATTACACTTTTGTGTGGTTTTCATTTTGTAGATGTACCATAGGCAAACCAGAGAGGCTAGTATCATTAGTATCGCCAAAGAGCCTACGCCCGCCCACTCCTTAAGATGATCCATAGTCGTCTGTATCTAGGAAGTCAAACCAGTAGCCAGGCTCAGATCCACCCGAGTGGAGTTGATGTGGATAATTGTCGCTCTCAGCTCTCTCATTAAATTTTCAAACTTAGCCAACCAATCCTGTAAGAGGAACTTTGACAATTGTCTAGACAAATTAGTAGCCTTTGTAAAATTTTGATATTGTACGGAAGTAACACATAAACCTTGTAATTTTCACTCATACCCCAATTGTGCTAGTTGTCAAAGAGAATCAATCTGTTTTTGTATTAAATCTATGTGTTGATTAACTATCATAAGACCTCCTTTGAGATGAGAATTTATAGAGGTCTGAGTATCCAATGCCTGTGTCACAGTGGCTGAGATGTTATTTAGGGCATTGGCAGTCTGTATAGAACTAGACAAGGCAATAGTTGAGGCAGTAGCTCCCACAGCAGCAACAGTGATAGCAGTAACAATAGCTGTAGTGATGTCAAAATCTCTTTTAAACCTGAATAGCATCATGGTATTAGGGGCCTCTACAGGAACTGGTACATATCGAGGCATTTTAGTCACCACAGCCACAGGAAAGGCTGTGGCATTTCAGCATAGGGCATAAAAACATGTGTCCGGAGTGTATACTAACTTTTTTTTACCTAAAGATGCACTCCCATTACTTACAATCTACAGAAAAGGAGGCCAGAGACATACTGGCGAGGCTGAAAAGTTCTTGTTGTGGTAAGAATGAAACAAAGAATTCCAAGTACCAGAGCCATTACCGCTAGAAAAATCCAATCTGGTAGTGGACCCTAGGGAAAAATTAACTTTTTGATAAATTTCTCCCCCTAGCATAATGACAGGTCCCAAGTCCATGTAACTTTCATTTACTCCACACAAAAGCCACAAATCAAAAGGATTGGTGGCAGTCTGTTGAGGATCCCTAGTAGATATATCAAGCATTCCTGTACAAGACTTATTTACTATATTACTAATCATGGGGCTAAAGGAAAAATAATCTTGTTGAACCCAAACTGCTCTGTGCTCCTGACATCCAGTCCAGGGAAAAGGTCCTTCCTCTCCTGTGGATCTTCTACAAAAAGGTGCCCAGCGTGGCTGTTTGGGGGGGTCCTGGTCAGAGACTCGTGTGGGCCACCATCCTTTAAGACGAGAACCATTGCCTGAAAACAAACCATCACTCCTACCCCCAAACCTCAGTTGTGGTAAAAAATCTGTTGACTGTTGAGACAATTTAATGTATTTTGTATCATCTGACCTATTGAAGCTCATTAAAAAGCACAGACTATCCTTCAAGCTGACATTTTTATTACCCTCTATAGGGCTTCTCTGATCATCAAAGGGAAGGTAGGGTAAGCCTAGGCTTCTATTATTGTTAAATAAGCGTGGAAACACAGTTGTATCATGTCTGACCGGCATCGGCTTTGGGAATATCGACAGGATCCCCCATCTCGGCTTGGTCATTCCTGACATACTCACTGCTACTATCACCAGGATCCCTAGGAAGGTCTTTATGACGAATCTTTCTCACAAGGCGTTTAGGCACCCACATTGGATCTTGTTGATCCTGAGGAAAAACACAAACAGACCCTCTCGCCCATGTTAGCACGGGGTCAGGCCCCCGCCAAGAGCCTGTCAAAATATCCTTCCACTTTACCATGCTTTTAGGTGAACCATGGGAATCCTGATGTCTGTCCGCTGCTGAGCGGCCTTGAGCATCCAAATTGAAAAAATTTAAAGTAAATAAGGCTAAAGATATTTTCTCCTTGGGGGTACAGCCTTGGCCTATTTTTTGTTAATTGTCTAGGAGAATTAAGTGTTGAATCACCTTTTAAAATATCATATAGGGGTCTTATTTTATAATTTGGTAGTTTTAAATAGCCTCTTACCCAATTAATATCTCCTAACAACCTTTGAAAATCATTTAAAGTCTTTAAATTATCTTTTTTTATCTCAATCTTTTGAGGTATTATCTTTTTAGGTCTAACCTTTGCTCCTAAATAATCAACCATATTTTTTTTTGAACCTTATCAGGAGCAATAAACAACCTTTTCTTTTTTAATAATTGAACTAATTTTTTATAGGCCCGATCTAACATTTGTTTACTCTTAGCTGTCAGTAAGATATCATCCATATAATGAACATATCTCAAATCTGGAAAATTCTTTCTCAAGGGAGCAATGGCTTCCCCCACAAATAGTTGGCACATAGTGGGGCTGTTTGTTATGTCCTGGGGTAATACTACCCATTTAAACCTCTGATCAGGTTTTTTATGGTTACAGGATGGAACAGTAAATGCAAATCTCTCACTATCTTTGGCACACAAAGGGATGGAGAAAAAACAATCTTTTATATCTATAACTATAATGGGCCATGAGGCTGGCAAAGATGATAAAAGCGGCAAGCCGCGTTGTACTGGGCCCATGATCTGCATTTGTTGATTTATGGCACGCAGATCATGCAATAATCTTCATTTTCCAGATTTCTTTTTAACGACAAAGATAGGTGTATTCCAGGGAGATACAGATGGTTTTATATGCTTTAAAGATATCTGTTTATCCACCAAATCTTTGGCTGCATTCAATTTTACAGAGGAAAGTGGCCACTGAGGAACCCATACTGGATCCTCCATCTTCCAAGTTATGGGAATGCCCTCCTCAGTGGCCCCTAGGAAAAACCCAGGCCCTGTCTCTTTTGTCTTTGTTGCATAGATATTGGACTCTTTCGTTCCTGTAAATATTTTTCTATTCCAAAGCCTGGAGCATATCCCATATCTTGTATCATATTTTGGGCTGAATCAGAATAGTCATTACTCAATTTAAATCCCATATCCTTTAAAAGGTCTCTTCCCCAAAGGGAGATAGGGAGCTCAAGTACATATGGCTGCATTTCTCTTGAGTGGTTTTTTTGGTTTTGCCACTTTAATAACCTTGTACTCATATCTGGAGTCTTAGCATAACTCAGGCCTTGAAGTGTTTGAGAAGAGGCTTGTACGGGCCAACCTGAAGGCCAGTCTTTCTTTGCTATGATATTCCTATCAGCCCCAGTATCCAAAAGGCCCAGGATCTTTTTACCATCAACTTTTAACTCTAAGACAGGGCGTTGGTCCAAATCCAGGGAGAGAAAAGTCAGATCCGTGCCCGTGGACCCAAAACCATCTTTTCCTTTCTCTCTATCCTTTGCTGTATAGCGGTCATGTAAGCTCGGCAACATGATCAATTGAGCAATTCTAACTCCAGGAGAGATGGCCGTTATACCATGGGGGGAGGCTACCATGATCTTAACCACTCTTGTATAATCTGGATCTATAACTCCAGGATGGACAGTAAGTCCTCTCAAGGCTGATGATGACCTCCCTAACAACAAACCAACTGTACCAGGTTCAAGGGGTCCTTTAAAATCTGTTTCAATTAACTGGACCCCCATTTGGGGTGTTAATACGAGTCTGGTGGTGGAGCAGAGGTCCAATCCTGCTGAGCCTATAGTGGCTCTCCGCGGTCTCTCGGATGGCGGAGGGTTGGCCATCTCTCTTGATTTTGTTCTTTGTCCTGATTCTCTACTGCCCCATATATTTGTGGGCCCTGAGGTCGTGGGCCCTGCTGTCCGTTTTTTGGACGAGCGGCACCATAACCTTGAGTTAAAGGCTGGCCATGGATGTCTATCACTGAACAGCATTTATTAGCCCAATGGTTCCCTTTTTTACATTTTGGGCATAACCCCGGCCGCCTGGGGCGTTGTACACTTCCTGTACTTTCTGTACTCCTTCCCCTGGGGCACTGTCTTTTAAAGTGTCCCATCTTGTCACACTTAAAACAAACTCCTGAACTTCCTCCACCTTTTTTGGCCAACTGTATTACTGTAGCAGCAAGACCAGCATTAGTTAACGGCCCTCCAAGCACTCTACACACTTTCATCCAGGCCTCTAGGCTTTTGTTCTTATAAGGGGTGATAGCGGCTCTACATTCTTTGGTACATTGCTCATAGACCAACTGTTTTATTAGTGGCAAAGCAGCATCCGGGTCACCAAAAATCTTCCCTGCTGCTTCCACCATTCGTGTTACAAAATCTGAAAAGGGCTCCATGGGGCCCTGTAGAATCTTAGTTAAGTTCCCACTCACCTCCCCTTTATTAGGAAGAGATCTCCAAGCCTTGATAGCTATCTTGTTTATTTGCTCATAAATCTGAATAGGATATCCTATCTGTTGGTTGGCAAATCTCCCCTGCCCAAGAAGCATATCTCTATCCCAGGCTGGATTTCCATCTCTCTGATTATTGGCTGCTTGCTCAGTGGCATACTCAATCAAGAAAGCTTTCCAGTCTAAGTATTGCCCTGGACTTAAGCAGGCGTGGACCAGGCCACTCTAATCACTCGGAGTCATACAATGTCTGCTTAATGCTTTCACTTGAGCCATTGTAAAAGAAGCTGTAGTACCATAGGTACGAACCGACTCTGTAAGAGATTTTACCACCTTAAAATCAAGCGGTTCCTCGTACCTGTTCCCTTGTGGGTCTTGGTATACCGGATAGGCAAACTGTAATTCTGTTCTTACTTGTGTCCACATCCCCGGGCAGAAAGATCTCCCTACTTTCAGGGACTGAACAGGCTGATCTATCTGAGTGGCTTCTGGATATGGAGGAGGAGTTGAAGGTGCCATGGCAATGGCTTTATTTACACCAGCCGCCGCCAGCGTGGTTGAAGGCGCTGCAGCAACGGCTCCACCCACACCGACTGTTGCTGACGTGTCCTTTTTCTTTACCCTTTTCTTTTCCTTTTTTCTAATAACAGTCCTCTCCAACTGTTCTATTAGAGCATGTAGCTCTCCTTTAGAATCTGTGTTCTCTGAGTCCTCAAAATCTCTAAAATCTCTAAAATCTCTAAGATCGGGATAGAGAGGAACTTTTTTTTTTGTCTCCCTTTTCACTGTCTGTCTGTTTAAATCTTTTGTCTTTGTTACTTTTTTTTTTACTGTCTACCTGTTCAGATCTTTTCCCTTGTAGCAGTTCCAAGGCTGATTTTTCCTCTTTGATTGTATTACAACACCTCTGATCTTTTAAACAACTCCTCACCATTTTTCAAATCGGTCTTACTCCATGCTTCAGAGTCCCTTGCTCCCAAGCAAAATCCAAGTCCCTGCCTAATTTGTCCCAGCAGGATACCGTAAGATTCCCAGACACCGCAAACCACGGAGCCACGGAATCACATTCATTCAAAAATCTTTTTAGGGTAGACTTCTTAATCTTTAAATTCCTAGCTAAAAGTAGCTCCTGAAGAGCCAGAAAAATTGGGTGTGACTCAGACAATCCCATGTTTAAAAACTTACTTTTGGTTCGCTGCTTCCCCGCGAAATTTTACCTTTCGTTCGCTGTCTCCGTGAAACTTTACCGTATGTTCACTATCATCCATGAATCTTTACCGTATGTTTGCTATTATCCGCGAATCTTTACCTTGTGTTCGCTATCTCCGTGAAACTTTATTGTCCTGATTTATCCCAGGAACTTACCAGCGCTGCCCCTGACTGCAGGAGTTCTGAGTCTTTTTTGGGCCCCCGTACGGGCCACCACTTGTCGCGTCCCCCTCGACCAGCAAGGATGACGCAACTCACAAAAACTCTTCTCCAGCAGTTTATTTAGGTTCCTTGAAAACAGTCTTCCGAAAATGTCGAATGCCGAATGCCCGGACAGACCCAACCCACAGGCTAAATACTAAATGAACAGCCAATCAAGTAAAGCCACGTGGTGTTATCTTAGAGGCCCACGTATGCGGAAACAAGCCAGATCAGCGGTCTTTGTCAAATATGAACTTGTTTATCATCGAGAGCACCCACCGTCGGGCTGGTGGAAGGCGGAGACCGGCGCCATCTTTAGGACGCGACACATCGCAGCTCTCTACACAGAACATCTCTCTGAATATGGGAATCTCTGGATTGGTTGATGGGGTAGTGGGCTCCCAATGAGGACCTTTCTAGGTCTTTTTGATTTTATATCTCAGGCTTTGCAGGGAAAAGAGAAGTCCTTTTAAGCACTGAACACGATATGAGGAAACTGAGCTAACTTGGGCACAGACTATGGATCTCAACTCATATTCATAGCCTGCCAGACAAGAGCTCAAAGGACAGTGCAGAGTCCCTCTCATCTTTAGCAAGGCTAGCAGTGGAGTGTTAGCACCCCTCACAGGAAGAGCAATGAGTGGACTTGTGGAGTCTGATTCATCTGTTCTACTTAAGCAGAGGACGGTATGTGTGCAGGAGTATCAAGCATGACCTGCCTTAGTGCTGAATGATGGTGCCCTCAGGCCACCTGGGCATCCTACGGACCACAGTGAGACCTAATCTCTTACCTTCCACAGCTTTGCTTCAATAGAATCCACCTTTCCCCAGGTCCCGGACAAAGCTGGCAGAGGACAGTCTTTCACAGCACCTTGTGCTAACCCTTGCATGTTAGGAACTCTGCTGACAGGCACCAGGCCTCTTACAGTTGTCATTGATGGTGGGGAAGGGGTGTTGAGAGAGGATCTTTAGCCCATGCTGGACTGGAGGGGGCACAGCTCTGTTCTGTCTTTCACAGCAGCCTGAGGTGTCCCTCCTAAGTCTCACTAAACTAGAATTTGTGGCTTCAACATAAAAGAGTGATTTTGGGATGATTAGTATGAAGAAGAGTTGGAGGTATTTTTGTTTTTAATTTTTGAGACAGGGTTTCTCTGTGTATCCTTGGCTGTTCTAGACTCACTATGTAGACCAGGCTGGCCTTGAACTCACAGAGATCCGCCTGCCTCTGCCTCCTGAGTGCTGGGATTAAAGGCATGTGCCACCATGCCAGGCAGAGAGCTGTGAACTGCCATGTGGTTGCTGGGATTTGAACTCAGGTCCTTTGGAAGAGCAGCCAGTGCTCTTAACCACTGAACCATCTCTCCAGCCTGAAGAGTTGGTGTTTAATAAAGGTATTTTAATATGAATTTTAAGCATGAGGGTTAGAGAAAGGTATATCCCAGACCATGGGTGTGGCTGTCTCAGAGAATTTTCCCTTCCTCCCCCCCCCCCCCCCCCCGTATCTGACCGGTCCAGCAATGTGAAGCTGTTATCCATAAAGAATCACTAATGAACTCAAGTGAGGTCGCTGGGGGAACCTCATGGGACTGTAATAGACACTGTAAAGCTCTAGACCCAGGGATGCAGGGAAGTAGGCACAGCCACTAAGCGTCTTGCTGGAGTTGACCAGAAAATGTCTGGGGAAAGGAATCAGGTCCAGTCCAGCGTCAGATTCATTCATGAGCCTGGGCCATTGCCACTTTGAAATCAACCACCTGCATGTAAAGGAGTATTCTTCCTGTCCCTGCACCCTTCACAGAAAAGTTAACAGTGCTAGGATCCTTGCCTCAGCTGGTGACAAGTTTCAAGCAGACTATTGGGTGAGGGTCCCTTTTCCCTACATGTGCCCACAATTTTCCTTGTCTTCCTAGCCTGCCTCAGTCTTGTTTTAAGTCCTGCCCTCAGAAGGGCAGCCCTAGAGAGCTTCATGGAGTCAGTTTGTACAGATCAAATTTCAGGGCGGCCAGCAACCTCCAGATCTTAGCAGAGTTAACACTCATGGGAACCCTCAAGGTGGCCACTGCTTCCACATAAGCCTTTAGTACATGTGACTCCTTAGAATAATTTAAAGATTTTAACTGGCTTTTATTTATGATTCTAGAATGAGGCAATTCCTTATTCTATAAATTGCTCCAACATTCTTTGAAGTGTTATTTTCTCTCTTTCCTATCCACATCCTCTTTGTTCGTGGGCTGTGTAAATTTTTTTCAGTCCATCTTCTGGATCACTCATTCTTTCTTCTACTAGTTCAAATATGAGCTGTGCTCCAATTTCAGTTACTGTATTTGTGGTGTGTGTATGTGTGTGTTCTGAGACAGGCTCTCTATCTGCATCTAGAGCTCGCTGTGTGGGCTAGACTGGTTGGCCAGCAGCCCCAGGGATCTGCCAGCCTCTGCTCCCTGGCACTGGAGTGAAGGGTATACAGCATCATGTCTGGGTTTTACACGGTTTCTGGGTATCCAGTCCCAGGCTGAGGTGCTGTTACACAGACCACTTTCCCCCTGAGCTGTCTTCCCAGCTCCCAGACAGTTTTTAATGTTCATCTTTTTCTAGCTGTGTATTTTCCTAGGCTTAATAATTCCGACTTGGAGAACAATTTGCTAGCCCCAAACACCGGTTTTCTTCTCCTTACCGCCTAACGACCACCTCTTCTTTCATCCTCAACTTCAGGATAAAAAAATAACCTTTTCAGCAAACCGTGCTGGACTGATCAGTTATCAGTAGGTGAAGAATGCAGAGAAAGGAAAGCTGAAGGCCCTTGGCTTCTCATTGTGACTCGTTCGCCACAATAGTGAGCAGTGCTGTGGAGATCCGATGCATTCGGACCCTCATGTGGCTTCTGTCTTAGTTCTGGGCTTCTGTTTTGGTGACAAGGAGTAAAATGCCCCCATTTTATTACTCACTTTTTTCCTTGCTGTGGCAAAATGACTGGCAGAAACAGCCCACTGAAGGAAAGGTTTCTTTGGGTTCCTGGCTTCAGAATGTCCTTGCAGGGAGGTGGAGAGGAGTCCATGTTGGCTGTAGTAAGTGGCAGAGGTGCCTCACGTTTTGACAAATCAGGAAGCAGAGCTGGGGTATCTTCCTTAATGTCTGACTTCTTATGTAGCTTTTAAAGTGGCCATATTAGCCATACCTTCTTCCATCCAAGGATTCTACAACCCCTCAAACAACAGAGCTGTCAGGCATGCCCAGAAAGCACTTTTACCCACTGAACCATCTTGCAAGCCTGACAAAATGAATTTTAAAGATTCATTCAACTCTTTGATGCAGGTATTTGGATAAATTATGAATTAAGCAATTATATCAGGTCATATTACACATTGAAACATGCAGCATCCAACCAGACCACACACACACTACCAATTTAAGTTCTTATCGTTAGTGAGTGGAGGTTTGAACCGCACCCCATGCCCACTGGTAGAAGCAATCATGTTATGTCAAAGAAAGTGCAGTTGAGAAGAGCAAAGATGGCGCACATATACAATTCCTATGATGATGGACATGCATATTTGCTATTTACATCTTCCTGGTCAAGGGACTTTGATTATGCAATGTTGTTGTTTCTTGTGACTTTTTTTTTGTCATCTATCATTTTTTTTTTTTTTGCCAGCTCTGCTCAGCTGCATGGAATATCAGTTTCTGTCCTTTAACTTCCACTAGTTAAGCCCTTGTATTTAGAGTGTGTCCTTTTGTAGACAGTGTATATTTCAATCTCAATTAAAACAATCCATTCAGCCGGGCGGTGGTGGTGCACGCCTTTAATCCCAGCACTTGGGAGGCAGAGGCAGGCGGATCTTTGCGAGTTCGAGGCCAGCCTGGTCTACAAAGTGAGTCCAGGACAGCCAGGGCTACACAGAGAAACCCTGTCTCGAAAAACCAAAAAAACAAAACAAAACAAAAAAAAAACAATCCATTCAATTACTCTATGCTTTTTGATTACAGTTTAATCTATTTGCATATGAAGTAAGTATTTTATGTTAGATAAATAGCATAGTGCTAGATTGCTTTTCTAGCATGCACAAGGTCCTGGGTTCAATCCCATGGACAGACAGACACACACACACACACACACACACACACACACACTCACACACATGAGAGAGAGAGAGAGAGAGAGAGAGAGAGAGAGAGAGAGAGATATTAGAGATTATCAATAGGGAGGAATTTTCAAAATCTATTTAATTGTATATATACTATATACTATAATGTACTATAAATCTATAGTAACTGTATCTTGTGCAGTTACTACATTGTTTAATTGTTTCTCTTTTCCTCTTTCCTGCCTTTATGTTTTTTGTGTTTTTCTCCCTTTGAGACAGGGTCTCACTATGTAGCCTTGTATGACCTCAAACTCACAGAGTTAACACCTGCCTCTGCCTCCTGGGTGCTCGGATTAAAGGCATGTACTACTTTGCCTGGCCTGATTTTTTTTTTTTTAAGTGACATAGTTTGATTCACTGTTTTGTTTTGTTTTTTATTCACTGTTTTTTTTTCTTTTCAATATTTTCTATAGGCATTTTCTTTGTAGTTCCTCAACATGATTGAGGAGAAGTATCTTCTAATTATAACAATGTTTCTAAATGGATTACTTCAACTGTATTTTTAAAATTTACTACTTTATATTTCACACACTGTGTTTTTAAATGGCACAGGTCACATCTTTTCATGTGTTTGTAACCACTAAAAGTTTTGTAGCTATAATTATTCTCTTATCTTTTGAATCCTACATAAGATTTAAATTATTTATGTGCATGACTATCATGTTATAGGAGTCTGCACTTTTCTCTGTACTCGCTCTTATCAACAGCCTGTCTCCTTTCATGTTTTTATGTTGCTTCTCAATGACCTTTGATCTCAACTTGAATGGCTTTATACTAGAACTTGTGAAGCAGGTCTGTGGTGAGGGAAGGACACCCCAGCTTTGTTTGTATGGGAAAGCGCCCGCCCCTTTCTCTTGGGACTTTGCTATGTAGATCTGGTTGGCCTCCTCTCTACTAAGGACCGAGGTGACAAGTGTGTACCAGCACATCTGTCTTTTCTCTTTTCACTTTTGAAGGTCTTGTTGCGGTGCAGTTTGTTTTCTCAGCACAGTGTTCTGGACAGAGCTCTATTTCAGAAGCAGCAGTCTGACTTTATCACCCACTTCCCTCTGATTCGTGGCGCTTCTGCTCAGACCCTGGATGTCCTCTAAGCAGAGTTCTCTGGTCCCTGACTGTCACCTGGTCTGTGCTGCTCTAGATGTCTGTTCTTCTTTGTTTTGAGGGTTTTTTCTTTCTGTCTAGTGTGACTTTCCTCAGGGCATCCTGGGTGGGGTCTTCATACTTTGAGTTTGGAGATCCTTTTCTTTTGTCGAATTCGGGGAGTTTTCAGCTACAATTTCTTCAGGGAAGGGTTCTTTCAACTTTGTCTAATGGAAATTGCATTGTGTGTGTGTGTGTTGATGGTGCCCTATAAGTCCTTTAGGCCTCCTTTATTTTTTCATCTCCCCTTTTCCAAGTGACCAGTGTTAACTTTGCTGACTCTTCTGCTTGGCTAAGCATGCTATAAATCCCTTCCGCGCCCGTCCCAGGCGGTTATCACATCCTACTGTTCCAGAGCCCATCTGCCTCTTTTTAATGGTTCCCTTTGCTGACATTCTTGTTTTTGTCCTGGCCCACTTTTCAGATTCCATTTAGCTGTCAGATGTCTGCATTCTTTTGAAAATTTGTTGTACTTATATAAGAATTTATTTTGAATACTTTGTCAGGTAGTTTATAGATTAATCTTTCTTTGGGGCTGGCTTCTGGATTCATTCTGTTCCTTTAAATGGGCCATGATTCTGTGGACTTGTGTGCATGTGCATGTATGTTTGCATGTGTATGTATGCGGGCACATGTGCCTTATGGATCTTTTGCTAAGTTTTAAGCATTTGGAAAAGCAACCAACTCTCTCAGTCTTAGTCTTTATTGCTTTGTACAGAAGACAATTTAAAAAAAATATATATTTATTTTATGTGCATCTGTGTTTTGCCTGTATGTATGTCTATGTGAGGGTTTCAAATACCCTAGAACTGGAGTTACAGGCAGTTGTGCACTGTCATGCAGGTGCTGGTATTTGAACCTGGGTCCTCTGGAAGAGCAGCCAGTGCTCTTAACCGCTGAGCCATCTCTCCAGCCACCACACTAAAGACAATTTCTAATAATCTTCTAGAGTTTCTAGGGTTCTCTGAAACCTTTGGGGAGTGGAGATTGGTTACAACTTCTCTTATTCTCACATGTTCGTGTCTTGATTTGGTTGAGGATTGCCTAGAAAGGTAGTAAAGTAGACTTCTGGGTGTATCTGTGAGGGACCTCTCAGAGAAATGAGGAGGAAGAACCTACCCTACCTACATTCAAAATGGAGGAGGAGAAGGAGGAAGACTGTGTTCAGGTATCTCTTCTGTCTGCAGCGCAGCCCCCACGAAGGAGCAGCTGTGTTCTTCTCTGTCCATTCCAAGGTGATACTTTGCTTTGTCACGGCCCATGAACAATGCAGCCAGATTACCATGGACTAAAATCCTTGAAACCATGCACCAAAACCAAATGCTTCTTCTTTTTAAATAGTTTCTCTCCTGTCGCAGAGACAAAAGCTAACAGCATGGACTCATTCAGTTAGAACTTTGGTGACTTCTTTTTCAGGCACTTGCATCTCTCTCTTTGTTTTTCTGTTTTTTTTTTTTTTGGTTTTTCAAGACAAGGTTTCTCTGTGTGGCCCTGGCTGTCCTGGACTCACTTTGTAGACCAGGCTGGCCTCGAACTCGCAAAGATCCGCCTGCCTCTGCCTCCCGAGTGCTGGGATTAAAGGCGTGCGCCACCACTGCCCGGCTCTCTCTTTGTTTTTCAACTGAAAAAAAATTCATACAATATATTTTGATCATGTTATTCTTCTATTGCAATTACTTCTAGATTCTTCCTATCTCCCTCCTCACTCAACTTTATATTCTTTTTCCCCTCTCTTTAAAAACAAACAATAAGAAACACAAAATGCCCAGAAAACAACAAAATTGAAAATAAAGGTAAACAAGTAAAAGGCCAATAAACCAAACAAACAAAACCAAAAAACCAAACAAAGCAAAATGAGACCTATATACACATGTATAATATATATATATATTATACACACACACACACACACACAGAAAATGCCTTTGAGTTCATTTTTGTTGGCCAACTATTCCTGGGGATGTAGCCTGCCTTGAGGTGTGTGGTTAATATACCCAGTGAGATCCCACTGGAGAAAACTAATTTTCCCTTTGTCAGTAGCTGTCAATTGCAGGTAGCTTCTTGGTTAGGGTGGGAGCCCTCGTCAGTGCTGTGACCTGTCCAGGTCCTGTGTGTGCTGCCACAGTCTGTGAGTTCACACGTGCATTGGTCCTGTTGCATCTGGAAGACACTGCTTGCCTTGGAGCCGTTGTCACAGCTGGCTCTAGCAATCTTTCCTCCTCCTCTTCTGCACAGAGCCCCAAGGAGCTTGAATCTCTGGCTTGATGCTGTACTGCAGGCTCTGTACTACAGCAGCAAGGCTCCCCTTTCTCTTTTGTTCTCAGCGGTTCATCAGCATGTTCTGGCTCCCTTCAGGTCCCCAAGTCAAGTGAGATGCCAGGCCCTGGGGCAGCTCCTCAAACATCTATCCACTATTCATCCTCCAAGGAAGAAGCCTTGAGTTGGCACTGTGGTGGCACAGTGAGAACTCACCCTTGCTTTCACGGGTCCACAGACTTCAGACTATGCCTGCTCAGTTAACGCTCTTAGACCAGCTGAAAACTAGTCTTTTGTGCATAACCCCCGACCCCCATCCGAGGAAGGAGTAGCAAACTGAAGCGAATGGTGTTGGCTTAAAGGGGTGATTGTGGATAAAGCAAAATGGCTCTTCTGACCAATTTCTTTCTTTCTTTGATTTATTTGGTGGTGGCAGTGAGTGGGTAGGTGGGATTTCCCACAAAATACATATGAGGTCAGAGGAAAAACTGGGAGTTAGTTCTCTTCTTCCACCATGTGGGTTCAGGGGATCAAACTGAGGTTGCCAGGCTTGGTAGGAGTGTCTTTGCCTGCTGAGTCATTTTATCAGGACTCTCTTATAAGTTCTATCTATGTAGTGTTCTTGGCACTGGGGCAATGCAGCTTCTTAACTGATTTCTGGAATATTCCTATGCAAACATTTGGACCCACAGACTGTTAATTCTGGGTCACTGTGGGAGAATCAAGGCTGGGCTCTCCTATTCTGCCATCTTGCTAATTTACCCTGTTAGGTACAAAGGAAAACCACAAGCACCTCAAAGGCACAGGCCTTCTGGCTGTGTCCAAGACGACAGCACAGGCTCAGCTTGGACTGGCTGCGGACAGGAAAAACAGAAGGATTGCTGGGGGATGACTTCAGCATTCCTCAGGAGCCTGTGAAACAGTTTTCTGTCAAAGTCATCGGTGGCTACATAGGGAGTTCAAGGTCAGCGTGGGCTGGAGAGCTTGTCTAAAATAAATAAACAACCCAAACAGTGGATCATATTATACAATCCTTCTGTCTTAATTTTTACATTTCCAGGAGGGATGCTTAGTATGAGATTTCAGTGTGTACTGCAGAATTGCTAGCTGCAGGTGCAATGTGGTCAGCTGATCTCAGCCATGCATGCAGCCGCAAAACTAAGTCCTGTAGGAGATCAATAGTAACTCCAATTCCCTCTCCCCCCAGCACAGATCTACTCTCCATCTCACTGACTTTACACACCTCAGACATGGAGTAAAGCAGTGCTTGCTCTCATGTCATATACAGATTATTTTACCTAGCATAGTGCGCCTGGAGTTATCTGCCTCACATGGGTCAGCGTCTCTTCCTTGTTTAGAGTTGAATGAATCCCACCGAGTACATACATATGCCACATTTTGAATGGATGCTTGAGTTGCTTCTGCCTCTTGGCTGCTGTGAATAAAGCTGTAACAAACATGATAGTGCAAAAACAAAATCTCTTCTAGATTCTAATTTCAATTCCTCTGAATAAGCACTCAACAGTGGAATTTCTGGGCCATGTGGTAGTTCTATTTTTAATTCTTTCAGGAGGCGCAATATGTATTCTATGGCAACTGCATTCTCTTTCTTTTTAGCCCATACTGTGCAAGGCTCTGTCGTCACATTTTCACCAACACTTGATTTCTTTATATGTATGTATAATATCCGCTTGTGGATTGATAAGTCATTTTTTCTCATATATATATATATGTATATATATTTTTTTTCTTTCTTGAGACAGGGTTTCTCCATGTAGCATCCCTGACTGTCCTGGAATTCACCCTGTAGACTAGGCTGGACTTGAACTCACAGAGACCTGCTTGCCTCTGCCTCCCAAGTGCTGGGATTAAAGGTGTGTGCCACCACAACCGGCCATTTACAGACAGCTGTGAACTGCCATGTGTATGCTGGGATTTGAACCCAGGTCCTTTGAAAGACCAGCCAGTGCTCTTAACTGCTGAGCCATCTCTTCAGCCCCACATATATATTTTTGTGTGGATTTTACATAACACACCCTGATCCCACGCATGTCCCACCTCCCCTCAGACCTGCCCTGTATCCTCTCCCAACAGAGAAAAAAAATCTCATTGTGGAAACTGAAGTGTATCACAGTGTGTCCCACAATATTCCCTTTGGTCCACATTTTTTTTTTGCTTGTAAATGTTCATTGCAATGACTCCTTGGTTTGGTATGTGGCCTCTGGCTTCTGCTACTTTGTCAATGCTGGAATCTCAGTGGGACTTCATTCAGATATCCTCCTGTTGTTGCCTTGTGTCATGGAGATCCTGTTGTTTTAGGTCTGTAGAACTGGCTTCTTCATGCACTCCAACAGTTCATCCATGGGGTAGATGTTGGGGTGGGCCAATTCAAAGCCCTGGTTCTGGGTCTGCAAACCTTACCTGGGTCTACTATGCTACCCAGGTAATGTGCAGGGCCTGCTCTACAGAGTGCTGCAGCAGGTAAAGGGGCTGGGCCAGCTCTCCTGCTCTCATGACCCCATCAGGGCCAACTCTCCAGCCTGCTACCTGTGGTGAGGGCAAAAGAGAGTGGAGGGGATCTCCCCTTTGTAGATGCCACCACTCAGTGGACAAGAGTCAGGACCAGCCTCTCCTAGGCTCACACCCTTGGACTGATTCACCTGAAACTCCCACATCTAGGGCTAGCTCTACTGTGCTGCCCAGCCGAGAGGCAGGGCCTGCTCTCCCGAGTGCTGCATCATGTAGAGGGCAACGACAGCTCTCCTGCTCTTGTGACCCCAGGGCCAGGTCTCCCACCTGCTACAGGTGATGAGGGGTGAGGGAGAGGAGAGTATATCTCCCTCATGTATGCCACCATGGGGAGATGAGTGGCAGGGCCAGCTCTCCCAAGCTTGGTAAGTCATTTTTGACCTGAAGTTCCCTGATGGCTAGCAACACTGAATGTTTTTTCATGAACTTGCTGACCTTTTGAATAGAACCTTTAGAGAGATGTTAGTCCATTTAGCTGTTTGTTTTTTTATTTTAAAGTTATTTAAGTTCTATACAGATTGTGAATGTGAAACCTTCATTAGTTATATGACTTGTGAATATTTGTTTCTATTCTGTAGGTTGTATTCCAATTACTGACTATTCCCTTTGCTATACTGAAGTGTTGTTCTTTGACAGGGTCCCATATGTTTGTTTCTCACTTTGTTTTTTATGCTTTTGTCATATCAGGAATTCACTGCCCAGGCTGGAGAGATGGCCCAGTGGCTTAACCACTCAAGCACTTACTGCTCTTCAAGAGGACCTGCGTTCAATTCTCAGCACCCACATGGTAGCTCACAACTATCTATAATTCCAGTTCCAAGGGATCCAACACCCTCACACAGACACACATTCAGGCAAAACACCAATGTATATAAATATAAAATAAATATTTAAAAATTCACTACTCTTTCCGATACCATGAAGTGTTTCCTCTAACTTTTCTTTGAGTCTTATGTTTTTAATTCATTTTGCATTGATTATTATATGTGGTATAAAATGAAAGTCCATCCTCATTATTTTATATGTTTGATATCTAGCTTTCCCAGCACTATTTGTTGAAGAGACTTTCCTTTCTCCATTGTGTCTTGTTGACACCTTGCCACAGATCGAATACATATTCATAGGTCTATTTCAAGACTTTGTTCTGTTCCGTTGGTCAATACATCTATTTTAGTGTCATCATCACATTGCTGATATTATGGTTGGGGAGTGCACCCTTGGTGTTTGGTATTGAGCCTGGAAACTTGATCACCCTAAACAAGCACTTACCAGTAAACCACATTGTAGGGGGTTAGATAAATTAGATTTAGAAAATATATAGGGGTTTCTGATACTGTCTCTTAATTCAGGGCATGAAGAGCATTATCAGCATGTGGACTAAAAACAGGAAACGAACAGGAGACTTAATAGACTGAAAAACAAGGTTGAAGTCAGGAAAAACAGGAAAGACTCAATAGACTGAAAAACAAGGTTGAAGTCAGGAAAACAGGAAAGACTTAATGGACTTGAAGAAACAAAGTATCTAGCCTGACATTGTTTTCAGCTGCTAAGTGGGCGGAGCCCAAATTAAGCTGAAACAGAGTTCCTCCTATTTAAGGACAGTGCATGGAGCCCAGAAAGGAAGAGGCCCCTGATGCTAGAGAGCTCCAAGAGTCCTGCTGAAAAAAGGGCTGGCCATTGATGGCCAGCTCTCTCCCTGAAGCAGAAAGAAGCCGGTGAGCAAAGAAAGCCTGAGCAAGACACCAAAAGGCCAAGGACTGGACCCTGTGGCTCAGCTTTTGCCTAGAGGGGTTTGATCTGTCCGAACAGATGGCCTAAAGGAAACTGTGCCTGGCTTTAAGGACTGAGGCAGAGCAGCTGCGTTCCTGATTCATAAGAAGTAAGTTGGCCTGCAGACGGCTGGGGTCTCCCACAGAGAAGAAAGCATGAAGCCTTATTTAAGGTGAGACTGCAATAACCAATTTACCCTGACAAACCTGCATCTGAGAGATCCAGAAAAAGGACTGCTAAGTGCGTTAAAGAATCTACAACAAAGACTGTGTTCCTGACGACTGAGGACCTGCCCCAGAGACTGTATCATTCTAAAAGGTTAGAAAAATAATTATCAATAGGTTTAGTGGATAGGTTAAAGGGGTTGTAGGAATTTATAGGATTAATAGTTAATAAATTGTTGGTGTTTGTTATAAGTGAATTTAGTAATAAATAAATAAGTGTTAAATAATAATTTAAAAGATCTGTTACACCACATCTTTAACCAGACCCTTCTTTTACACTGTTTCATTTATCTATCTATCTGTCTGTCTGTCTGTCTGTCTGTCTGTCTATCTGTCTATCTATCTATCCTCAAGTTTATTATAGCTATATGTGAGAGAGCATAGCCAGAGGCAGACACATCTGGGAGAGTCCAAAGTGGACATGTCCCTGATGGATGTGGGAAGATGGGGAGATGTCAAAAAAATATGGCTAATTAAACTATTTAAACAGTATTTATATTATTGTTAATTGGCTCGGCAGTTGTTAATCTTTAGGCAGCCATTACACAGACACCATGTAGATTTCTAACAAGCCTTGGCCTGAATTGTGCAATCCTAGCCCATCTAAGCTAGCTCATAATTCTATTACCCAAATATGACCCCATATATACATACGTCCCCTTGGACTGCCATTCTCCACGATATGCCGATGTTCCTGGCCATGTGGAATGAGGTTCTTTTCTCTAACCCATGGTGTGTGCCTCCTTCTTCCTGCTGCTGGCTGGAATGCTTTTTTCTCTGTCTGAAGCACAGGCTTCCTGCTCTAATCTTAGGAAGTCCCACCTTTCTCTGTCTTTGCCCAATCTCAGGCCTCGGCATTTTATTTAACCAGTCAGAGTCAATGTAAGTAACAGACAGAAAGCAGGACCAATTAATTAACATTTAGAATGCTTAACACTACCCCCACAGGGAGATGGGGAGAGAGGGGAGCCAAGTACAGCATCCAGGAGGCCAAAGATGCAAAAGAGAGGACAGGACAGGTAACCAAAATGTCTGGATTATATAGGGAAGAGCCACGGTGGGAAGAGCAGCCCAGACCCTGGACTGGAAAGTTCAGGTAGAGGGCAGGATATGCCAGCCATATTCAGTGACAGGTAGGGACTGAGGGGTGCAGAGAGAACTGGGAGGCCAGGTCTGCTTTGGTGTGTTAAATATGTACCTAGGCCAATTGTCCTGGATTTGAAACTTGACAGATGTCAAGGACTGAATTTAGGTCATCAGGCTTGGCAGCAAATGCTTTTACCCACTGAGCCCTCTCAACCCCACCTTTTATTTATTATTATTATTATTTTTATTTTGAGACAGAGTTGTTAAGTTGCCTAAGCTGGCCTTGAACTTGCAATCTTCCTGCCTTTACCTCCTCCGTAGCTAGGTAGGTCAAAGCCACTGTATTTATATATTTTGGTGTCAGGAATTGTGATGCTGCTTTCCACAGGTTATCCTCTGACCGTCACATGAATACTATGATACATGTATGTGCATGAGCATGTTTGCACACACACACAAAATAAATGAATAAGTGCTATTAAGAAATACTGATAGCCGGGCGGTGGTGGCGCACGCCTTTAATCCCAGCACTCGGGAGGCAGAGGCAGGTGGATCTTTGTGAGTTCGAGGCCAGCCTGGTCTACAAAGTGAGTCCAGGACAGCCAGGGCTACACAGAGAAACCCTGTCTCGAAAAATCAAAAAAAAAAAAAAAAAGAAATACTGATAAAGGTTGGAGAGATGGCTCAGCGGTTAAGAGCACTGGCTGTGCTCTTCCAGAGGTCCGGAGTTCAATTACCAGCAACCACAAGGGGGCTCGCAACCATCAATACTGGAATCTGATGCTCTCTTCTGGCCTGCAGGGGAACATGCAGATTGAGCTCTCATATATGTAAAATAAATAAATCTTAAAAAAAGAAATACTGATAAAATGACTGTACAGATCTCCTTCTGAGATGTAAGCGTAGCTGATTTGTATGTTGATGATGTAGTTTATACATTTTCTTACTGTGTTTTTTTAGTTTGAACAAGTTTCCGGTAGACTCTTTAAGGTTTCCTGTTCTAACACAATGCTAACTGCAAATCAAGATAATTGCTTTCCAGTTTAATGTTACTTATGTTTTGTATATGTATTTGTGTGTATATGCATGTGTGTGTGTTCATGCACGTGCATGTGTATGTAGAATAAAGTATATCTTTAAAAATTATTTCCTGGGCTGGAGAGATGGCTCAGCGGTTAAGAGCACTGGCTGTTCTTCCAAAGGTCCTGAGTTCAATTCCCAGCAACCACATGGTGGCTCACAACCATCCACAACGTGATCTGATGCCCTCTTCTGGTTACAGATGTTCATACAGATAAAGCACCCATACATAAAATAAATAAATAAATCATTAAAAAAAAATAAAAATTATTTCCTGAGGACTGATGTCTCATCTGTTGTTACATAGCAGATGAGTTAGGGACCTGCGCTATTTTTTGAGATTTACTTTTAACTTAGGGACTAGGAGTATTTTGCTATCATGCATGTCTGTGCACCATGTGCTTGTCTGGTACCTACTGCTGTTCTGAGCTACATGGCTTGATCAAAGAAAGAGGGTCACTCCAGAATGTAATCAGGGTCTGAGGCACCGGGGAGGTCCAGCCTCCATGAACTGAATCTTTAATAGCCTTGCAAGAGCATATTTATTGATTATTACACAAAAGCTGGTTTTGGGGGGTAAAACAAATTCCTCCTATCAAAGCCCCTCACCTAATATCTGTCTGTCTATCTGTCTGAAGGAAAGCATCACATCCTTGAAACTTCAGTCCTTACTGTGCACTATTTGTAGCACTCAGTAATCCAAGACATTCCAGATGTGCCAGGATCATCTTGTGACCAAAGACATACAAAGGCTGTAAAGCTCCTTCAGAAAAGCAACTCTATAGATAATAGAAAACAATCACTGTTTACTACAATGATTTCTTCAAGACTGAAGTACTTCTAGAAAACAACTATTCATTCTGATGTTTACCCCGGATACAGTGAAAAACAAACTATGTTATTCTAATGTTTACTCTAGATACAATGATTCTACTAGAACTCCACTACAGGTACCTTGGAGGTCTGGAGAGGGCGTCATATCCCCTGGAAATGGAGCTACAAATGCTTGAGAGCTGCCACGAAAGTGCTGGAAGTTGAACCTAGGTCCTGTACAAGAACAGCCAGTGGTCTTAACCACTGAGCCATAGCTCCAGCCCCCGTTCTGATATTCTTAATAGCTAAATAAGCCACAATAGTAATCCAATGTAAGAAGTATCTAAATTATTCCTCAGTGAGATAAAAATACAACAGAAGCATTCAATTCTACCTTCACTTTGTGGGTAACAGATCCGAAATAAAAGTTTTCCATAAGACTTGGCTGCTGGTGGGAATGTGAAACTATGCAGCAGGGTAGAAAGCAGTAGGAGGCACCTCAAAACCAAAAACAGAACCATGCATTATCCATCTGGTCATGTCTCTAAAAGCTCTGGACTCAGAGCCTCTAAGAGTCTCTGCACAGTTATACTTTGTGCTATTCACAGTCGCCAAGAGGAGAGGTGTTCAGTGTCCGCTAATAGCAGGTGGTAAACGGAAGTGCAATAGAATACCACTCAGCCTTCAGAAAAGAGGACTGTCACATGCTATGTGGGTGACACTTAGGGACATTATGTTAAGTGAAATAAATCACCCACAAAAGAAAGGCCTGTGACTCTCACTTAGGCAGCTCCTCCGAACATCAAACAGCAGTCCATGCATGTCACTCATGTGTTGTGCTGTTTTGTAAAGACTGGGAAGGCCAAGCATGATAGGTCCCCGGCCAGTTTGGAGCCTTCTGTGGACAGAAACCTACTCCCAGTGAACTCACCCTCTGGGTGCTTTGGGAAGGGAGTCCACTTGAAACGAGTCCCCTTTCACCTCTCGGACCTCTTGGGGTAGCCAGGGGCTTTCCTGTCTAGGTGGCTCTCAGAGTCCCCCACACTGTATCTGGTAACCAGGGGCCAGTCTCTCCTGTGGCCTGTGCTAATCTCTTCTGGTTAACAAGGTTCCTGAGAAGGCAGTTCATGACAGTGAGCTCCTTTTTGGGGTCCAGGCAGGTAGAGAAAATCTGGTATGCCTGGTGTTCTCTGAGTGTCCACAGTATGGAGTCCACATCACGTTGCTGTGTGTGATGGGCCATCTCTTGCTCTTCCTGAGGCAGATGCTTGTACCCAGTAATTCCTTCACAGATGTAAATTACTTTCTCAAAGGATATATATATATATTTTTTTAAGAGCTGCTGTCAAAATAACCCTTTCAACATTGCCAGAAAAGACTGCAGCATCATGTTCTAGTCTCCTGCACTCAGGAGAGCCTGGTTCCTGAGCCAACGTGAGCTTCCTGCACTTCCACACATGGATTCCCTGGTTCCTCCAGGCTTCTCCAGGCTTCTCCGGGCTTCCCACCTGAACTTCATGCTTAGTTTCATTTTGATTCAACATCTATGTTTCAAAAGGAGAAAGAGTTTACAGGCGATATCAATGCATTTAGCCCTGGAGCCTGGGTCTGCTGTAGTAGGCGTCTGTCTATAGTGATGCAGACATATGGACATGTTGGTCTCAGCAATGATGAAGTAAAACTGGGGCACATAGAGTGGGCCTTTCAAATGAAAAGGAAAGGGGGTGGAGGAGAGAAGGAACAGCACTGTGAAGAGAGGTCCAGGCTGTCCCAAATCAGGGGATGGAATAGGCTCTTTCTTTGTTTGCTGGAAGGATGTGAGGTCTTTAATTATAAAAGTGTGTGTGCACTTATGTGCATGTGTACATGTGACTCATAAGTGTGAATAAGAGCATGTGTGTGCCATGACACAGGTGTAGAGGACAGAGGATAGCACTTGAAGACTGGCACTTTGCCTGGATGCCTATGTGAGGGTGTTGGATCCCCGGAACTAGTTCTGAGATGCCATGCAGGTGGTAGGAATCGAACCTAGATCCTCTGGAAAAGCAGTCAGTGCTCTTAGCTGCTGAGCCATCTCTCCAGCTTTGACACCTGAGTTTGTTTTTCTTTTCTTTCTTTCTTTCTTTCTTTCTTTCTTTCTTTCTTTCTTTCTTTCTTTCTTTCTTTCTTTCTTTCTTTTTTTTTACACTTTTTTGAGACAGGGCCTTGGCTTTCTGATGACCCACAAGGTTCTGGAGGTCTCCACCTCCAACTCCCCTGTGGAATGCTGGGACTACAGTGTCCAGCCTCTTGTGGTTCTGGGAATTCTAATTCAGATTTGCACACTTGCCTGGGAAATTCTCTTATTGTCTGAGCTCATTGCCCAGTCTTGGGGATGGCGTTTTAAAAGAAGTCTCTTTTTTATATTTGAAGAAACGTTTTTCCTATGTAAGATAAAGATTTGTCTTCAGAGAGCTTGTGGCACTACCTTGCTCCTGGCTGGTTTTCTTCCTTGTAGTAAGAGTAGGAAAAAGTGTCTAAGGGACAGATACACTCATACCATCACCTAAAAACAGTGAGACTTATTTTTGTGGGTAGCAACCTATTGATCAGCCTCTGAGGCTCTCTCCATCTCTTGTCCCCACAAGTGTCCTTGCTGTACCATAGCAGGAAAAAGACAACACAGCTTCCCAGACTCCCAGCACCACAAAGTGGAATGCAGATCAAAGGGATATCTGCTCACAGTGCTCTGTCCCAGCCATGCTTCTCTCTGGCTCAGAGTGGGATGTTCAATGTGCAGTCACTTAAACATAGGAAAGCATGCCGCTGAAGTTACGGCTAAGCCCTCATAATAGGACAGACACAACGATGAGGACAAATTCACCAGTCTACCCTTCTGACTTCATTTAAGAGAAGAAAATTTTGTGTGTGTATGTGTGCAACTCTATCCTGGACAATTTGCCAAGAGTGAGCAAATCTAGAGATGGTATAGTCTGTGTTTTAGTACAGCGTTTCCAGGCTGGACATGAGCAGAGTGGGGTTTCCAGGGATGCTGGATCCCCCCTCAAGCCCCAATACATCAAGGAATTAGGAAAGGGATGGGGCGTGGCTTAGAGCTGGAGCACATGCTTAACAGTGCGGGTGTGGGTGTGTGGGTGGTGGTGTGGGGCTTGGCTTCCACCTCCAGAATTAAGAAGAAAAGAAAGTTGGGGCAGGAGAGATGACTCAGCTGTTAAAACCACTGGCTGCTCTTGGCAGAGGCCTTGGGTTCAATTCCCAGCACACTCGTGGAAGCTCACAACTGAGTAGTAGTTCTAGTCCCATGGGATCTGGGCATCCTTTTCTGATCTCTTGGGACACTGCCCACAGATGGTGCATAGAATACATGCAGTCAAGGCACCCAGTTTTTTAAAAGTGAAAAAAAAAATTTTTTTTTTTTTTTGGTTTTTCGAGACAGGGTTTCTCTGTGTATCTCTGGCTGTCCTGGACTCACTTTGTAGACCAGGCTGGCCTTGAACTCACAAAGATCCGCCTGCCTCTGCCTCCCAAGTGCTGGGATTAAAGGCGTGCGCCACCACCGCCTGGCGTGAAAAAAAAAATTTAAAGAGTAGAAAATCTTGGAGGCTTGTTTCCTGTTGTCATGGCTGTTCTTGGTTGTCAACTTGACCACATCTGGAATTAGTTAAAAACCCAAATGGCTGGGCACACCTGTGAGGGATTTTTTCTTAATTAAATCATTTGAAGTAGGAAGAACCACTTTTCGTTTTGTTTTGTTTTCCTAGACAGGGTTTCTCTGCTGTGTATCCTTGGCTGTCCTGGACTGACTTTGTAGACCAGGCTAGCCTTGAACTCACAGAGATCCATCTGCCTGTTTCCATAGTGCTGGGACTAAAGGTATGCGCCACTACGCCCTGCGGAAGACCCACTTTTAATCTGGATCTTTGATGTAGAAAAATACATTAACCCATATTCTTTGAGGTGGGAAGATCCACCTTTAATGAGGGCCACACATTCTGCTGGTATCCTGTATACACAGAAGAAGGAAGTTTGCTCTCTGCCTGCTGGCTCTCACCAGCAAGTCCATTCCTTCACTGGCATTAGAGCCTACTTCTTCATGATTCTAGGGTATGCTGAAGACCAGCTGAGACATCCAGCCTCAAGGACTGAACAACTTCTAGATTCTCGTCGTTCCGTTGGTAGACAGCCGTATTGGACTGGTGGGACTTCAGTCTGCAAGCCATTCTAAGCCACCCCTTTTCTCTATCTCTATGTATAGATTCATTCTATAAGTTGTTTCTCTAGAGAACCCTGAGTAATGCACGTGTCATAGAAACCATGGCTGGCGTGTAAAGGACATGGCTTCAGAGAGGGTCAGACCTCGATGGACCTCTGTGGCCTTTGTTGCTCTCTGGAGAAGGATACACCAGGCTTAGAGACCTTTCTTAGTCACTGTTCTACTGCTGTGAAGAGACACCATGACCAAGGCAACTCTTAGAAAAGAAAGCATTTAATTGGGGGTTTGCTTACAGACTCAGAGGTTTAGTCCATGAACATCATAGCCAGGAGTTAAGAGCTTTAGATACTAATCTGTAGGCAGGAGAGAGAGAGAGAGAGAGAGAGAGAGAGAGAGAGAGAGAGAGAGAG